>KK114206.1:322652-404744 GCA_000611955.2 Stegodyphus mimosarum | reverse complement strand
AAAAAAAAAAAAAAAAAAATTCGAATTTTTAGCCTGTTTATGTATTTTTTTTTTATATATCTACAATGTGTTATCGCTTGGGTGAGCTAAATTTTATTATTCTTACATAATGGTAAATTGTACATACATTTCTTGCTTTAAATGTGATTGAATTATGTTGTTCTTATGTTCCGGTTAAGGTTTGTATGCCTTTAGTTAATCTGCATGCAGTAGTTGCAGAATTATCAATCTAGGAGTGTGTATGTATTATAACCAAATAATGAAATGGAAATACTCTTTCTTATCAATATATTGCCAAATGGCAGAAATGCTAAGGACTGGTATTGGCTGAAGTAAAGTAAATAGCTATTCACAATTTTATTATATGGATTAAACAGATACAGATTTATTATAATAATTAGGACTAATTAAATAATTATAATAGTTATTTATTATCACATGATTATTATAACTAATTATTAAGCATTTTTTTTCAGTGTATATTAATGTAGATATATTTTAGTTCAGAAATGCTTGTATTTTTACCAATATGTAAATAAGTATACAAATGCACAAAATTAAACACAACATACTGAAGCATTTAATTTCAAATGATGATCAGCATATTATCTTAAACTACTTAAAAGTAATTTTCTGCCGTCTTAAATCTGTGCTCTTTGAATGTAGTGAAAATAAACAGGGAAAAAAATAAGAATGGAAAAATCCCATACTATGTGATTCATGTTTCATCCACCCTATTTTATCAATAAATCATTCCGAGTGGCACACACATGTGTATGCTCATGGTCACGGCCGGTGCGGTTAAACTATAGTTTCTTTTTTATTTCATGTTCTAGCTCTGAAATAGATGGTTGTTCAAGACTGCCATATCAGATTTGAGAATGTAGCCCATCTTTTTTCTTCAGAACTGTGCAAAATTTTTAAATTTTAGCTTTTAATTTTAACTTTTACTTTCCCCTTTAACATCTAGCTACAAATGTTAAACCCCTTAAAACCGGTTGTTATGAGTGGAGGCTATAACAGTTGTAAATGATATTCATTCTTGTATAAAATTTAGTCAGTGAAGGTTTAAATCAGGAGATTTATTAGTCTCCTGTTGTACATTTTCTCAGATGTCATGGTGGTTAGGGAATGTTAACTGTTTCATGATGTATGCTGGTCAGTGCACTGATATTTGGGATTGTGATGTTTTTTGTGAATTGGTGACAACTTAAATGTGTTGGTCTAAAGTTCTTAAGAAATTTAGTGATAAAAAGGAAATATACAGAACTTTTTAGATTTTAGCAGTGAGCAGTTTTACTTATATGAACTCTTGAACAAAACTAAAATGGAAAAGCTTAAGTTAATCCTCAAGTGCTTCATAAAGTAATACAGCCTTGTTACTTATTATATTGAACAAGTCCCTATGTTGTGCCTGCCTCAGCTGAGCAATAAAGTTGCTAAATACTGGTAGTTTAACATAGGTTTAATCTCAGCAATCATGCTGGCTGCATAGAAGATTTCATAATTTAACTGTAACATAGATAGGAGTTTCTCTAAAAAAGGTCCTCCACAAAGGCATTACAGATAGAGCATATAGCCATATCAATTGAATTTTTTTTCTGTAATTAATTACCCTGGTAACATAGGACATATGATGCAGCTCCCATAATTTATATCAGCTAATATTTTGCTAATGTTTTTGATTTATGGATTAAAACTTATTAATTTACCTGAAGGAATTATGTTAAATTTACAAATTTTTATTTCACAATTCTCGAAATGTGAATATGAATCAGGGTGATACATTTGCTGAAATTGAAGAATTGATTGTGGATGAAATCTGTTTATTCATTTTATATTTGTTTTAGGAGAATGCTGATTTAAGGAGACAACTAGTTCTTTTACAGCAACAAATGGAAGAAAAAGATCATACTATCCACTTGCTTCAGCAGCAAATGGTAGATATTTTTTATATTCGTTCAATAGAAGGCCATTTTAAAATTTTTGCTTGTGCCTGATATATTGTTTAATAATATAACTGTTCAATTGCTTTTCATACCCCCAATCTGATGGTAACATTGTATGTGTAATATATTTATTATAATGAGATTGTATTCTGATTTTTATGGAAATATTTATTTTAATGGGAATAAAATTCTCTTGTTATCTTTTTTTTAAGAGATACTTATGTAATATAGAAAATTAGAATGTTATGAAGGAAAAAATACAGTGTAATGCTATTTTTTCATTAATTTATTTATCTTTCTTTATTTTCCTACCAAACTTCTTTATGTGTTATAATTTATGGGCCTAATTAAACAAAGTATTTTTGAAGAAAGATGTATAATATTGGATTTACTGTAAAATGGCCTCACATGCAGAACAGTTATGAATTTTTATTGTAGGGGGGATAAAGACTTACATACATGCTGTTTGAATTAGATGATTTAAATATCATATAATGAGGTAAAGCTGGAGTGATAAACATGCTTAACATAAATTTAAGAGAGAAAGGATAAATGACCTTTGTGTATTTTTTAAATATTAGGCAGCTCATGTAAGTTAGTCTTGGTAAGGTGTTTTGAAGATGAAAAATGTCATCTTATTCAGGTCAATATAATATATAAATTTTTTTATATAGAGATTTACAACATATGTTATAAAGCTTACAAACTATGTCAACTATTTTATAAAATTATCCAAGTTTGAATTATATTTTTCTTGTCTTAAATTTTTGTTGCTTCACCCATTCACAGAATAATGAGTTAAGACTTCTGGTGCATTATTGAAGACAAAATGTGCAGTAATAAGTTTAGCTTATTCATGCATTGCAATGAGTAGGTTAACTTTGCTAGCCAGCTAAACCAATTCATTTGCATTAGTTGATGTATGAGTAGCGATTGATTTTATATTATTGTTCTATTTAATTATGTAATAGTTTTTTGTTCTTAAGTATTGGCAAGCCTTAAAATCACTTTGTAGAATAGCACTAATGATTTGATTCATACCTCAAAAGATACTGAAAAAAATTACATAAAATATTTTTTTTTTTTTTACTTTTCAATATGTGCATATTATACCTCCCAATTAAAAAAATTGAATAGCTCCATCTAAGTTATTAACAAATTTAAAATGATTTTTAACTTTATCAGTTGTTATCATTAAAAATTATCTTATGGTACCTAAAATACTCACTGTTCACTTAGCTAAGGTTTTAATCTCCTTTCTAAACATTAAAAACCTAATCAGCATTCATTATCTATAGATCTATAAATTTATCTACATCTAATCTATCTATATGTCTATAAAGTAGTGCTGTTAGGAGTACATGTTAACAAGCCAAATCATCACAGCTGCCAGCTTACTCAAAGCCATCCCAACTATTACAGCCTCCATTCTGATGATATTACATTTTGGAAGGAAGTGTCATCTTTTTCCTCCTCTGAAGAATTGGTAAATGGTAGTTGATGAAAATAGTAGAAATTGATGTTTGATCAACCCATGTCATATAATTGTTTCAAGCAAGTTTGAATTTTCAAATGCTAATATCACTTAAAAATCGTGCATTATCATTTTATCACCCCTTTTTCCATTTCTCTGAGTGAATTAACAACGATTGAGCCATCAATAAACAGCTTCTTTGTGGACTGTCTCAGTGGTTCTCCTTGAACATGATAAGAACACTCGCCTCTTCCACCAGGGGAATTGGCGAACTATGTCACTTGCTTCACTAGTGTTCAACAGGCCCAATTAGTTATGCCCAAGTACGGAACAGAACACTAGTCCACCAATGCAATGATCAAACATACTGATGCAGTCGGCTTACACCCACATCCTCCAACACATGGGCACAAATCATGAGAAGTCATACCTTTTCATATGGCATAACAGATGCTGGGGAAGTGTGTTATAGTATCCATGAGAGCCACTCGGTGCTCTCAAATCTGAAAGGGTTGGAGTTCTTGAAGCTGTCACAATAGGAACTCTTTTGTGGTGGTGACACACTCATGTTTTGGCTTCAGCAGATAATGGCTTCCAAAAGGATGCATGACTTTTCAATTGCACTTTCATTTCAACCCTTAGATGTTGCTATGAGCAAGCTGCAGCTAAAGGGCTGAAAGCACTGAACAGTGAGTGAGCTATCAATCAACAACCAGTCTGTGGGCTGGTCAAACTTATAAGTGATACTTATATTCCAGATCTGAACTTGTGTTCAATAAACACAAACATTAAAAGAGTATAATTATGGCCAGAACTTTAAAAATATGATACTTTAAGCAGGTTGGCCTTATAATTAAATTCACCTCTATGTTAGATAGATGATGTTGTTATAAGTGGGATTATTTAGCAAGCCATTTAATTTTTAAATCATGCATAAAGATGAACACCTTAGAAACTAGATGTTTACAATATGAGATAAAACATAAAGATTTTGTATATCATAACATGAAAATGCTAGGTAACTGGATGATGCTAATGTGACATTTTAAGGTATTTTAAGTTCATTAATCAGTTTTTGTAATTTTGACTTTTACTGTAACTTTTCCTTTCTGCTAGGCATTACTAGGATGAAATGAGATTTGTGTTGAAGTCAAGTTTTTGAATGTTTTAGATATGTAGCTTTCGGTAGCGACACTTGCAGCCTTACTTTCTCTCATCTAGGTCTGCCACTTAGTATTTCATTTTGTCATTAGCCCGTTGCTAGCTGAAGTTAAATCACATCATTAAAATTTGAGCCAGCTTAGGCCATATCTGTGTAGTCTCTAGCTAGGATTTTTTTTTTAATTGTAAATTCAATTTCTTGTTTTTTTCCTACCTGGAAGTGGTAAAGGTTTGAGTGTATGCACAAATGGTGCCTTCTATTAAATTCAAGCTTAAATAAAAAGGTATATTTAAAACCTTGACTAGACTTTGCTGTACATTTCAGAGGAAGTGGTAAACTCACTGATCAATTTAATGGGGTGTGAAGGACTTCCAGTGAATATTATACAGGTAAAACCCTACGACATAACATAAAATTTCACATAGTGTATAAAAACTTTATTTCTAACATTAAAATCTGGTGCCTTAATCTTAAGATCTCATGCCAGTTATTTTCTTGTGGGAATTCAAAATGCCTTATAAAGGAAAAAATAACCCTTAAGCAGGAGCACTAAAAAATATTATGCAAAAGTTGTGTGGAGTGTAGAATGTGTCTAGTAAAATTCTGTTTGAGAAATAAAAATTTTAATATTCTAAAAGGAACAAAAGATTCAGTAGCAACATACACATAAGTGATGCGAACAATAAAGCATTCTGTGCCCATTAGTATCAGCAGCTAGCATAAAAAAATGTCAGCACATAAAATGCATAAGCAAACCTGCTTGAAGGTTAACAATGATTCTTTCATTTAGAACGCATTAACATTGAAAATGTTTGCCTACAGCATATAAAAAAATGAAGAATCTGTTGTGTATATCCTGAAAGGAAGAGCAGAAAATAAAATGTGATAAAATTGTAAAAGGTATACATTTCTGATAAAGATGACATGTTTGTGCCATCATTTGTTAAATCATGAATTACGTACTTTGCTCTGAAAGTCAAACTGAAAGAGGGAAATGCTGAAAATGTTGGATTTTATGCAGTGGAAAATTCTTCCAAAATCATTAGCAAAGAAGGCTAAACACTCTGGAGTAGTTTATTATATAATGTAATTTACCAATAGCATTTTATTATTTGTTTATTAAATTATAAATGTTTAAATTTTTGAAAGAAACTCATGTCACTTTTACAGCAAAAAAATCAGAATATTTGAATTTTTTAAACATCTGATTGTGATTCATTCTTATTGTAATCAGCTGCTTAATGGATATATAAGAATAGAGTTACTGTGCTAAATATGTTCATGTCATTCTGATCATATTAGAATGGGTATTATCATACTAAGCACAGTGCATGACCAAGCATGTTAAATTGGAAATATCAAATGTATTTTTCCTTTTTTCTTTCAGGTTAAATAATCAAAAGTTCTAATTTGCTAGTTCAGTTATATGTAATATTATTATCATTATTATTATTTAGTCTGAGCTTGAAGGAAATCATCTGTAGCCAGTTTTGTGCTGAAATTTGTACGAAGATTAAATTTTATGTCGTTAAATATTAGTTTCCCTGTGCAGATTTCATGCTTCTGTATTGTCTAAGTATCATTTTATTCTTTGTATTTTAGACTAAATATTTGAATTTACAAGGAGGTTGCAATCATAATTCTGCAGGTGTTAATGCTGCCACTCAGACTGAACGAGTAAGTAGAATTGAATTATTAACACTTACATAATCTATTTCAAGAAATCTTTCTCTTATATGGATTATCATATCCTCAAAATGCTATGAAGAAGTAAAAAATAAACTCAAATGATTTAATTTTGAAAAATGCCATTTGTTTGTTTCTTTTTTTAATTGTTAGCCCAAAGAAGGGCTATTAATTTCATTTTGGCATTTTGCATCGAAAACTTTGAAAGTTTGAATCACTTTTCAAATTGTTGCCACCAAATATTATGGCCTGTATTATATTTAAAGAAATTAAATAATGAAGAATCAGTTTGAATTTCACAGTACAAGACATTCTCCTATGTTTTAACACAAATTGCTGCTGGGAGTATGTGGGTCTGAAAAGAGTTGTTTTCTGTAGATTCTAATAAATCAGATAATATGAAAAGCAGGAAAATCAAAAAAGCATGTGTGCAATTAAGATAAATAATATGTAATCAGTGAGTATGAGTATGGTTACAGTTACTGATTCGATACAGTTATATTAACTAAAGAGCATCTCACAGATATTGCACAGATTGAATTGGTCTGTGACAGCAGATGATGAAATGAAATGGGGGGAAGCTATTAAATAAGAATATTAAGAATAAATAAACAATTTTGTGTTTTTTCTATGTGAACGATGTATTTAATAATCAAGTTTGCTGACATGTCGTCGATTGGCGGTGATGGATCTTTTTTTAGGTTCACACATATAAGTTGACCCTTTACTTTGAAAGTTGATTTATTTTTCTTAAAATTTTGACTTATACGCTGGTATATCTTTTCTTGTAGCATAGAAGTTTTATGCATTTATGAGTGTGTTCTCTAATATAATAGTCCTTTTTTTTTAAAAAAAAAAAACCCCCATTTAAGCCGTATCGAACATCACTATAAGTTCTAAAATAGTTTTTTTTTATCACTATACATCACTATAAAATCTAAAATAGTTTTGTGTGTGTGTGTGATTGAATTTAATAAGCATTTTAAAATTTATGCCATGACTTCATTTTTTTTGGCGAGTTACATTAAATAGAGATTTTGTTATAGTTATTATATGACATGTTATATAAATTCATTTTGCTGCCTCTAATTTTCATTGCTGACTAGTGAGCTGAAAACAGATTAAATCTACATGTTCTTAAAACATCCATCCCATTGTGTTATTTAAAGATTTAAATATTTATAATTCATTTAGAGGACTGAATATCTATTTGTAAAACATGCTCTGATTATATAAATATAAATCTTCATTTTTCTTAGGGTAGGTCATTGACTAGCTCACTTTCATCTAGTTCATCATCAGCTGATGATTCCATTGAAACGCTTGTTAGGTAAGTTTTTGCAATGAACTCAGAACTATTTATAATAAATTTGAATATTCCATTGTGAAGTAAAATATTTTGCAAGAATCTGAAGTATTTTCTCTTTATTAAACTTTCTGTGAAACTGCAGATGAATTATGCTAACAGCTATATTAACCTCTAACTACCTTTGACAACTGTATTAACCTCTAACTAAAAGTAATATTAGGTTCTCAGTTCAGATGAACTGTACTGCTGATAATATTTATACTAAGCTTTACTAATTCATAATATATATATATATATAGAGAGAGAGAGCTTGAAAGTGATCTCTTTCTATCAAATTTAAAAGCAGTTTCTATACTAATTCACTCCCTCTTTTAAATTATAAATTTTATTTTTCCTATATATATATTTTTTAAACATTTGTAAATGCCTAATTTAGGCAATAGGTACCTCTTAGACATACATGCCTCTTAGAATGAAGATATTGCAAACTATTGAAATTTTTAAATTAAATGTTTGAAACTAAATAATTTTTAAAAACTTTCTGAAATATTAGTTCAAAAATTTCAAATATTTTTGGTCTTGTAATATATTTTTTCCTTGCACACAGTTTCATACTTAATAAAAGAGATTAAAATTTGAAGCTGAGATATAAATATTTTAATAAATGAATTTCATTAATAGTTATATTCATAAATGCTTTAGATAAAAATTGAGCAAAGTGTAATAAAATTTATTTCCACTAGCAACTTTTAAACTCAGTTTCTTTGTTACAGTGTTCTGAAGTATTTGGTAAAATAAGGAGGAATGATTAAATTCCCTAAAATTTCATCTGTCTCTAACTGGTTTCTCAAAATAAGGGTTTTAATGTTAATTGATCTCAAAGTAATGGTTTAAGTTAATTATTTAACATGTAATAAAATAGAATGATTTCCATTAATTATTAAAATTAAAACCTTAAAACTGACTTTTCTAGTATAAAAAAATGTAGATATGAATTTGCATTTAGATTTTATGTTTTGGGTGGAAGTAATATAATTGATTTCTTTTTTGCATATCCAGCTTCAGGATAACTAAGGTAGGAATTTGATTCCTTTGAAATGCATGTGTGTGCAGTTCTGATAAATTTTCTAAATTGCATGCTGCTAACAAATTCCAGCCCTAATGTCTAATTTGAAAGCATGTTTTTGAAATTTAATAGCAGTCATTTTGTGTGTGTGTGCATAAGATGCATGAAACCATTTTAGCATGATTTAGTTAGTTTTTGAAATATGACTTGCAATGCAAATTTGCGTGACATTGTCTGTAATTTATGATTTGGGGGGGGCTATTTTTGAGACAATATTGTAAATGCCTATTTTTCTTGGCTTTTTCCCAAAACATGTTTTTTAATTTGATCAGAATTAACATATATATAGATATGGTTAGAATTGTGCATAAATGAAAAAAGCGGTTGCATTATATCTTGGAGTAAGTTTTACCTTTAAATAAATGAAAACATTTTTTATAGAAAACTTAGTTTCTGAGTTATATGAACAAATTTTTAAATAAAAAATAACATATTAATGTATATCGTGCTACCACAGCAAATGCAGTGTCCTGGGCCTTTTATTTACTCTTTGTATAGCATAATGCTTTTAGACTTTGTCCTTTTGTTGGAATAATAGGTTTTGTTTCAGCTGTTTTTTTTAACGGAATAAAGTTCAAGCTAAAAAATCTATTCTCTTTATTTCTAGTGATCAGTACTAGTTTTCGTAATTGGTTTTATACTTTTCTTCTGTCATTATTCTCTATTATAAATTATGTTAAAATGTGAACTATATTTAATTTTCAAAATTTTGTTAATATTTAAGGCAATTTATTTCCCAAAAAACCACATAATTGATGCACTGAAAATTTTTGATACATACAATTTTGCAGTTACCACAAGAACAGTTTTAAAACAGTTTTCTATTTCTACTACATAAATGCAACAAGATAGGACTCTAGGTAGTGCCATGCCATTGACCTTTGCTTCTTGTTATGCTATTTAACTTAAACCACATGAAAACAGTCTGTTTTTTCTATGATTGTCTCTACATTCATAGACATGTTTTCTGTACATGGATTTCTGTTAGCAACTTCATCCTGCAAGCTCTCTTGTTTTTTGGTTCTTGCTTCCAACTTAAATAGTTATTCTTTAGGTAAGATTTTTTCTTGCAGTTTTAAAATTACAAAAAAGAAAGAGACAGTCCTCAGTTTCAACAATTTTATTGAATCCTCTGTGACCTAATGTTCCAAGGAAATTTCCCTCATTAAGTTATTCCAGTCAATGATTATATTGATACAAGTATTTAATAATTTCTTGCACCATTTCATTTATGTCATTTCTTTCCATTAATAATAAATGAAATGCAGGACAATGGGGAAAAAAAGGAATATTTGATCCTTGAAGCCAGTTTCTATTATAGATGCTCATCTTTTTTAAGTATTCTTTACTTACTCTAGTACCATGTAAATTTGCTGTTAATTTTTATTTTGTGATTGTTAACAAAATGCCTAGTGCATGGTAAGAGCAGAATAGCATTCTTTTCAATTTGAGAATAATTAACATGTGTATGGAGGGAATATAAATTTAAAAAGGTGGATTAAATAGCGGTATAATGAGAATTGAACACTTGAAACTAACATGTAAAAGATGAGAGACACATGCAGATAAAAATGAGGGTTGATATATCACATGACTTTTTCTCATGTTACCAGTTTATCGCAGTTACCCCAAAGATTTGTAGTGGTAGAATTACATAAATATTCTAAAATATATGTTTTTTAATATTTGTTTTCTAATGATTATTATTATTTGGTTGTAATGAAAGTTTTTCACTTAAAAACGTTTTTAAAAAAGTTAGGAAAAAAACCGCAATACTTTTAGCCTGGGTAGTAATCACTATCCAAATCTATAATTTTCTGCCAGTGTTTTGGTAGTTTTTCAAAACTTTTGTCCCAGAAATTTGGTGGTCATAAGTCAAAAACAGATCAACCTCATTTCGGACGTCCTGTGCATAATGAAAGATAGCACCAGGAAGATGTAGCTGCAGGTGTGAAAAATGGTAGAAGTTTCAAGGAGCAATGCCGGGCTATATGGTGGATGTGGCAAAAGATCTCATTATTTGAGTCTATAAAGTGTCCAGCTGGTGAATGCAGACACATGTGATCTTGCATTATCTTGATGGAACATTACCTTTTTGTGGGGGAACTCAGTTTGACGTTTTTCCTTGATAGCAGCCTCAACATGGTCTAGCATCTCACTGTGCACCTTATTCTTGAGGGTTTTACCTTTTTTCAGGTACTCTTTGTGAATAATACTACGGCAATCCCAACAGATACAAAGCATGATCTTTTTGTTAGTCAAATTGTGCTTTGCGATGCTGCTGGTGGGCTCACCTGGTCCAGACCCAATGTCCTTTTTGGCCTGTGCTTTTCATCACAATTAATGATCTGGTCCAGAATTTTATCTTTGCATTGATATTCAAGCAGATTAGTCCATGCCTGAATGTGTCTGTCCTTATCTGCTTGAGTCAGCTCATGCAACACCCAGCGATTGAACTTATACATCAAGTTTATGCTATGCAAAGTGCAACTAATGGACATGGTATTAACTCCTTAGAAAGCTCTCGAGTGGCTGCCTACTGATCTTCTTCCACAAGTTCTGACAGTTGGACCTCATCAGCATCAGTAGGCTGGCCAGAGCCCTCTGCTTCTTGAATGTCATAGTCCTTGTTTTTGAACTTTTTGGTGCCAAATCTTTACAGTGTCATATGATATGGCATTAATATATAAAGCTGTACACATGATTTGTTGACATTTTGTAGCTGACTTTTTGCAACAGAACTGGAAGAAAATTATGGTTCTAATGTTGTAGCGTGATAAGTCCATTTCATACACCTTGTATTTGATGATTTTTTTTACAAATTTCACAACACAGTGTTCTAAAGCAAATCTCTTTCAAAAGCCAAAAATCGTTTGAAAAAATATGATTAAACATGCCAACACGAGCTGTTTGCGGTGACAGGAAACTTTCGTTAAAACACAATATTATTATTTGCTGTGGTTGTTGTTACTGATTCTAACTGGTTAGCCATTGGGCTAGATCAGATCCATGAGTCCAAGAACCGTCAATAAATCCAAAACAAAAGTAGATCTTTTCAATAGGTTCTCTTTTACAAGTCCCAAACAGGTGAGAGGATGTTCAGGATTGTAATGATCAGTATTACATTTCCTACAGATGGTATAGATCTTAATACCCATTCAAATTTAAGGGATTTCAGGTGTTCACTTAGGAGCCTCATCAAAGTAATCTGCTGAGCCGATTACACCCAAAAGCAATAGCTCCTCTGGGCTGCCTGCCAAAGTACTAGTCACAAGTCAGAGGATAATGCTAGGAAGCTGCAAGAGTAAATTTAACTCTCGAGCAGATTCCCAAAAAGGTTAGGGTGCTTGTGATCTGGGTTATTGAAGTACCTTCCTTAGCTAGGGCATCAGCCTTTTTATTACCACTAAGGCCAAATTGTGAAGGGATCCATTGCAGATATGCATTATGATGGGAAGAGAGTTTCTGCAGCAAAGCCAAAATGGGGAGGGAAATTTTATCACCAATAAGAGGAACTGCAAGTGTCAGTCAGAATTCAGATATCTTTGTAGGCAGTCTTATGGCCCTCCTTAACTGCTATAAGCTACGAAAAAACAGTACAGTGTTATAATATGATAATCTTTGACTTTGAGACATCAAGTTTCTTTAACCTTTGTATCTTGGAGGGCAATGATTTAAACTTCATATTTTTCTGCAGTATCCAGGATTGTATCTTAATCCTAGTGGCACTTGTTGATAAGCCATTGATATTCCCTTTTTTATTATTATTTATATTTGCTTGATAAATATGGAATCATTTATATTGTAATATGTTGCAAGAGAAAATTGGACTCGCAACAATTTATTTAAAGTTTGATTTTGGCAGCAGTGAAAAGTTATTTGGAATTGTTGTAAAGGGGGATGCATGTGCATGTAATCACTTGTAAACAAAAGTTTTAAAAGTTCTATTAATATGAGAGAGGTAGCGTAAATAATAAATTAATAATAAATGGTATTAATAGTAAATGGTACTTTCTGATTATCTGCACCCATACCGAAAAGCGATGAACTCGTTGCCTCCTTTTTAGAGTTTTCGTGAAATCTTTGGCAACTTTGGAGAGAAGTGTTGTTTTGGGTATCTCTATGTGTGTCCAGTTTCACCTGTTTTTTTTATTTTTCATTGGAAAAAGTAAAACATTCAAAAAATCCTTATAAATTTTTTTTTTTTTTTGAGTGTGTGTGTATGTGGTGTTTTTTCAGTATATACAGTGGTCTGTTTTTGTGAAAAAAGTACTAAAGAATTGCACAGATGTGGCATCGTGCTCTGAGCAGTATCCCAATTGCTGAAGAACAAATGAAAGTTCAACATACATGTCAACAAAATACTCCAGTGGGAAAGTGAAATGACTGTCCGTGGAAAAATAAAAGAGGGCAAGCTCCACAATTTCATCACAATTCACTACTCATTTTCATGACAATTCAAACCACAAACTCATTGCAATAAATAAACAAATAAATAAATATGAACCATTTAGCATGAAGCAGGTGAAGCTTTAAATATATTTATGAAATTCACCAAAAGAAACAAAATATAATATTGAAAGGGGAAAAAATTTTCATATTATACAGAATTTTTTGCTTTCCTTTTGTTTTAAAAGCAGAATGCATGAAGCCAGTGGATATTTCAAATTTATTTTTAAAGACATACATTGGCAGTATTAATGATTTCAAAACAAAAATTGATTAAATATAATTGAATTATGAACAAATTTATTTAATTGGAATTTTTGTCATTGAATATGTTTGCTGGATAACACATAGCTTTTTTCATTGCTTGGTACATTCAGTAATGCGAAAAAAAATTAGAATCATGCAGTTTTTATCTGATAATCTAATCTGATGTTGCTATAATTGCAAACATGATGTTTTATTGGACATTTGCTGTATGTTGTTAATAGGTGAGCAAAACATATTCTTTCAATTTTTGAATTAAGTTATTTTTGATGAATTGTGAAGATAATCATGGTTAGATGTTGATTTTGTTATGCCTTTTATTGTATGATTTTAATATTGAAATAATTTTTTTTTAATTTGAAAAGAGGCATCAAATAGGGTAAAAAATTTTAAATGCATGCATTGTCAAATAAATCTCTAAATTATTTATTGCAGAACCTATTTTTACTAGAGCTTTTTACATACAAAAAATTGTTATGTATTGTGTACTAGATTTCCTGTGTTATAATATGATGCTTTTATTTTACTCCATGTATGCAAAATATATTTGAAAGTGTGTTATATTCATTGTTACATATGTTTTTGTCATCTTAGATTTAATGTAATAATTATTTTGTCACCTTAGAATCAATTAAATTATTGATAAAATCAGTTGAGGTTTTGAACCCAGAGAAAAGGTGAAAAAAGAAGATTCTGAAAGATGGGTCATAATTGAGATTTTTGTCAAACTATGTAGTGATGATAAGAAATAGGGTAACATATTGCGTAGAAATAAGAGGAAAGTCTACAAAGCATTTTAAAGATGTCACAAACTCTTGTATCTGTTCTATGTGACATGGCTGTTGTGTTATCTAGGAATCCATTTCAATACTTATTCACATCATCTTTGCCAAGTCAATCTAAGTGATAGCCATAATAATACAGTATTTCAGTTCCATTAAATCTCAACGTGAGTGATAAATGCCTGCTCCTTAATATCTTATAGACAGAAATTTTGATATTTTAAATCAAATAATCTAGGCTATTAGATTAGAAAAAATTTTCATAGCCAGTCCATCTATTTAGTAATTTCTCATTCGAGGTAGGCATAACCTAACCTTTAAAAATAGAATGGATTTTTTTTTTATGTTAGATACTTTGTTTTTAGTTTAATCTCTCTCTAACTCCATGTATAGGTGATTTGCTCTCATGTGTATAAACTGCTGGGAGGGGGTGGTTAAAGATGAATCAAAATCAAATAGTTTCAGAAATGCCATCATTATGTGCAAGTGTGCAAAAAATATCAGAAAGCAACATATAAGTAAAAAAAAAAAGTCATAATAATAATTTAATCATCAAAATATAGCCATTGTGATATTAAGAGTGATTATAGATGGTGTTTGAAGTTTTGGCCACCTCCTGCAACATGAGCTTGCGTTAGTGTCACATGGAATTGCAGATGATTTGAAAATTATCCAGGCATTTCTCAGAGAGCCATGGCAATTATGCCGATGCATGCAAAAAAATTCTCCTCACTGTCCATATGTGTAATGTCCATCAAAACTTTCATATGATCCCGGGGGGGGGGATCTAGGGAGGATAAATCTGGTGATCGACTGTTTTCCAGATGTTGCTTTTAAGTGCTCCCAAATATCATGGCTGAAATTAGCTGAGGTCCCCATCATGTTTGAATCACAGATGGTGTAGCAACTTCTGATTTGTTAGTCATTCAGCAGTTCGGGAAGGGTTTCCTCCAAGAAAGTTCTTGTAACACCATCTCTCTAAATGAATAGAAGAATAGATTTGGGCTTATTAAGTGCTCCTCCTACACATGATTCCAGACCAAATATTGACAATAAACCTGTTCTGTGGTGCAGATTTTTATATACTGAGGGCATATACATATTTTTAGAACAATTTCTGGTCTTTAATTGATGTTCAGATATGTAAAGAGTAATTTTTTAAGTGTTGATCTGATAGCCTTTTGATGGACTGAAATCCTGCACCATGATTTCCATGATAGGAGGAAATTTCATAAAATTTCCAGGGGTATTGATTTCCATTCCTCTTCTTCTACTTTCTAGAGTCCATCAGTCATGATGGGTTTGCACTTAGTTCTTTTCAAGAGATCAATAGCCCACAGTTGAAACATCACGGAACTTTGCAAAAATAAATCGAAAATTTATATATTTAATATCTGTATCAGTCTTCATTTTTTCAAGGAATTCAGTGGTACGTTTTGAAGTATGACTTGTTGCTTGATGAAATTTCACTCTTTGAAAGTCTGGAATTTCTTCTATGAATATCAGACACAAAATTTCCTCTTGATAGTATATTGAGTTGGCCTCTAACATTTTTTGTCACTCTTCTCATTTTCAATTTTCCATTATAAGAGAATCCTGCGACAATCATAAACTTCTTACTGCAATTTTCTTTGCATTGATTGGACAGGTTCATACATTTTTCTTCACTTCGTTTTTGATAATAAAGACTTTTTGTTGCATTCATTTAGGCAAACCTATGCTGTCAAGTGTCACAATCTATTTCTATTTATCTCTTGCAATTGTCATACAGGTTCTACAAATTGTTCTGTGTTGAGTCACATGCCTTAGCAAAAGCTTTTGAACATTATGTTTTTTAGTTTTTCTAAGTTGTAAATCTTGGTTTATTGTTTTATTTATTGTTGCTACTGATGTATTTAAAGACTTTGCAATTGATTCTATGTCGGTGTATTTTCTGTTATTACCAACAACTGAATATTAGAAACAGTACCTGCCTTTTTTTGGGTATTTATCTAGAGCCTTCTTTCCACACAGACGAAATGATTGACAGTTTTACCGTTTCCAACTAATAATGTTGCTTACTTTGAACTAAGAAATTTTAATACCCTCCATTTCACAGAGTTTTTGAATTATGGAATAGAAATATTTTTCTTTGGAAAGCATAAAAACACATCCTTTAATCCATAACTTGTTGACATGCAACATTTTGGGAGAAGAGTAAATATAAAGTGGTGGATGATATTAAGCTGGTGCCAGGAAATTTTATTCCAAAACATCTGCTTTTTTATTGTGTATCGAAATTCTTCTAAAAATAAGTAAACACCATCTGTAGGTTTGGAGTTCTCCACCCGCATACTTGTTAGCTATGTGCATTTTAACAAATTTCAGTGGTAAAGTATGCCTCATCTATGTATAAGATGAATGCTGGAAAAAGGGATCCACCACAATCTTCTGCAGATACCATTAAGCAAAAGTAACTTTCTACGGGTAGTCATCAGGCTGCAGTAGCTGTGTATTCTGCATAGGTACAGTTGGTTTGAGTACAGGATCCTCTAGATCAGGGGTTCTCAACCAGGGGGGGGGGAGTTTTATAGTTTGATGGAGAAATGTGGTCAGCCTTTTATTTAGATGTTAATTATTTAGTTTTAGTTTAGGAATATAAAAAAATACTTTTATTTAAGTTTTGGTATTTATCAGCATTTTCTATGCTTTTTCATGTTTAATTTATATAAGACGTTAAAAACTAATTTAAATAGATACATTAGTATTTTTGGAGTTTTGAAAAGGGGGGAGGGGAGAATGATCATCTAGCAGTTGTGAAAGGGATGCATGGGGGAAAAAATTGAGAACCCCTGCTCTAGGTAGTTGCTTGGGGAAGATCAGTTTTTGTCCTTTATTCATAGCATGTCTCTTGAAGGAACCCATTTCGCATTATCTTTGATACTGTCATGCAAACATGTGGTGGTTCAGAAAGTGCCTTAATGGGTAGTGTTCCTGCAACTTGCCCATTACAGTCAGTGAATCCATATGCTAAATGCATACATGCTAGCTATACATTTGTGAAACCATTCATTTTACTATTGCTGCAGTTGATTATCGAATTACAATTATTTCCTAGGTGGGTGTTTTACTACTTCCCCAACAACTCTGTCTATTGTGTTAAACTTGTGTTTGTGTATTGCATTACACCTGCGTTACTGTCTAATTTCTCTTTGAGTAACCTGTTCCTTCCGGAAGTTTGTATGCATGATAGCAAAGCACCTTTTTGTAATTTTATGTATAATTTAATTTTATATATACTATTTAAATATGATTGCTTAATTTTCTGCTTTAATATTTATTTAAATGCTTTCATTTAAAGTACATAAAATGATATATTTATTTTCATTCTTTACTGCAGTGCACAGGAAGATTTTGAGACATCCTTTCGCAAAAATTCTGAGGTAAATAAAGTTTTACTTGCTTGGAGTTATTAGAATTTGTTTCATCTGATTTTATGTATATTTTCGACTATCTATATAATGTGTATGTTTTATTTTTCTAATTATATTGTTTTTATAGAAATCGTTGATCTCTTTTAAGAAGTTTTGGTTGTGCTATTAAATATCGACTTATATTTTAATATTCTAGTGAAAAATAAGTCTGGGTATTTCTTGATAAGTTTTTTCAGAAAAATAAGTCAGCATGGGCTGGTTCTTTGCTCAGGTTTCACAATATCTGGGCTAAAGCAGGATTTCAGTATGGAGTACTGTGTTTAAGTGTTCAGTGAAGTGAAATGATGTTTGTATGTTTTTATTTTTTTTTTATTTCGCATCATAACATTGCTGTGTGTATTGAATTTTTTCTTTTAATAAGATATTCTAGTAAGCTTCCATTGTTACTTTTTAGTTCTTTAATTTAATAATGTTGTAGCAGTGTGAACATGCACTATCAAATTTTATATGTGTGTGCTTGCTTTCCTTATGCATACCTGCCAACCTCTAAAGATAAAAATTCAGAAGATTTCTCCAAAATTCAGAAGAACACGAAGAATTAATATCATGCTTTGATATTAAAAAAATAACAATTTATACAAATAGAAAAAAGAAAATTGTACTTACATTAGTAAATCTCAATTAAGTAGTAACTAAAAAATTTATTAGGAAACATAAAACAAGAACTTAATGTTACACAAAAAAATTATTGCAATGAATTTAGAGTGCATTTTTTGGCTTTAGCCAAAAATTCTTTGGAAAATTTCCTGTCATAACAATTAGTTTCCTCATAACATTTAGCAATTAAAATGTTTTCTAGAGTTTTTGGTGAAATTGAAGAACGAAACATAGTTTTGTTTTTCTTCACAACACTGAAGACTCTCTCGCACTCAGCATTACTGTGTGGAATTACGAGAATAGCACATGAAACTCTTGCCAGTCTATCATATTTTGGTGTTCCATCAGTTCTTTTTATTCTTTTTAAGGTACCAACGAGGACATCAAGTCTATCTTCTCCAGAACTGGCAAAGTCTTCAAACTGTGCAGCAGAAAATTGGTTCTGTAGTTCATCTAAAGCATCATTATGGCATTCATTTTCTTTAATTGCTAAAAAAATGGAAATTTATCAATAAAAAAACAAATCTTTTCAAAAGATGAATTTTCAATTTGTTTCAAATTTGCCACTTCAGCATTTAGAAGAACTTCATTTTGCAAAGGAAACTTTCTTACAATGTAATCACAGGCTGAGGAAAAGTACTTTCTAACACATTGAAAAAATTCTTTTTTCTCATGATCTTTCAAAGAATTTACAAGTTCCCTGGTTTGATTTCCAATTATAAGATCATTGTCCTCCTTTTGATTTGCCAAACTATTATAGGCAACACGAATCAACACACTGTTTTTCACAACGGACGGTTTTACAAACTTAGGATACAGTTCTTTCAAAAGATCATTAAGAATTTGGATAAGCAGGGGAGATTTTGGCGAAGCTGATTGTAGAAGGGTATTTACACTTTCAAAAATCTTAATAGTACTTAACACAAAACTATAATATGCTTTGTTCAAATCCAAAGAAAGAAGATAGAAAATCCTTTCCTCCTGGCTAATAGAAGACTGTTTCTTCTTCCCTTCAACTTCTTTAACAAAGTTGACCTTTGAGGAGTCTTCTAAGCATTTTCTTTTTAAAGGGTTTGATTCTGTGTGTTGGCTTTTCCCTTTTAAAGCATTTTGATTAGAAGCAAAGTTGGTTTTTGGAATCTTATATGCCTACAAATTTGATGGGATCTGTGGTTTCGTTTTGGTCTCTTCGTGGAAATATTTTAGCAATGCATCCCACTGTTCAATAAACCTTCCTAGCGCTCTGCCTAAGGATAACCATCTTGTGCATACATACGAAAATGCTGAATTCTGGAGTGCAGCTATCGTTTTACTTTGTGCATCGCAAGCAATTTCTTTCACACTAGAAGATTGTGAACCGAGCGAACACACGCATATTTCTGAGCAATCTTGGAGTCGAGAAACATCCATCTGAAAAGTTGACCGGCGTGATCGGCAGCGCTTAGCGGCACGTTGTGTTCGATGAGGAATGCAGTAAACAAACACTCTGCCAAAATGACATAGGCATCCGAATTCGTAGCCGAATTTGAAAAAAAATTATCCACTTTCTTTGATGTTGTCGAAGCCGAAGGATTAACTTCATGCTTTTTAGACTTAACATGCTTCACAATGTCGCTTCTTCCACCGTGACTTATTATGAAGTCACACACGCACATGTTGCAAAATGCATAGTTATTTCCCTTGAAGGATTCTTTAATTGTTAGAAATTCGGCTTTGTAGGCAGGCCGAAAATATTGAGAATATGGTTTTTTTTAACTCATTTCGTAACAACGACGTATTAAGAAAATTCGTAGCACGTGCAAACAAACAAAAACAGAATACGACAATCCACGCTCGCTGAGTCCAAGCTGAGTAATTCCCTTGCTGCTGAAGCGAATGCGAAAAAAATAATCTGGCGCCCACAAAGAAAAGAGCGGGAGAAACAAGTTCAGCGCATTGGATTGGTTAGTTAAGCGGCGAGTTGGGAGAAACCGCAGGTTACTGGATTCGAAGTAGTCAGTAGTTGGCGGTAAAACACGATGCAATTGGCGAAAATCGCTGAATTGGCGAAAAATTCTAAAATTTCAACAAAAATCACTAAAACACTTGAAAAAGGAAAAAAATCGTAAAAAATGGATTACGATCGTAAAATCGTAAAAACAAACGCATTTTCATAAAAATTACGAAAAATTCGTAAAAGTTGGCAGGTATGCTTATGTTAAGATATAAAAGTCAACAATTCTGTATTATATGTTAACTAAAGTTCTGTTATAATATTTACTGTATTTTAAAATATATTTTTCTTAAATATTAAGTTTATTGGGTTAATCGAAACAGAATTGCATATTTTTAATTAAATTTACATTAGTTTGCGTATTTTAATAAGCTATTGAAAATTCTTTTGCACTTGGTAAGGTTACTGTTGTGGCCAACTAGCCGTAATATTAATCTTAATTATCTATCTTATTAAATCAACTAGCTGCAATTTAATTCTAAATGCTTTTTAACCTCCCTTGCCTGTAAGGTACCTCACTTTTGTATCTCTATAACTTTTCAAATTGTTGACATCAAATGTTATCGCCATGTATTATTTTTAAAGACATTAAATAATGAAGAACATGTGTATATGTATGCATGTTCCTTGCATTACAGAAAAATAACTGCACCTTGAGTCACCAAATTGTAAGTAAGCTTAGTCTTCCACCTGAATGTGCACCACAAAGCTTGAGTTTTGAATTTTTTTATTATTATTTCATATTTTATATGAATTTAATGAATTTTTTATTAACAAACTCAATGATATGAAAGCAAACAGTGGTAGCACTGTTTGAGATAAAACATTTTTATCTGTAGTGCGTCAGACTTGCCATTCAGAAAAATGTTAAGATATTTATCTGCCAGTTTTAATCAACAAACTCGGCTATTTGAAAGTAATATGTTATTGCCGGAAATAAAATGCTTTATCTTCCACATGCCGAGGTTGTTGCCATTCTGTAAAGTTTAAGAATTGTAACTTGGAAGGCTATTGAATAACAAACTAAGTTATTTTAAAGCAATAAACACAGTTCTTAAACGTATTTTTTCTAATTTTCAACATGATTGATTTAAATAAAAAATGCACTAAAATCATGAGATGCCTAATTAGAAATATTAAACATTTTTATAAGCTGAATTCATTCGGTGTACTTTTAATTTTTTATTGATAACTATTTTTTTCGGCAAAATTGTAACGAAATAATGTAGCGAATGTAAAAAAAGATAAATAGAACGAAAAAAAAAAAAGACTTATGTAAGTAATTTTACTAAGAAATCTTAAACATTCATTGTGCAAACTAAAAAAATTCGAAAAATGTGTGTCCACACCTAACATTGTATTGGGAATTCTGAACATATTCTGCTTTTAAAAATTTTGTGATTTTACTGTTGAACTTTACTCAGCATAAGTGTAAAGAAGGCTGTGCTTTATAATAAAACCAAAAGATGAAAAAAAGTTGTGCTAGCTCCAGTGAATTCAAGACCGGATTGGTAGACTGCGTGCTCAGTGAGAGCATAAAAAACCTGAACAAACTCTCTGGTGCAGCATTAAAATCTGAATCAGATTTTCTGTCTTTCTTTTTTTTCTTTTTTTTTTTTTTTCTTTTTTTTTTTTTTTTGAGTGGGTGAAATAAGAAGGTGCAGTGCTATCTATTAAAATTACTTAGTCATGAGAAGCATACCATAGGTCAGAAATTCAAATGAAAAGTAGAACATATTGAAATAGGTAAATGATTTAATATTTCATGGCATCACATCATATCAATTTATTATTCAGAAATCATGTTTACATACACAAGTTGTTTCTTTTTCAGTGATACAGTTTTGTTTTTATAAATTCAAGCTTTTGCTATTACTTGCTGGCAGACTGTAAGTTTGTTTAGATTTAGTAATGCTTTTCCATTTTGAATGGCTATCTTTGCTAAAAAAACAAGTATTGGTACAAATTACAATTAAAATAGCAATGGGAATCCTAATAATGTGCTCATGATGTATTTCTAATTGATATGATTGTGTATGAATTTTTAAGGAAAATATAAGTTTCATGAAGTGAATAATTCCATCAAACCAAATTTGGGTTTACAATTCTTTTTTCTTTTGACCTAGGTGTTAGCTACATTAGCATTGAAACATAGCTTCGTTTTATAGTTGAGTAAAGTCTTCCCACTTTGGATAATTCATCTTTCCTAAAAGAATTTAATAGCAAACTTTTTATCATTTGGTGTTTGACAAAAAATAAAATGCATTTGGGTTCCTTTCTTAAAAGTTTACAGGAAACATATCTGGATCAAAATATGATCCATGTAGTAGATGTTTGGAAAGCTTTCATCTATTTTGGCTGTTGTCCTGTCAATGGAAGAATTCTTTAATCTCCTGCGCTCTTGCTCTGTTAGAGCAGCCCAGGATAATCTTCATTTTCGGGTTCAAGTTTACTGACTTAGGGGCAGTATTTATTTGGGAAAAAAAAAAGGCAGTTATGAAAGCAAAAATCATTTGAATGTAATAGCTTCCTTCAGCTCTGTATGAAGAAAACTAATACTAGTAATGTCTAAATGCCACCAAAAATTGTTAAAGCTATCCTCATTGTTAACATATGAAAGGCTGTGCTGATTTTAGGTTGACCATTTTTTGATCTTTTACTGTAGGAATATTAACACAAAAAATAATGCTAGATATATTTTGGCTGTAGCTATACAAGACATTTTTAGAAATTTTTGTAATATTGTCTTTTTATCTTTTGTGAACTGGCTTGATAACGTGTTTAGGATTAAAATTAAATTAATGTTTTAGTTCTTTGGATTATATCCAGCATAATAATGTTTCAAACTTGCAGATTTAAATAGACTAGTTTGAAACATCTAGTTTAGTCTAAGTTATTTCATTTTGTTTATTTCTCTGAAGAGCTGAGTTATTAGTGAACTTATGAAATATAGCATAGCCATATAGAATGTATTCAGAAATGTAGTACTGAAGTAGATTTTTATGCTTAAAATCTCATTCAGAATTGTAAATTTTAGGGGCAGGATCTGCTGACAGAACATCTGAAGGAAGTAACTCGATTATTAGATCAGAAGTCCATCAACGCTTCTCACTCTACTCACTCCAAATGTTGATAACAGATCTTAATTATTTATCTAAATTGCAGCTTTTTAACTATAACTATGGGTTTTGCAGTTTCTAGTAATTTATTCATTTTTTGTCACAGAAATGATAGAGATGATGTAAAGTATCTTTTATAGGTACAATTTATTGGCTTGCATGCATTGTAAAAGCATAATTGTTTGCCTGTATCTGATACTAGATTAGCCAGTATTCAAGAATGTTATCTGTAGTTCTTCCACCTTTTCTTATGTTGAAGCTTAAGTTGAATCTGTACTGTATTATTTTATATCATATTTTAAATATGACTGATTTAAATTATGGAGAATTTCTTTATATCATTAAATTAGTGGGAGAAAATGAATATAAAGATTATCGATGTTTTTTCAAGTTTTAGTACTTAATTTTAATTACATATCTGATTGAAGTTATGATTTAAAAAATATTTTCAGTCTGTTTTGATTTGAGGTGTAATATTGCTTTATAATAATTTTATATATATATACTGTCCATTTTAGTTAACCAAGTATTGAAGTTTGAACAATTATTCTGGCTAATCTGCATCTTGTGCCAAAGTATGTGAGCTAAAAGTCAAATGATCAATATGCACTTAAAATAACTTTTATCTGTTTATAAAATAAGCAGTAATGTGTGAATTAATTCCTTGATGTTAAATGATACAATAAACTTAGGAATATATTGTATTATTTTTAGTTTGCTAATTGTCTCATTGGTCAAATGATTTTATGAGAGCAATTTTAGAATATTGTTATTACTAAACATAGCCATGAATAAATGAAGTACAAGCTTGTTATCTGATATATAAGGAAATGAAAAGTGTTAAATTACCATTTGCTTACTGATTTTAGGAAAATGTTAAAGTAAAAATATTTTTTTGAGAGCATTCTTATGTGAAAAATTGGCCATTTAGAAAAAAAAAAAAAAATTATTTATATTAATCTACCTCATGTTCATTATTTAGTTGTAAATTCTTAATTTTTTTCCTCTGGTATGCATACATTGCTCATTAGTTAAAGGTTGCATCATTTTTTATGTGCCAGTTGAATTTCATACATATAACACATTTTGTGATGCAATAAGCTTGTCCTTTGCAAAATGGGAGTGCATCTCGAAGCTGATAAAATAGTTTTCTTACCATTTTAAAGGACATGCACTTGCTTTATTAACATGTTACGTTTTAAAATTTAAATAAATAAATAAAATAGTTTTCAGTCAATTTCAAAATTCTGAATGTGATTGGTTAATTTATTGACTACTTCTTTTTGTTTTCCCTGTGCTCGGCTTATATACAAATAATTTAAGTTATTCATTTTAATTTTATATTATCATTCATTTATGTAATATCATTGCAAATGTTTTATGTTATAGTATCAGTGAAATTCATTTTAAAGTCACAAATTCTGGTTAAAAATTTTAATTAGATATGTATGGCAGGTATTTTAAATATCCCTTGTTAATTATTTTATTTGAAACCTATAATGATTATTTTGTTTGCCTTTAATTTTCTTTTTTGGGTTTTGATTTCTGAAATATATCTATCATATTCTACTCTTGCACTGAGCAAATTCATGACATGATTGAAAATATTTTAGTTGAATAAGACACTGAATTCATATTACCCATTGCATATAACACTATCATTTTTATTGCATATTACACTATCATTACACTGCAATAGAAGGGCAAAATTTCATTATTACACTTCCTGTTTATGTGTACAAAAATCACAAAGGGATCCTGCATGGCTTATAATCATATGAAAAAATGCTGTCTTTTGATATGCATCATGGTTGTAATTTTTTGGGCCAAATTTTTGGTCTTAATTTAACAGTTCATATTTATTTTTCTTAATTTGAAATATAGGGTTATTCAGGAAGAATGAACTGATTTCATAGAGCTATGTTTGATTTAAATTTTTAAAAGTCTAACTGTGTTTGATTTAAAAAAAAATCTAGCTAACCAAAAAAAAATTTTACTTTCTGTCATACAAGGGTTCAGTTCTCCAGTAATACTGATATCATCATCTACCCCCTTGACATCATGGCTAAGCATCTGAGCAAGCTACCCTGTGTATGATTTCATATTAGATGCCTTCTCAACAGCAATTGGTGGCTTAAGGAATCATAAGGTCAAAATGCCTTTCAGATTTCTCAATCTTTTTCTTTGCAGTTCAAGTTGTTGAGGACGTTTCCCTTTATGCAGACATCCACTGTCTTGAAATTGTTGAAACTACCATCAAATGTTCTTGGGAGAGTACAGAAGGTTACTGAGTTGGCTCTGAAAAACGCACTGCACCATCACTGGTTTTTATGAACTTGAGAATGCATTGAAACAAGCAACTCAGTATTGAAAGTGTGAAAGATGCATTTTGAGCATGACAGAATGCCGTTCTGGAAACGTATTAAAAAGTTGGAAGTTATTTGAAACAGCAGAAAGCTGTTTCAAATAGTCAGTGATTTATTCCATGAAGATGCTTGAGGACTTCAGAAAAGGATTTCAAAATTTATTCATTCATTAGAATAATCCTATTTTAACATTGTGTTACCATAGTCAAATTATTTGTTTAAACAATTTTTATCTTTAAAAAATGGAAAATATTTCCTAATTAAGTAAACTTACTGAAGAAGTAATCGTGTTTTGAAATTTTTCTCATATCTGACATACATTACACAAATCTTGCATTGTTTGGGGTATATATCCAATATCTGTTTTTCACTATCACTTTTAAATTTATTGACATATTTCTTCTTTTTATTACTATTAGATGCAACCCACTCAGTGCAAATTGATTTTGGTCAAACTCCTTTGAATTTCTTTTTGAAAAATGTTAAACAAAAAACATTATAGTAAAATTATGTAACAGCTAGTTTTAAAATTTTTCCTTTTTATGATGAACTGTTTTTCTTTTAAACTTTATCATGTAAAATAGTGTTCCATCAGTGTTCATTTATTTTAATGTGCTGAGCACTAGAATAAGCATAATGTGCAATAGTCCTTACTTGAAACATGTTACATAAAAGTGATTTGAAATAAGCCAAAAATGAAAGTGATTGACAGACTTTGGAAATAAATATTTTATTTCCTTGTATATGAAATTAATTCTTATGATGTCAGAAACGTGTATAATCGAAGGGATGGCTTTTTTTTTATTTCAGTAAGCTTTTAGTATACTATTAGTAATCATAAGGAAAGCTAACTATGCAAACTTTCTTCTACTTACTGTAAAAGACCTTTATTTAAGTAACAGTTAGAATATATTATGTGCTTTTTAAAACAATAAATGTTTTTTTCAGAAAATTGTTAACTATTTGTAGAGTGTTATATATATATCTAAAGATGAAAGGCAGTTTCAAAATGTGCTGGATTGCTTCATTATTTATGTACATATTGTATAGCCAATGCTCTGGAATCTTTTTCATATTTTATTCTTTTCTATGTTTGTAGATATGTGGTCATTTTTAAAATGGCTTTTGAAAGGTTGAAGAATGGTAAATTTTTAGTGTTTAACAATTTTCTTATTGTTAAAATTGAGGTGAATCTATGTGATGTTAACTTATTATATTTTATTCTAGTGGACCAATTTACATTCTGTAAATTATCTGATACTTATACGCATGTGCTTCTTATTTTTTAAAAAAAGAAATTTTAATATATATTGTTTTAGTTTATATTATGAGGTTTGGTGTCAAAATACATTTTCACTGTTGCCGCATGATCTCATCAATTTTTGAGCACCTTTTGTATAGATAGATTAGTGAATGGATGGCAGGTGTTCTAGTAAAGTAGTAAATTTTGTATTCTTGTAAAAAAGGCAAAGAATTTATGCACAGAATGAGATCATTCTCGGTTATGTGAAATGAATATTACCAATAAGAATGTAGACATTACAGTTCAAGGTGTAAAACTGATTTTGTTATACTAAATAAATCTGCCATTTATGAAAAGTGCCAAGTATCCCAGTTTTTCACCTACTGTAAATTAAATATTCTGTTTTTCTGTTTATAATTTAGTGACATATTGGAGGCAGTAGTAACTTTTTACTGTTCATAGAATTAAAGGGAAAATTTTATCTGTATATTCTCATCTACTTTGAAAATGATGAAAACAGTATTTTAAAGCATAAAAGTTTATAAACATTATTAAATTTTGCATTTTAAAAGTATATTAAGAATAAATACTGAAATTCAGTATTCTGTGTCATTAATTTAAAAAAGAGATAGGTTGTTTAATATTGTTTATTGAAAGATCTTCTCCTTAATAGAAAGCATTGAATATTACCTGAACCATTCATAATTGTATCAAGGGTATTGGAAAAATAACTTATCTGCATTAAATAGTGATAAAACAATTTAAAATAATTTATTCTATTTTTTAAAATTAAGTTAAAGTATTTTTCAGATTTACTGTGCAGATTTCTTTAAAGTTTTCTTACATCAATGAAACATAATGATCTTAAAATTATCATGATAGCTAATTTTTTAGCTTTCATTTTTAAACCATTTTATAATGGTCTTAAATTTTATGAAAAATGTCCCTCTTCCAAAAAACTGAAAATTGCTGATAAAATTACATCAAGATTTCATTTTATTTTTGCTTTATAGTTTACTTTATAATTTTATAGTTTAATAGGCATGAGAAATATCATTGCACATAAATTCTAATCCTCTGAAAAGTCAGTGATATTACATTTTATGAGTTACAGATGT
Source organism: Stegodyphus mimosarum (assembly GCA_000611955.2). Taxonomy (NCBI): domain Eukaryota; kingdom Metazoa; phylum Arthropoda; class Arachnida; order Araneae; family Eresidae; genus Stegodyphus; species Stegodyphus mimosarum. The sequence continues at coordinate 376,634 of KK114206.1, read as the reverse complement.
AAATAAGTATGTTGTGTAACTGAAAATGTATCGAATGAATATCTTTGATATTGGAATGCTGAATTTTGGCATGTTGTTATGTTGAGAATTCACACCACTAGTTTTAATATATTATGAATTAGATGCAGCTAAATGATTGATATTTGTCTATTGTAATATTTCCTCCCTATGCAAACATCCAGAGTAGGAGTAGACTTGGCAAAACGTATTTGAATGTTTATCATACTTTGTATGTGCTTATTTCTTGATGTAAGAAGGTCACTGCCAAGAATTAAAATTAATAAATTTAAAATATATTTCTGGTATTGAAGCTGTGTTAAATGAAGTTATATGTTAATAAAACTTCTTTAATTTGCTGTTTTATTTGCCATTTGGTCACTTAGTAATGTCTCATTCTTAATGGTGATAATTTCCTAATTATGTATATTTTGTTCCTAATATTTATCTAATTAATTTGTTCCAGAGAGTCTGTGTTATTCTGCAGAGGTATGTTGTCACCATATTATGAAGTTGATTGTAAATTAAGAATAAATGTATTATCTCTACTTTCTGTCTTTTTAGTTCTTTAATTTGAATATTTGTTTACATAATTTTCCTGAGCTTTATGATTATTTTATGTAATTAAACATATTTTAATTGATTAATCACTATAAAAATATTATGCAAAAATAAATTTAAACATGGAATATTGAATAGTTAAATTTGTATTGAATCAAATGGAACTTGAAATCTTCAAAGTACTTGCCACAAGCAAAATTGAAGTTTAAAAAGTGTGCAATAAATTTAAATTATGTAAAATAATAATAATAAAAATCAAAGCTTTCAGGTTTTACATTATGCCCAAAGGAGCTTTTTTTTTAACTTTTTGCATATTACCTTTATTTACCAAATATCATATTCTTTGCACTTAAACCATAAAATTCAATTCAACAGCAATATCGCAAAATAATTTTAAAATGAGCATATCTTTAAAAATTCTGATATGGTTTTGAGTGCTGGAGATAATGTTTTTTTTCCCTCCCGTGCAGTGTTGCGTTTGCTCACTTTTTAAAATCGTCGAGATTGTTAATAAAAAATTCTTTAATGTCTAAGAAAATATGAAATAGATAATAAAACAAATTCCGAATTAGGGCATCCAGATGCCCATATTCAGTGGAGGATTATGTTATTCAAAATTTGATGGCTCTAGGTACCACTATTTTATACATATATACATGTATAAATATATACATGTATTTGTACATATATACATATATGCAGATTCTTCATTATTTAATTTCTTTAAACATAATACAGGGCTGTAATATTTGATGACAGCAGTTTGAAAAGTGAATCAATGCAAAATGCAAACAAAATTAATAGCCTTTTTGATCTAAAAAGAAATAAAAATAAAACATCCTGTGGGCTAAAAATAAAAAATTTAAATAAAAAAATATTGTATACTTTAAATAAAAACTGTGCAATAAAATTATGAGTATATTGTAGAATAAATTATTGACATGAAATAAATGCGTAAATAAAAAAATATATGGTAAGTATTTGTGATATAGTTGACATGAAAAGGGCTGTATCTTTCTCCTCCTCTCTCATCTAGTTAAGAGCATGGAAAAATTTTTTTCATATCCAGTATGAAAAGTGTTTCAAGTAACAAAGCTGTAATAGTGTGATAGCATTTTGTTTAAAAGAATTCTTAAAAGCCTAATATGGAGGAAGGGAAGAGGTTGAGTTATATGTAAATGAACATGTGAGAAGAAATTTATTATTTTAAAGTTTATCTAAAAAAAACAAGAAGGAAATACTATCTATAAAGACAAAAAGGTATTATATAACTGAAAACCTGTCCAGAAAACATAATAATTTGATTGATAAATTCAGTCATTAGACATTCCAAATATCATTCTTTAACAAGAAGCATTTGTCGCATTTCTGCTATAAATTAAATTTTTTCTATCATATCAAATGAAAATATTTCATATTTATTAAAAGTACTTTGAATAATAAGAATTATAACTTGTGCCAGTTTTTTGTAAACCGTTTTAAATAAATATAATCAAAATTTAATTTGTGTGATTAGTTGAATATTTACAAAGAATTGTTCTGTAAGTAAAGATTTTCTTGCAGTGCTGTGGGTTATTTACTTAAGGCAGTCAAAAGTATTTTTACTTTTTTGCTAACGGGGAGGCTATTTTCAGCCTAAAGAAATATAACAGCTTAAGGAAATCATTAATTCGCATATGCAATAATTCAGGGAAGTAATAGTAAAAGTAGATAGAGTTAGCTTATTTTAGCTGGCTAATTATGGCAAAGCATATGAGAGTTATATGCCTCAGCTCATTTCCGTTGTGGAGAACATTCTACAAGAAACTGATCCTTATTCACATTAAACATAGAAAACCGCAAAATATGCATGTAGCCAAATCATTTACCAGGAACTAACTCAGTGTTCCAGCGGCCCTTAATGGCCTTAGTTGTTATGTGAAAGCACATTAAAACATTTTTTCAACTGAGTGTTGCATATTAGTTTGTGGAGAAATGCTCCAAAGAAGACAACTTAATTTTGGCCTTTTTTTTTTTTAACACGGGAAAATCGCATCTAATTATTTTAATATTAACGGTTTGGTTTAGTTGATTATGGCAAATCACATTAGGGCTGTCCGCCTAAGGGATGCTTCCATGGAGAATTTTCTAAGGGAAACTGGCTCGTATACACTGGTGTACAAAAATTACGGACGAGACGGTTTTTTCAATATAACTTTGTACAAAAGCTTTCCAAATCAACACATTTAATACCGTAAGATCCCCAATACGTAAGGACATGAGTAATGTAAGCAACACTTACTAAAAGAGAAATCAGAGGGATAAAAAGAAGCTTTATTGAAAAAGTAGCATGGAGCGAAATGCGACTGAAGGCCGAAACATCCCTGTGATGGGTGTCCAGCAAGAAACATCCGGTCTTTAATAGGGGATATGATCTCCCCTGACTGCTAGGCAGGTTTCACATCATTTGTGCATGCTGGATATGTGGTTGTTAATGAGCTGTTGAGACACTGCTGCTCGTTCCTCTTGTAGCACCAATCGCAGTTTCGGAATCGTTACTGGCGATAAGTTACGTGCTGCCACGGGTCTCCCTAGTAAGTTCCGTACATGCTTGACGGGATTTAGATCCAGAGACCTTGCCGACCAATCCATGTGTTCAATATCTTCACTCTCCAACAGCTCTTCGACAGTAACTGTGCGATGAGGTGGAGCGTTGTCGTCCATGAAGAGGAACTGAGGACCCATAGCCCTTGTGAAAAGACGCATGTAAGGAAGAAGAACCTCGTTACAATAGCAGTCCCAGGTGACGAACCTCCTTGGGAGATATGAAGGTCGGTCCGGCTACCAAGCATTATGTCTGCTCGAACGAGAACTCCGCGACCTCCAAAACAGTCCCTTTTGATGATGTTGAAGGGGTTATTGCGTGTTCCCCGCTCTGTCCAGATGTGTATGTGTCTAGAATCGCAACTCAGACTAAATCTGCTCTCATCTGTAAAGAGTACTCGTCCCCATTCATTGTCTCTCCAATTCCGGTGTTCCCGGCACCACAGAGAACGCCTTCTCCGATGGGCAGGCGTTAGAGGTACACACCGTACAGGGCGTCGTGCAAACAGACCACCACCGTGCAGTCTTCTGGCCACGGTAAAACGCGATATCGGTCGTCCAGTCGCCTGTGTCGTGTGTCTAGCGATTTCTCCCGCTGTCTGCCGCCTGTTTCTTCTGGCCTGCAAGGCAATATACCGGTCATCTGCGGGTGTGGTTCCTCGTGGACGACCACTACTAAACCCCCGGATAGCTGTTCCTGTAGTTTGAAATTGTCTCCAAAGTCGTGAAACGATGATGTGAGCAATTCCGAACTCTGCAGCCACACTTGTCACACTGCGGCCTTCCTCCAACTTCCCAATGATTCGACCTCGGGTAAAAGCATCCAGATGTCGTCTAATAGATTGATTATTCGCCATTTCTCGCTGAGGCAGCAACTCGGTGTGATTTTAACTGCTATACGGCGCGCAATCTCTTTGCCAGAAATACTGATCTTACACCGACAGCATGCTTTATACTACTCAGACACTCCCCCATTACGTTTACCTGCATATCTGCGCATGTGCTACCGTACATCACCTTACTTAATCTCCTGATTGGTCTTTCTGTCCGCTCTGCCTCTTCGTTCAGCTGATATGCTAATTTTTCGACTTCGTCCTTGATTTTTGCACACCAGTGTATACGTTACACATGGGGGGGGGAATGCAGCCCGTTACCCTAAAATCAAACTCAGGGCGGAACTAACAGTGTTCAGTGATTTTATGCTTCGCCCGCTGGCGGGCCTTTAATTAGAGCTGTGTGTGTGCGAATTAAACCTTGGAAAATATGCACTAGACAAGCATGTTCCTGTGGTGGTGTTATTTGGCACGCCTGTTAAAAGTGGCTGAATGGGCTACCACAGGAAACCTGTTGGCTGTGTGTAATCAATATGTATTGAAATTAATTTTTCTTGAAAAACTGTATTACTAAATTGTATAGAATTATGTATTCACAAATACCGTCAGTTATAGGCATTGGTATAGGCATTTACACATTGGAGGAATCACAAATTTGTTATTACATTATTACACACACAAAGCATACATGTGTATGTGAAGTATTTCATGAATTGTAGAGATTTTAAAAATGAAATAAATCAGAGCTTCATAAAAAATTGCCTGTAACGTCGTAATAAAAAATGTCTTTAAATACCCCTGTGTCAATGATAGTGCGTATTAACAGTCGCCATTTGGCTGGCGTAAAAAGCCTGCACCTGTAAGCTACCGGATAGCGGCAGCTCTTTCCATGGTGATAACGTACTCTGCCCGTGAGTGTTGCATTATATTATTTGATCCTTAGCGGTTTAATGATTGTTTTACGAACTGCGAGGGAATACACTAATCATTATCCATCGTGCCGTTATCTCGAAGTTAATGCCATTCGCATTAACTGAGAAATACTGGTAGCATTGTTCCGACAGAAAAATCATCACACCGTTGGTGGGAAAGCTCACGAAAGTGTTAATCTGTCACAAAGTATTTTTCGTGCGTTCAGTTTTCGTGCTGTTCGCTTGCAGAGACACAGGTCGATTGGTCTTTTAAGTACGTAGGTACCTAGCTTATTGGATAATCGCATTATTGAACCTTATCTGGTGGCTTTTCTGCGCACCAGGTATTCAAACTTGATATTTCTTTGTTGTACCTACTGATTTCTTTGATGACGTATGCTTACATGGCCAATGGTTTTAGCATAATGGATCGCTGGGGTATTTCAGTTTTGCTATCGTGATTTGTAGGATACGGCAGGGGTCTCAACTCTCGACACTGCGTGCGGGCCGAATGCTGTATTTGAAATCAGCTGATGGGCCAGACATTTTTTATTTCTTCTTTAAGAAAGTTAAAATTTTTAATTATCAAAATAAAAATATTTTAAATATTTTTATTAAATTTTAAATTTGGCTTATTAAATATTTGTCAAAATATATCTTAATAATAATAATAATAACGCAAAAGAAATTTTAAAAAAAATCTGAAAGCTTTTAGATTTTACATTGCGCCCCAAAGGGGTGTTTTTCTAACATTTTATATGTTACCTTTATTTATTAAATATCATGTTCTTAAACCGTAAAATTCAATTCAACAGCAATATTGTAAAATAATTTTTAAATGAGCATATCTTTAGAATTTCCGATACACAGTCTCGCGCGCTGGTGATAATTTTTTTTCCCGTACAGTGTTGCCATTGCTCGTTTTTAAATCATCGAATTTGTTAATCAAAAATTCGTTAAAGTTTTACAATATATGAAATAGATAATAAAACAAATTCCAAATTTCGGCTTCCAGATCCCCATATTCGGGTGGAGACGTACGTTATTCAAAATTTGTTGTATCTAAGTACCGTTGTTTTATCACAATGCGAGAAACATTTATGCATTTATGCAGATTCTTCATTATTTAATTTTAAATGTAATATAGGGTTGTCATGCTTGGTGGCAACAGTTTGAAAAGTGAATCGACGCAAAATGCCAAAACGAAGTTAATAGCCCTTTGGGTTAATAAACAAATAATGAAAACTTTCTAAGTGTTTAGAGAGAATTTTCCCAACTGAGACAAAACTTGAGAGTAAATAATTATAACTTAGTCTCTTTTTCATTAAAATTTTATTCGATACATATATTATGTATGTAAAGAATTATAAACTTCTTTACATCTTACTACAGCTCAACACTTGATGAAGTTTCGAATATTGTTAGACTGAAAGAAAAATTACTACAAATCATCTTCACCAATTTGTAGATGCTTATCCGTCAATCGGGTTTATTTCTTATTAATTTTGAAATGTACAAAAGAGCTGTTCCAATAGAAATGCATTCCCAAACAAAGATAGTATTCTTAGTGTAAAATTTCGTTGCTGCGCATATTTATTTTTTGACAGATACGAATGACAGTTAGTCAATTCGATAACTTCAAATCTTCGAATAAGGTTTATATGAAGAGCTGTTCGCGCATTTTTAGACGATTTTCATTGTATTTGTAGAAATACTTTACCTAAAATTTTTGTGTTTTAAATGTTTCATTTGATAACCCTTATTCTTCACTATCTTTCTAGACCGTAAATTCCAAGACAATAAAGTTTTCTTTTTTTTTGGCCAAAGGGATTTAGTCCCGAAGGACTATTACTTTCGTTTTGCGATTTTGCCTCGGAAACACAAAAACGGCGTATTACTTTTCAAATTGTTGCCACTAAATGTTATCGCTCTGCATTAAATTTAAAAAAAGGAAAAATCTGCATAAATGTATGCATGTTTCTCGCATTGTGATAAAACTAAAAAGGAATTTTAATTACAGTTCTAAATAAATAGCCAAATAAATGTGAAATTCGTAACAATATTCTCTAAAACTTTAACGAATTTTTCATTAACAAACTCAAAGATTTCAAAGCCAGCAATACCAACGTTGTACAGAAAAACATTTTTATCTCCAGCGCGTGAGAGCGTGTACCGAAATTTCTAAAGATATGCTCAATTTAAAATTATTTTGCGATATTGCTGTTGAACTGAATTTTATGGTTTAAGTGCGAAGAACATGGTATTTAACAAATAAAGGTAACACACAAAATGTTAAATAAACGTCCCTTTGGACGTAATTTAAAATCTGAAACATTTCAGATTTTTTTTTGGTAAAATAAATTTTATTTTTTAAAGACCACCAATTTTAGTTACGATTATTTTTTTTTTTAAGTAGCGGAAGGGGTATTTTATGCCAATTCTCTTGAACAGCTTTCCAAAGTCCGAGGAGGGTTATAGGTCAACGTTTGGACAATTCGCTTTTTAAAAGTCCAAAAGCTCAAAAATCCGTTAATGGTACATCAGGAGATTTAGGAGAGCGAAGGGTACCCTTGATATGCGTTTCTTGTACGAATTTTTTCCAGGAAATTAACAGTGGATTTTGACATATGGCTGCTTGCTTTGTCTTGACGCAGTTCTACTGATTGATGGTACTGTGGGTAAAATGAAGGTATTTTATATTTGAAAACTGGGTATGAAATATGTTTCTGATAATATGTGGAGTTGACCGTAACAGTTTTCTGCACTCTCTTGATTTTTTATTGCCGTTAGATCAAAAACTAGGAACAATCATAAATCCTTTTGAAAAACTTTCTTTAGATTCTTTGAACCATTTGTTCTAAGATTTGTTTTCTTCTCTTTGATGATAATAAATAGATCTCTTTATTGCAGTTATTTAAATATACCCAAGATTCATCTATTCTGACAACATTTTTTCCGTTTTTGTCCGAATAATTATTTCTCATAGAGAATTCTGCAGCGCGTTCTGATTTCGGTGATATGTCATGGAGAAAGACTATTCACTTAAATTTTTTCGCCTTCTGAAGAGTCGAATCAGCATTAATCACTTTGTATTTCACAGTGAGCAATTTAATGATTTTGCTACTGTGCTTTGATTTGGCGGAATTTCTTTTAACATTAAAGTTGTTACCTTTGCAACATTCGGAAAATTCCGTTTTTTCCTTGGGTATGTATTTTCAACAGTTTTTCTCCTTGAGCCAAACTTTGACTTTTTTCCTTTTCTTATTGACAATATTAGAGACAGTTGCTTTAGATACTGCAAAATCATGGCTTTCTCAGCATTTTTTAATGACTAAATACGAATAATTTTCTTCGGAAAGAGCTCGAACATTGCCTTCCATCCATAGCTTCTTTAAAAGCGCCATTTTGCTTGAAAACAAAATTGGCAAATAGCAGACGATAATTTACACTTTCAAAAATATAGCTGCATTTAATTTTTTTTCCCCTAGCAGGCTCTTTTTTTTACAGAAAAGTAGTCTAAAAATGTGCGAACAGCCTCTGTATCAGTTTGTAAATCAATTAGTTCTATTTACACATTTTCTGGTACATTATTCACATTCCATTTTATTGGAAATGAAAATAATGTAAAATCAGACTTCTAATAACTAAAACCTTGAAATCTTTGCAACTCAGTATTTGCAACAAATATACAACTGAAATGTTGTATCCATACAAATATGTTGCTGGCCACATATTTGCTTCGGGACTTTTTATGCGGCTCACGGGCCGCCATTTTGAGACCACTGAGATGCAGAATGCTTCAGTTGCTATATTGGACGTGGGGTCTCTGTTATGTGACTGCTATTCTTGCCAGACCTGACACCTTTGGATTTCTTTCTATGGGATCATCCGAAAAATCTTATATATAGAACCCGCATACTACTAAAAGAAATTTAGTCTTTATGCTGCTTTTACGTTTGTAAACACTACGCTGCTGGATCGTGTCCGGTCACGACGCGCGCAGTACTCATTTGGAGTGTCATATCATGTGAAGATAAAGTACCAATGTTCATTTTTTTCAAGGACTCTTATTTTCCATATATCTTTTGCGGAAGGACTGTCATGCTTTTTCATTCGCATTTTTCTTGAAATAGTGAATCTCAGAAGAATTTGAATCTTTTGTGTAACCCTAACAGACAAACCATGCGCCTGCAGATTTTACGCAGTATTGATGAGATGACCTGTACAAAAATAAATCATCAAAAAGGCAATGAAAATTGTGAACAACTGAATATCCAAAATAAAATATTAAAAGTATATAACTGAGAATAAAATTCTCTGCCAGTGTTACTTTCTTTTGAGAACTATGTTAATCTCCCATTTTGCTTGAAGCCTTGAACGATTTAATATTGTGGTGGTATCAGGGACAGACATTACAAATTGCATACTAAGATTAGAAATATCTGTAGCCATTTTCCCCCGTTAGATAACATTACGCTAGAGGCCGCATTTATCATTATCCATACAATCTGGCAAGTATTACTATTCCAAGACACATGAGATCTTTAATTTAATTTCAGTCTGGCAAATGTTTTTTCAGCGTCGCTTTCGACATATCATAAGATTCTTTACGCATTTTCAAATGTTTGTATCACAGTTTTGTAATTGTTGCAAAAACTGAGTGATTTAAAAGTAAGAAACATGCTTAAAATTTTAAGCCTTATATATTTACAACGTACTTATAATATACGTAATTGATATAATAATAATGTATAAAGTATACAATTTTAAATCTTAAACTAATCTTTTTTTTTTTTTTTAATGTATATTTGCACCAATAATTGAAATTAATGAAAGATGTTTGCAACATTGCTTCTTGTTTTTAATGTTCTGTGCATAATCTGTTGGATTGTTCTGTAAAAGAAAAATGCTGAAGAGCCCTATATCTGTTTATTAATACTGTCGCATTAATATAAGTGATAAATTACAAAAATAAGCAGCAAATAAAATAACATGTAGGGGAAAAATATTAGGAAATGAGGTATTTTTTATTTCTTGAAATACTGTGAATGAATAATATTAAACAGATTAAAGAACAAATCTTACGTGTAAACATCTTAACAAAGAATATAAGTCTTATATGCAAAGCACCCAGAAACAAATTACAAAAAAGAGAAAACAAATATTGTATGTATAGCGCAAAACACTAATACAACTTACGTTAGAAATTTTGTTTTGTACCTGCTATATATACATGCAACAAAAGCTACCTAATTAATTTCTTTTTGGTTAATAACTTGTTTTTCTAAAAGATCGAAACTTCATAAGCTAAATTAATTACCTTATCATTACTAAATTAAAACCTAATTAACTTTTTTTTTATTATTATTTTAGAAATGTGTATGCGGAAAATTCCGTGGTTTTTTTTACTTTCTTTTTGGAAGTTTCTTTTTTTTCCTTTCTGGAAGTAAAGACATCGGTATGCGCTTCAAAAATACCTCTTTACGTCATTTATTTATCACCTTGAAGCTTTTCTTCAGTGTTTCAAGTTAGCGGTGATGTCAAAATGTGACCAATCTGTACTACTCGAACAAGAGCAAAATTTGTTATTTGCACTCTCACGAAACCTCACGAAAAATAGCTCTATATTTCTTACTTTATGTCTTTGCTGATATATATGTGATGTACTAAATGTAGTCGTAGCTCAAAGTACCAGACCATATGTTTAAAGAAAAAACAGGATCCATTTATTAATTTCCATGAAAAACAGCAGTTACAAAAATCAGATCCCCGGAGTAAATAAAAAAGAACAACTAATAACTTTTTGTATTGAAGTTTACTCCATCGTTACATTAATGAAAAGACCCCTCGATATTCCTTTGCGAGTCCTTTTATAATCTCTGGAAAGGCGGAGCTTCCAAGAAATGGCGTTAGCCTCACCAGCCAATCCAGTTCGCTTTAAATATTTCCAGAACATTCAATAACTGTACGTGTAGAAAAGGCGGAAAAATCCACTTGACTACGGGGCTGTGAATTTAATTCCATGTACTTTCAAATAAGAGATCATCGCCATTAAAATGAAAAGAACATGCATTTAGAATTGTTACTGGGGAAATAATAAAAAAGAAAAGACGAAATTTAAGTTAGGGTTTTAAGTGTATTTTTGACTATGGAATTTTATTATTACACACACGCACATATATGTATATATTTCCTTTTAAAGGGCGATTGGGGATTAGGGGACCCAATTGCCAAATCCTGGTGGTAGAGAATCATCATCCACCAGCCGTTTAGTTTGGCCGCCACCGTAGAGTCATTAAGTAATTTTGAAGCAAGAGAGATTGAAAAATGAGCAGTGCACTCGCCGGGACTGGAACCACGGACCTCCCGAATACTCGCCGAGGGTGCTGACCACTACACCAAGAAGGCGGAAGAAATACGTTATAACCCTACTTTGTCTACGATTAGAAATGTAATTTTGTGTTTAATTGGAAGTCAGTATGGTCTACTCTGAAAAGTAAAGAAATGAATTTCTTTTATGGGCACCTAGAAACAGGCAGAAAAAAGGAGGATCTTCAAAGAACGACTAATTTAGCAAACTGGCAACTTCTTGTATGGGATTTTAAAAGTAGTGTGTAGCTAGGCTTGCCAGATTTCTGAAATGTTCAACCGGGACACCTGAATGCCCCCTCCCAGCGTCGCGGGTATTCAAGGGTATACACACATTGCGGATTTAGAGTGCTTTAGAGAGTAGTTTATTCTCAATGCTATGAATAAATGATTATTGATCAGGAACCTAAACGAGAGATAATAATAAATGACATATAAATTAAAACGTTATATTTCTTACATGTTAATATTTATAAGTTGCTTGTAAGAAGAAACACTTTTAGTGAGGAACAAAAATTCGAACAATATTTACATCTTTTCATTGTCTAGGACATTTTTATAAAGTCTTTTTTGTTTTTAATCTTCTTGTAAGAATCGTCACAAGCTGAACCAATATTAATTTTACATGTCATCAAGCCTTTAACCGTAGATTCCTTCATCAAACCCCTGTCGTCAGTCCATGCGTTGTTCATCAAAAAGCATACTGTCTCAACTGGTGCTGATGCCCCATATAAACAGAAAGCATACTCAACAATCTTGATCAGACTGGGCGCTGCTATGTGATTCTCGTTAAAGTGACCAAACAGCCTAAGCCATTTTGCTTCTTGAAATAATCACATCTCCGGTAGTCTCGTCTTCCTTCCACTGTTCCCAGTTTGACTGCAAATACTCTTCCGTTGCAAATCGTCCGTTAGCAAACACAACTCCGTCAAACAGCCGATCATTGTTTATTTACATATCGGGTACATCAAAAAGACAGCAATTAATAATTTTAGCAGAAATTTCGGCGTTTTTCCAATCAACAGCATTTGTTTTCGTCAGATTGACCCATAAAAACTGTTCAACGTTAAAAAAAAATTTCGTCCAGAGGTCCAATGCATCTTTTATAAAAGCCATGACTTTCTTCTTTCACACTGGTACGGTCTTGCTCATCTAGATTTCTGAATATGTTCTTTGCGTCCTAGACTATACTTGAGTCGATGGAAAACATTGTTTTTTTCCTGCTCTTTTCACACCACCAAAGTTAGTGTTGCAGTTATCTCCACGAAAGCCAACTACTTTGTTATTCAAATCGTTTAGCAACAAGACAGAGTATAAGTGATTTGTAAAAATTTCATATGTTTCACCCGTGACAGATTTGAAATCTAACAGCAATACTTGCACACCTGAATTAGGATTCAAGTAGCGCAAACAGTTGGCACAAAGTTTGACATCCTTTCTGTTTGATGCATCCTTACTTACAATTACGTAGTTTGATTTCGTCAAGTCTTCTTAAACACTTCTTGAGCTAAAGGAGCTATTACATTTAAAACTATTGCCTCACACTGAATTATTACGAGTGAAAATTTATGGTAAAAAAACTTAGACATAAGTTTTGATAAGCAAGGATTTGAATTGAAACTTAGGTAATGGTTTGCGGTGAGGTAAGCAAAGGTCGCTTCTTTCGCTGCTGAGTTTTTGTCATTAGAGCTCGCAGTCTTAAAAAAACTGGTCAGTTTTGATGATCTAGCAGTACATCCTAAACTCTTTCTGTCTTTACTCGACTGTAAATGATCTTTTATATCAGATCGACCCCCGTGAGCAACCGAAAACTCAGTATTACAATGTGAACATTTAACTCTATCGTCTTGATCTTGATTATCAGTACCAGCACATACTTTCTTCAGCAAAAAAAATTTACTCTGAAAATCTTAGGTGAATTTCACGATCGTTTTGGCATTTTAACAGAGAGTGCATAAACTTAAAACATAAATACATTCACGTTTGTGAAAATTGCAACACCATGAAGGACTTACGCGAGTGAGCTGAAATTTTCAGGAAATGCAAAGTAGCGGATGATATGCAAATGATTAGAATTGCAAATCCGTAGCGCATGCGTATGCTGAGCAGCGCCCTCTGAACGGCTGATGGATCCGAATAAATAGACGGCTGTAGCGAGGCGTGTATGGTTATCGGTGGTTATCTGCTAGTGGTAAACGTTAACTCAATCTGTACTTATGCCTCGTCGACGAAAGAGAGCGAGATTTGAACAACTTACAGAGTTTGAACGAGGGAGAATCATCGGCCTTCGTGAAGCTGGATTGTCGTATCGTGCAGTAGCCTCTCGTGTGCAGCGTAACAGCAGCACAGTGATGCGCGTTTGGAAGCAGTGGACGGACGAGTGTCGGACAACTCGGAAATCCGGGAGTGGACCCCGAAATGTGACGTCAGCTCGCGATGATAGACACCTGGTCCGCATGGCGCGGACGGACCGTACAGCTTCCTCTAGACAATTGGCAGCACTGTGGTCAATAGCTACAGGTGTTTCATTGTGTGCTTCATCAATTCGTAGACGTCTGCTGCAGTGTGGACTGCGCGCACGGACTCCTTTATACAGGATCCCCCTAACGCACGACCATCGCCGCCTGCGGCTACAATGGGCCAATCAGCATAGAGACTGGCGTGCTGATTGGCAGCATGTCGTGTTTTCTGACGAATCCCGCTTTAATTTGTGGTACCATGATGGCCGCATTCGTGTCAGACGCTATGCCGGTGAACGCCACCTTCCGGAGTGCATTATCGAACGCCACAGTGGACGAACACCCGGAGTTATGGTCTGGGGCGCCATAGCATATCATAGACGATCTCAATTGCTACGAATTGTGGGCAATCTGAACAGCAACCGGTATATCCGTGAAGTTCTACAGCCCGAAGCTGTTCCCTTCCTTCAAAGCTTGCCAGGCGCTGTATTTCAACAGGACAATGCCCGCCCTCATACTGCTCGGATTGTTAAATCCTTCTTTGCAGCGCAGCAGGTACAGCTTCTTCCTTGGCCTGCGTGTTCCCCGGATATGTCGCCAATTGAACATGTGTGGGATGTCATTGGTCGGCGTCTTGCTCGTGATCCTCGTCCTGTTGCGTCTGCAGACGAACTTTGGGTACGCGTACAAACGATATGGAATGCTCTTCCTCAGTCAGACATTCAAACTTTGTTTGACTCCATGCCACGTCGTGTAGCAGCACTTATTGCGGCGCGTGGTGGCCACACAAAATACTGATTCTGATCTCTTGTTCTTGTTTGTTTGCTTTGAACATTTAATCATTTATTTGTACCACTACCACTCAACTGTGTATTAAATTGCATTCAATTATGACGATTCCTTCTTGGTGTTGCAATTTTCACAAACGTGAGTGTAAAACAGCGCTAGCTCAGTAACGCAACAGCCACCACCGGCAGAGACTGACAGTTAACTGACTGATCTTATCGTTATGGCAAGCGCTAAAGCTACACCCCTTAGTACCCAATATTGGACTCGCCCAGAGAGCCTCTGGCATTGCGCATAGGTAGGACAAGACGATGCGATGGCAATATTATTTATTAGCAGGTCATCATTCTTCTATTTTTCACTTTTCATACAGTACCTAAGTAAATGACAGAGTAATTATCCTAAGTAATCCTTCACAGTTAATTATTTTTAGACTTTTTTGGTCATAATTATTCACAATCACATCTATAAAATCAAATTGAATTTTCACCGGGACGTGAAGTAAACCGGCGGGGACACCGGGATTTTGTTTGTAAACCGGGACTGTCCTGGTCAAACTGGGACGTCTGGCAAGCCTATGTGTAGCTATTAATTAGAAATTGCAATTTACTTGAAATCTTCTATAAAACAAAGTTTCACGAATGCAAAACATTCGTTTAACTAATTTATGTCGTCAATGTTTCTAAATGTTTAGATCAGGCTTCGTAACCTTTTTTATCCACGAGTGAAAATTAACCAAAATGTGTATATTAAGAAGACGTTTCGGGTTACTTGCATTTTCATTTTAGAACAGTCTATCTTGATGAATAATGAGATAAATTTTACTGAGAAAATTTTAAACTTCAAACATAGAAAGGAAAATTACAATCTGATTATTATAAAAACAAACATAATTGAATGAACTTTACCTTTCTCTTCGACTGCTGAACTTGGGACGTCAGTTTAGTCAAGTGTGGTTTATAGTCAGTCATCTTAAGACGAATTCAAGCATCTGAATATTCGGTAGTTCTCCTATTCTTATTTAAAACAAATGTCATGTATGAAATATTTGCTCGCATTGATAAGTTGAAGCGAATGCGAAAAAATGGCAAAGCCGGTGTTTTGGATTATGGATTATGGATCAGCGAATTTTTAAGAATTGCCAAATTTTACCGATTTGTGCTTGAAATTAAGTTATATATATTTTAAATAAAAATGCATGTTCGTTACCGAAACTTCCTAATCAAACAAATGTTATATTGTTGTTGTTGTGACTATCTCACTTTCTGGCAGTAGTATATAGTGTTACTGTCAGATATACAAAGTCGTACTGTCACCGTACAGGCGTCACCATCGAGATAGATAAGGCCTGCGCTCTGAATCGAAACTATCTTGTGACGTCACGGTTAAGGGACCCTCATCAGTAACTTACACAATGACACTCCCCGAAACTTCCTCCGCATTCCTTGTCCACCCCACATATCTTTAGTAGTGGATACAGTAGCTTTCTATCTCTTAACGCTGTTAGACATACTTCACACACTTTTGTTAAATCCATAGATTTCGTTAGTTTTATAACATTTCTGCATTATTCATTGGTTTTTCAAATTAACTGCTTTGTGATAGATTTTCGTTTCTCCATATTTCCGTGTTATCATCATTATGCCTTCCCGTTGTGTTGTTCCTGGATGCAAAGGATATTATGAAAAGTCCCCATAAAGAAATACGACTGGAAAATGAAAATATGAACCCATTAATTAATTTGTTTGACGATGAAAATTTGAAGTTCCAATGTGAATTTTTGAATTGGCTGGATGTTTATAAAATTTTGGGGTGCACTACAGGGAATTTTACGAAAGAAACTCATCATGCTCTTATTCACACAACTCATACTTTGTTCGAAATGAAGCAGTATTGTATCGAAAAACTGAAAATGAAATATGTTATGAGTTAAATTTCTGACTGATATAAAACATTTAAATGTTAGTCTAAATATTAGGTAGCCGCTTTCATTCGTTTGATGTTTGATAATCCTGTTACATTAATATGATATATATAAATAAAAATATGCAATAATTATGGAAGGAAAAATATGTGTTCACACTATCAAACATTTTGTTAAAGTAGTAGGTGAAACAAAAAATTTGATGCGAGGTGGGAATCAGCGAAAGAAACACAAAGACAGTACCAAAATGTAAAACTTTTGTTACTTCAATTTTAAAACCAATTTTTCCTTCAAAAAAAATGATTTCCTTTTAGCAGCACCACACCTTTCTCAAATACTTTTATCTTGAAAATAAATAACAGCAAAAGAAAATTGAAAATATTTCATAGTCGTATAAGTTTTGTAAAACATTATATAGCCGCTTGGTAATTTTGTTTTAGACTGAATGTATAGTATGAGATGCCAGTTTCATAGAATAGGTTTAAGAAAATGGTGTTTAGGATGGAAGCTAAATTGCGCGAAGAACGGTCCACTAGCAGTGACGTAGTAACTCAGCGCGCAGGCCTTATCTATCTCGACGGTGACGGTACAGGTGACAGGACGACATTGCACCGTTCCGCCCCCAATTTTGATGGACAGCACTCGGGGGGCGGTTCCGAAGGTCTCACACACCTCTTCCTATTCCATCCACCTCTCGAGAGGATTTTTGGCTCGCTGCATATTTAGAGTGCTCCCATGCCGCACAGACACTATACATTTAGAAAAATCCATGCCTCCTTTGAAATTCAAGCCTAGCCCTTCGGTACGGTTATTATTTATTTTTTTATTTATTCTTCAAGTGCTTGTTTCATATTTATGTTTCATAATTTACGTATATATATTATACTTTATTTTGGAACTGAAATGTATCACTTGAAATTAGGAAATGGGTCATTCTGTGATCGGTGTGGCAGAGGTTGCCGGATCTTGAGCTAGATTATTCTTGTAGTCTACAATTCTACGCAAAACGCGTGAAACATTTATAAACACTTACAGTGTTTACGTATTTTTGCCTACCAGTGATCAAGTGATAAGATCGCTGAACCTTAGTAGTTTAACTCTGGTTCAGATCTCGACGAAAGGGCTGGCTGACTTATTTGACTTGTTTGGCAGTAACATCAGAACAAGCCCGCGAAATTCATCGTGGCAAGGAGTGCAAGATTGCACCTGTCGTTGGCAAGAGCCTTGGGCACCATATGGGTAATAGTAGTATGACTTAACTCAGTTCCACCCCCGCTCATAAGTTTGATGAAGAGCACCGTGGGGGAGGCCGGGTCCGACGGTGTCCCACCCCTTTTCCCCTACCATCAACTACTCGAAAGGACTTTCAGCTTACCGTATATTTAGAGCACTCCCATGTTTCACGGACACTATACATTTACCAATACCCACGCCTTCTCCGGGATTCGAACCCGGGCCTTTCTGTATAGCAGTCAGCGTCGCTGACCGCTATTCCGGTTGGGCGGAGTATTACTATTTGTAGCAACCTTAATGAGAAGAACGCAGAATTTTATTTTATTCATTACTTGCACTTTCTTAATCTTTATAAAAATATTCAACTTTTAAATCCTCCACGGTTTGCTTTTTAATTGTGAACCGTAAAGCGCCAAATATCTACAGTATTTATCCTACTAATAGATTTTTTATTGAATTAGTTGAAGAGATTTAAGACTTACTTTGAAGGAAACTGGAGAAAGAAAAGGAAAAAAAAATCAGAGTAACAAAGGCATAATATTTATTCCAGTAGCCGACTATGCTAGAGGTGAAAAACTCTTCTCTCTAAGAGCCTTAAGGAGGAAATTATAAATGCACTTTCCATTTAATTTCCCCTTAATCAAATTTATTTCTGATTTATTCTGTAAACTTCTTGGACTTAAAATTTTAATCTGCTGTAACATACAATGCATTATTTATCAGAGAGCCATTTTCGGAAAAAATAGCAAATTTAGCTTCGTTATCCGATTGCGTTTTTTCTTGCCGATTTTTTCTCTCTGTCCCTTCTTCCCTATTAAGGAAATAAAAGTAAGCAATGCTCAGATTTACAGCAAATGTATAAATATCGTTACCCGGGCTTTTTTTTTTCTCAACTGCCGGTCGTAGACATTGCTTTCAGATATAAAAATATTTTAACTAATTCAAATGTTCATATTTGCAGATTCTTAAATTTAAAAATTCGATTTTAGAAAATAAGGAATTTTATCTTATTTTTATACGTTTTCTCCATACATATAGTTACATTTCGTAAGAGTTTATCCTTATGCAAAAAATAGAATACACGATTTGTATACAGTTTGACGATACTTTAATAACTAAGTTTTAAAAAATAAATTTTGCTATTACGTGAAAAGTAATTAGTTATACGCAAATGCAGCAATTACTAAAATGTAATAATTCAAAATTATAGTTTAAATTATTTTACAAAAAAGATGAACGAAATGAATAAATAGAGAATGAGCTTTATGAACAAAGGGAATAAATAGAGTTGAGTGATATGGATGATGATATATAGTTTTATGGAAAATGGTAAAAAATAAGGCAGATTAATTTAATTGAAATATAAATGAAAAACATAATATTGGAAAAAAAATTAAACATTAAAACGGAGTTAAAACTTTGGAGCAGAATAGATGTTTTTTATTCTGTTCTTTCTCAACGGCAGAATTAAAGCAATGACTAGGTTCCAGTGTCACAAAAATGCAAATCAACGTTTCTGGGAGTTATAAAATGACAAACAAAATAAACTAAATTGGTAACTTCAAGAAAAAAAGAATTGAAAAATTAAAAAAAAAATCTGCATGCTTTCACATTTTACATTACGACCAAAGGGACATTTTTTTTAGCGTTTTGTGTGTTACCTTTATTTGTTAAATATCACGTTCTTCGCACTTAAACCATAAAATTCAATTCAATAGCAATATCGCGAAATAATTTTAAAATGAGCATATCTTTAGAATTTCCGATACACAGTCTCCCGCGCTGGAGATAAAAATGCTTTTTTTTTTTTTTTTTTCGTACAGTGTTGCCGTTGCTCGCTTTAAAATCGTTGAGTTTGTTAATCAGAAATTTGTTCAAATGTAATAAAGTATGAAATCGATAGTAAGACAAATTCGAAATTTTGGCTTCCAGATGCCCATATTCAGTGGAGGATTACGTTATTCAAAATTTGACGGCTCTGGGTACCGTTGTTTTACCACAATGCGGGAAATATACATATATTTATGCTGGTTCTTCATTATTTAATTTCTTTAAACATAAAACTGGGTGATAATATTTGGTGGCAATAATTTGAAAAGTGAAACGGACATTTAAATTAGCAGCCAATGCTGCTACTTTAAATTTCGGCACAAAATACCAAAATGTAATTAGTAGCCCCCTTCAGGCTCAAAGTAAACTAAATTATAAATGGAAGTTTGCCGTTATATAGTTTTCATCACCGACGTTGTTCATTTTCATAAAAAAGGGATATATATGCAATAAGAAAGGGAAAACAGTATTGATGGTGTAAAAGGCAGACGGTTGAATCCGTACTGAACAGCGAGGATTTTGATGTCGCAGAATGCTGAAATGCCGATCCACAGTGAATAGAAAACTAGGAGCCGAGGCAGATAAAATCTTTTATCTGCACAACTAACAAGTCACAGCCAACTTGGTGCAGACGTGGTCACAGACAAGTTGGTGCAGATGTGGTAACAGACAACTTGGCGCAATATTTGTGCCTATTTCAAGAAGTTTACCTTTTGATAACTTTGCGGTAAGAAGGAAGCAGCAGAAAACAATCCAGCTAGGCCGAAGTGTAGCAAGCGAGTGCGTTATGTTCAGGATGAAATCTTAATTCAGACTGAGTTAGTTTTGGTTCTCAATGCATTTTGATTGGATAATTAATACTGCTGTAAAATTATTATTGGCTGTTTGAGTTTTAGTTATAATTACATCATCAGAATTATATAAGAGTTATATGACATGGATTAGTTTCGAAATGACGCAGTGCAAAGAGAGATCATTATTTTTAGAATAGAGGAGGAAAATTAATTTACGCTGTGAATTTCAATTTTATCTTTTACATATCATATTATATTTTATCTTTTACTTTTCTTGAATATTACTGCGAATTTAAATTTTGTCTTTTACGTAATCTTTATTTTTCTTACATATACAACGTATATACGTAATCTTTATTTTACTTACGTATATATACAAAGTGTTTCAGCAAATCAAAATCAGTTACAAATTTTCAGGGAAGATAGAGTACATCTAAAGGATGGAAAAACACATAGCAATGCATGATTCGAAAACGCCTTCCTGGGGTGGTTGTGATGATGCAAAACACAAGAAACGAAGGACACGAACATGGTGAGAATATATGTATATTTTCCTTAGTGCAGCGGAAGCTATGAAATAAGAACAAAAACAGACGATAGTCATCAAAGAAGGTAATGTAATATAATATACGAGTGTGCTGCAACCAAAGAATGTATATTGTTAAGAAGGAAAACTTCTTCCGCAACAGAAGTGGCCCAACGCAGAGGGAAACAGCTGCGCATGCGCGAAATATCTATCGCCAAAGCACCAAAGCAAAGAATATGTATTTTCGCAGCAGCAGAAGTGGCTCCCTCCGAACGAAAAGGGGAACAGCTGCGCGTGCTGAAATATCTGTCGCCAAAGCTCGAAGCTGACGTCGAAGTTCGAACAGGTTCGACGGTCACGTTTATCAAGAGTTTAAAGCTGTGTGACTCCATTTTTTTCCTCTCCATATTGACGAATATAAAATCAGCCATCAAACTGCGATATGTATAATGCAAGTTCAACAGCCAGTGAAAGTGAAAACTTCACCTAATATTTCATCATTTCCTAGGTCAAAGAAAGATTCAACTTAAACCGTGTTTCTCAATTTCCTATACACGTGGCGGAGGAGGAAAATGAGATTTTCCTCCATCACAAAGGGTACATCACAGAGGGAAAATTCTCGCCAACAGGTTCTGTCGCCAAATCCCTTGGCGAATGTTCTCTTTTCTTTCTAGCGGAGTAAAAGACAAACTGGTTTACATTACGTCTATGGAGTCTTTCCTTCTTTACATAGATGTTCTTTGACCAAAGCTTGAAGCCTGCCTCGAAGTTCGAAGGTCAGTTTATCAAGGTTTCAGAAACCGAATATCGTTTTAAATTTCTTTAAACTTAAAAGGAAAAGAAAATATTTTGTCACTCAAGTAAATTAATTAATGAATTAGTTATTTTGAGAAAAAAAAGTAAGAAAATCCAAGTTTAATTTATCGCGAAACTTCAAAAAAGAAACGTTTTGTCAAAGAACGTTTCTTAACACGTGTTCCTCAATTTCCTGCACACATCGCGGAGGGGAAAATTCTCGCCGCCAGTTTCCGTTGTCAAATCTCTTGGCGAATTTTCCCTCCGCATTGTAGCGGCGTAATAGCAAACTGGTTTGCATTACGTCTATGGAACCTTTCCTTCTTTACATAGACTTTCTTTGCTGCAACCTTCCTGACCGATAATAATCGGCCTCATGTTTAACGCAGCGACCTCACTTGCATTGACTGATACCTACGGCGGTACATCAAGACATTGGTGTTCGAAACCCCCAGTGAAGTGCTGAGGAACTTGTTACACCAATCGTGGCAGCTGCTGGGAAGTCTGAGACATGCCCGGTATTTTCCAGAGCATCTGATCTTCATGTGCCGGATATGTGAGACCCGTATCAAGGTCCCGGGTCGTAATTTCGAACATCTTCTTTGCTGACGCTCGTTGTTTTTTTTTATTCTTATATCTTGATTTCTGCTCTGCTAAATATTATAAGCATGTTTCCTCACCCTGTTCATTTTCTTACTTTCTTGTGTTTTGTGTTGTCACTACCGCGGCAGGAAACCTTTTCGACCATGTATTGCTAAGCGATTTTCCATCGTCTAGGTGTACTCTCTCTCTCTCTCCTGGAAGTTTGTAACCGGTTTGCTGAAACACCCTGTATATATATATATATATAGAGAGAGAGAGAGACATACATACACGCATATATTTCTTAATTTAATAAATTAAGGACTTTCAGTGTGAAAATCTAACGCAAATGCAGCTGAGATTGATTAAATTTAATTTTTCAAAAATTAATGATTATGCTATCCGGGAACATGTAACATGCTTATGTAAAGGATTATTGCAACTACTAAAATATTTTGCAAACAAAATAGAGATTAAAAATTTTAAAATGAAATAAATTGAATTTTTCAAATTTTTTTTAAAAATAGGTATTGTAGTGTTCTAGCTAAAATCAAGTTCTATAACTGCTAGAACCTAGCGGAACTGTGAAGCGATTATTCGCTAAGTTCTGTTGTGTAAGCAACAACTCCGAAGAAGGGTTAAAATACTCTTTTATTTGAACTCAGATATGTTCACAGATGGCCCGTCTTGGGCGTACAGGAAGCCAAAATGTTTTGGCTTGAACTTAAAAATAGAAAATATGCAACAAAGTTAAAGCTAAGTAGAATAAACAGCCTAAACTGCATAGAGTTGTTTACCACGTACTTGGCTCTGAATCTAATAATAATAGCAATAATAATAATAATAGTAATAATAATAATAATAATAATAATAGTAGTAATAATAATAATAGTAATAATAATAATAAAACTGAAAACGAATGAAATACTGATCTCAAAGATAAAGACGCAAAAACAGAATTTTCAAACAAGGGTTGAAATCATTGTTTCCCTTTTTCGGATGATTTTCTTTATCAAAGACTTAAAATTATAAAAATCAGACTTAAAATTCTTCCTTTAGGAATGCTAACGTAACATTTATTAATAGACTGGGTTTGACTGAAAACAGATTTTTAAAAATAGCAAGCACCACCATTGCAAAAAATCATCAAAATACGGTCTTCCTGTTTCAAACTGTGAGCTTTACTACTGATTACTCAAATTTTGACTGTCCCAATGGGTTTTTCTATAAAGATTCATCTGATTACGGAGGCATTTATTTTATAAATTGTTTTGGAACTAATGAAGATGTAAAAAAGATATCAGATGTTATTAAAAATAAAAAAATACAGCCGCGATTTTACAAAAATCTCGAGCTTACGAAAGATAGTCGAACTGAAAATGTTTACACACCCTTGAAATATCTATTTAACTTCTTTAACTAATATAGAAGGGTTGTTACAGGTTTCAAAGTTGAAATGGGAAAGATGTGAATACGTTGTACACAAGTAAAAATAACAACCATTAAGTTACTATACAAGAATTCAGTTTACTGTTCCACTTTCAACTTTCACAGAAGATGCTGAAATAAAAATCTTAGAATTAAAAAAAAATAAATAAACAAAAAAATAAATAACTAAAAAAAATAAATAACTGGATTCAATTGAAAATGAACGATCAAACATGGATGGTATTTATGACGTCAAATCATCATCAGCTGAAGTGTTAGATAAAGATCTATGTGATCCTACAGTGTATTAAAAGGGAAAGTAACGTAAAAATGAATGTTATGCTATTTGATAATTTATTCATGATTTCTTGTTGGTTAACAACAAGATGGTATCAGTGCTCCAAATGAGCTATTTAAAATTTATTGTTTAGATAATATGGAATATAACCTACAGTATTCTGCTCTTTTATAAGAAGGATTGAATAATATCAATACAGAAACGGTATGCCTGATGAGTTATGAGAATTTCTGTTAGTCTGTATCCTATACTTTGTTTTAACCTCTCAGGTCACAAAGATTATTTAGATTTAAATAGTTTAGATATTATTTTTACCATGAACTGAGAAATGTTTCAAATAACTGCCTTAGATTTTACTTCATTTTATAACAGAGGAAGAATCTGTAAAATGAATATGGTTTCTAAACAAATTTCTGTGATACGTTCTTTCAAAAAGTGAAAACTTTTTATTCTTTAATAAATGACAGCGCATTATCTCTTTAGTAAAAGAAGCAGAGAAAAACCACGTTTCAAACTGACAAGTGACGGAAATTATGACACAGAAAATAAAATTTTAACCAACTCTGGAAATGCGAAAAATCAAAAAGACGCCACAAATAAATAATTTGTTTTGGAATATATAGGCAACAATTGTTTAAAAATGAAGGTTTTTAACAAAACTATGTATTTGACTGTAACCAAACTATTTTATCGAACGCCATCTAGTGGCGAAGAGAACAACTTCCAGTTCGATAAGGATACGTTATCCATTATTATGTCTCCGTAATTCTAACTTTAATTTTAAATGTTAATTCTAAATGTTAGGTGTTTAGTTTTAGAATATGTTTTGTTTTTATGTATATTTTCTTTGTTTCTTTGTTAATAAATACTTTTAGAGCTAGCCGACGTTTGTGTTTATAGAAGAATAGTTACAGTATGTTATAGATGCAAAAGGTAAAACAATTGGATGCATTAAAGATCCAAATAACTCAAAAAAATGCTGTCAATGAATGGTATTTGAAGAAAGAATTAAAAATAAACACTGAAAAGAATGTTTCACAGCTTAATCAAGAAGATTTTCATGTTCCTTTTGCTATAAAATAAACAGATGATAGAAATTCTAATGCAGGAAATGAAATTTGAACCAATTGCACAGATCCTGTAAATGATCAAGATGCCGTAATGAAACATTTCTTTTACAAAACTTGTGTTCATTTTATCCAATTATCTCTGTTGGACGTACTATTACTTTATTATTACTTTGAGCGAGCAAGAAGGCAGCTTTTTCAGTGCACAAAAGTAAAAGTTTCCTTTTCGTCCCACTCGGCAAAAAGACACTCAAGGTGTAGAAACTGATTCAATAATGTTCTGCTAGGTATCAAATGTAAACAAATGTGGCTGCTATGGTAAAAAGAAAATTAAGCTTAGCCGCACTTAAACAACTTTTAAATTGTCGATAATTCTACAACTATTGCTTAAAGATTAACTAAAGACATAAAAACTTTAACTGGAAGATAAGAACAACATAATTCAATAATTTTTAAAGCAAAAAATGCACAATTTACCAAAATATAAGAATAAAAAAAACTGAGCTCACGAAGCCGAATAACAGAGTGGGTATATACATAAATATATATATTTTTATATACTTTTGGTGCGGCCGATTGCAACCAAAAAGGGAGCTGCACAACTACATATTATAACAGTCCTTGATACAAAATTTCAACGTTCTGAGGCTACTCGTTTTTAAGTTATGCGAGATACATACATACATATGTACGTACGTACAAGAAACGTCAAGAAAAAAATATCTTCTAAGTCCATTTAAATTCTTTTTGCAGCACGTTTTGGTAAAAGAAAAGTCCTTTATTCTGCTCTTACGTACAGATGTCTCGCAAAAACATCGTTAAATTGCATTCAGTAGCGGTAAAAATGGGTATTTTCGTTGAAATATGATACCTAAAATTTTCGCGATTACAATACTTCCTTTACTTCCTACAAGGAAGTAACAAACAAATTAACTAAACAAAAGGAATACACAGTATTACAACAATACATAGAAAACAATGCAATAAAATGAATTTAAATGTCTATAGAGTTTTACGACAGTATTATCAACTGAAGCATCCTATAGTATCCTTACTCGCCCTGGAAGTTAATAGTGAAATTTCCTTAGAGAAATGCAATGCATAATTTCAGTCTGATATGTTTTTCAATTATCATAGCAAAACGAGAAGAGTTAAAAGTTTTCTTTACCCTGCTTTATTAAGGATAAATGTTTCATGTATCGCTACCATAAAGGAGCTGTTAGGCAGTGTGTCAAAATTATTAATATGTCTCTCCTGATCGATCAATCTCTGTGTCAATGCCTTACACAGATTAATCGGTGTATAACTTTCACTTTTTCGTTCTTCACAAGCGTTTGCTCTTAGAAACGCTCTTTAGGCTTACTATAATCTCTAGGAAGATATCCAAATAGGTTTTACTCTTTGTTAATCAAGTGATTAATAAATGCTTTACATAAAACGTTTCAGAAACACACGAAAGAGATATTATTGTCACTCAAGAATACAGCAAAATCATATTTTATTTGTGAAAAACGTAAGAATATTATTGAATATTATTGAAGCATATTGTTTTATTTACCTTCCATATTGCTGTACTGATAAAAAAGAAACTTGATAAAGAAAAAAGAAACCTGACAAATTTTGAAATTTAAATCTTAAATGAGTTTGATGTTCATTCCTTTCAAAGCTTCAAATAAATTAAAAAAAATTAAACTTAATGACTTAAAATAAATTTGATGTTTATCCTTTTCGAATTATATACAGATCCGAGATTTTATGTATTGTTGCGTTCATACGGGTTCGTGGATTTTTAGTGATTGACGACAACACTTGATGATGAATCAAAACACAGTTTATTTAGCCAGTATTACAAGGATAGTTCCAAAACCGCGCTTACAGTCTTCGAAAAACTACGACAAACACGCTGACACAATCAGCAACACAGCCTTCAAGCTATCAGGCTATATATCAGGTGAAGATAGCTTCACGGCAAAGCACTAAAGTACAGTTCCCAACTTGGTCCATCGTTCTCGGAGATCAACATACTCGACGATGCACTCACGACGCACTACAATATACTGACGATACATTACGATAGCCTCAACGACGCACACTCTCCATTCACCAACTCCCGATACACTCGACGACCAACTCGACGCTAGATTGCTATTCTGCGTACGAGCAGGGTTTTTATAGCTTTTGGCCTGACTTCGAGAACATTCTGGGCCAAACCGGTAAAAATTCGTTCCAGAATGTTCTCCATACGCCTATGGCATATCACCAATTTGTAGCCAAATGGGCGATTTAGCACCAAATATGGCAACCCTTCCTCCCCTGTTTATATTCTGGCAACCCTAAACCCGCTTTGCGGGGAAGCTGTCTTACCGCGACTGTATGAACTGGAATGTTCTCTGGAAGTCATTTAGTCGAAGTTCATCAAGCACGCTTTGCGATTCGGACTGAACATCCGTGATGAATCAATGACCTTCCAAGTTCAGTATACAAAATTAACTAAAAATTCGAAGTTGCCAAATTTGACAAGTAGGAGGTACGTAAGACTCTTTTGCGCTTCCTTTTTGCCCCAAACTGTTGAGAGATCAGGTCACTATGCCTGATGTATTTTAACGGTGAGGTAACCAATTATCCTTGTTCCAGTGCCGAATAATCTTTATCAGTTATTTCAAAGTATGGCAATAAATCATCGCACTGCTTATCCGATTGGCGGGGATGAAATTCCACTGTAGAATCCTCTTCATATAGAAAAACGTTATTAACAGAGTTTCCTTCGCATGCTTAGCTTAGCTGTCGGAACTTCGAAAATCTGAAGTCCTCTACAATAAGATTTGACTTTTGTTTCACTCGGGATACTGATTATGAATTAAATTATCGTAAGCGCCTATGCAGGCCTATAAAATGTAATAAAATAATAAGAAATAAAAGAAAGAACAAACGTCCAAGGTTTACGATACTAAAAATAAAGAAGATTTTCAGGTCATTTCTAACGTATCACATTATCAAGAAAGCGGATTGTAAGCATATTACGTTAATCATCCTACATCACCGGTTCTCACACTGTTGTACACTGAGAAAAAAAAAAGAATAAAAGGACGGTTTTAATATCTCCCGTTCTACTGGGCCCATTGACGAAATTCAAATTGCGTTTTCGATATCCCGAAAGCACGACTTAGTATATATGTTAGATTTATATATACATTGCTGTAACGTAGCAGTCGGACTTTTTCTGAAATATCATAGCAATTTTTTTCCATATTTCGATTCTACGACTCAAACTACGCCTAGATATTAAATTTTGTAATTTTTAGTGAGAAATTTAAAGAAAAATTTAAAAAATTATTTTGGCGTATTTTTTTCCGGCTTGTGCTAAGAGTAATTCACTTGGAGAACTTAATTTAGAGCAACCTATTTTCCCTTCCTTTTTTTCGTTGCCCATGAGCGAAAAAAAAGTCA
This sequence comes from Stegodyphus mimosarum, assembly GCA_000611955.2. Classification (NCBI taxonomy): domain Eukaryota; kingdom Metazoa; phylum Arthropoda; class Arachnida; order Araneae; family Eresidae; genus Stegodyphus; species Stegodyphus mimosarum. The sequence goes on along the minus strand of KK114206.1, from coordinate 348,211 downwards.
TCGTTCATACTTTCAAATAATTTTAACAAAGTGCGTAAACACATTTTCGTTATTATCACTCATAATAAATACGCCGAATTTCAAAACGCTCCAAAATGTAAATTCACGTATATCTTGGGGAATTTTGAATAAAAAACTAAAATTTTTTGCAGGTATGCTTAGATTTAATTTAGTTTAAGATGATTGCAAAACTTTTAAAGGTTATAATTCAAATTTTATTTGAAAAATTTATAAAAATTATTTAAAAATTCATATTTTAAAAATAAATCATAAGAAATGGGTGAATTTTATTTGGAATGAACTTAAATTTCGAAATATGAAAGGAAGAATTACTTAAGTTTAATGAAAAAATCGATATCAATAAATACACATCAAATTCAATTAACATTGAGTAGGTAAAATTTTCAGAACTAATTATTTAAAAACTACTCGTGAGATTTTTACAAATCTTGGCAGTTTGGCATAATTGGAGCCGTAGAATCGAAATATAGAAAAAAATTGGCATGTCATTTAAGAAAAAGTCCGATTTTGTGTCACAATATCTATATTATAATAGTGCTATATATAAATCTAATACATATCCTAAGTTGCGCTTTCGAGACATGAAAAACACAAGTCGAATTTCAAGTCAATCGGCCAAGTAAAGCGGAAGACATAGAACTGTCCCCTTTTTTTCTGCAGTGAACATGTACCACTGGTGGTATATTACAGTATTTTTAGCGGTACAATTTTTGCAGAATAAAATTAAATAAATGTTCAAAATGAATGTAAAATTGCGGCCCTTTTAACATTTTGTTTTAATCTTAATATTCAGAAACACATATATTTTTTAAATTTCTGACTTTTACGACTCTAGCTTTAATGTTTAAATGACGACTCTTCCGAAGAATTTCCCAACGTTGTAATTACCAAGAATCGTAGTGACACTCCAGTATATTCGTAGTATACTTATTTATATTTTATTGTAACGTAAAAGTTTTATTTATGAATATAATTAAATAGTATAAATTTAAAGGGTTTTATTCTTGATTATATACACTCCATTTAGGATGCACTGATTTTTACTTGCGAAATGCTTTTATAGTGGTACACTATGCGAAAAAAAAAAAGTGAACAGGTCTATATTTTCCATCCTACTCAGCCGATTGAAGAAATTCAAATTGCGTTTTTCATGCCTCGAAGGCGCAACTTAGGATATGTATTAGATTTATATACAGCATCATTCTAACATCGGTATTTTGACACAAAATCGGACGTTTTCTGAATTGGTATGGCATTTTTTTCCATATTTCGATTTTACGATTCAAATTATGCCAAAATACCAAATTTTGAAAAAATCGCAAGAGTAGTTTTTAAAAATTAGCTCTCAAAATTTTACCTCCTCAATGTTAATTGAATTTGATATATATTTATTAATATCTGTTTTATTTTATTAAGCCTGCTTGATTCCTTCTTCCAGAATTCGAAATTTGGGCTTAATCCAAATATAATTCGCACATTTTCTATGATTTATTTTTTAAATTTGTATTTTTAAATAATTTTTATAAAATTTTTAAAAAGCTCTTTGTATTTATAACGTATAAAATTTTTAACCAACATCTTAAAGTAGATGTATTTCCAGGCACACTTGTAAAAAATTAGAGTTCTTGATTCAAAATTTCTAAGATACACGTGAATTTATATATTTGCGCGCTTTGAAATTTGGCATATTTCTTAAAAGCGATAATAACACAAATGTGGTTTACGTATTTTGTTAAAATTATTTGAAAGTATGGATGATAACTTTTTTCCTCTCGTCTGCAATGAAAAAAAGAAGGGGAAAATAGGTTGCTATAAATTAAGAAGTTTGCCTTGGCGAAAACTGAAAAAAATACGCTAAGCCAAAGTTTTGAATTTGTCCGTACATTTCGCATCAAATTTTACAAAATTTAGTGTTTAGGCATAATTTGAATCGTAGAATCGAAATATGGAAAAATATTGGCATGTCATTTCAGAAAAAGTTTGATTTTGTGTTAAAATACCTATGTTATGATGCTGTATATAAATCTAATATATATCCAAAGTCGCGCTTTCGAGATATAAAAAATTTGAATTTTGTCAATCGGCCTAGTAGAACGGGAGATATAGAACTGTCCCCCACTTTGTTTTCGCAGTGTACGTATATTTTTGTTTTATTTTTATGTGGTACAAAATTTGAAAAGTTTGAGAACCCATGTTATTATGAGCTTATCTGCCAGCTTCCAAATTTTAAAGTGATTAATCTTTACACAATTACTAATTGAGCAAAGGTCAAGGGGATAAAAACTACTGACTGCATAGAATGGGCCGTTACAAGGGGCATTTTCATGTTTATCATATTACTCCCTATTTTATATCCTGTACAATGTGCGGCCAAATATTGCTCGTGTTGATCGTCAATAAGGAACACATTAGCCTCTCAGATTTAATATATGTTTTACGCTTTGAATGCTTTTCCGTTTGTGTCTTCAAATCGATACCGATGGGGCAATGAAAGTAATAGAAACTAAATTTTATTTGTGCATCGATGCTGCATGTATGATACACATTTGGTATCGAGTGTGCATTTGATGATGTCTTTTTAAGTATTTATTAACTGTAGGAATTCCATGGAAATCTGAGACAGGGAAAGTACAAGACATTCTTTCACTTATTATAAACATTCTTTACAGTTGCAAAAACATTTGTGTTACATTTATGTATATAACTTTTGGGTTAAATATAAGTGGAGAAAATTTCACCGATTCTGTTGCAGCTTTTCATCACGTTCAGATAGTTTCAGTGAATCAGAAACATCATAGTTGATAATTGTATCGCCAAACTTGTTCGCAGATCTTCAAGATGCCATTCGTTAATCAATTTGTAACCGAGATCTTCCTCTCATCCACAACAATGCAGAAGCTGAGATCGCTATAAGTCTTTGTCGAGTCTTCATTGCAAATTCACTGAGAACTACATTGGTTAAAAGCAGCATTTTCGAGTCCTTTATCTTTCGGCTGTTCATTTAACAAGAGAACTACTTGTTTGGAAGATTTATCAACTATTATTTCGTTCTAGAATGTTAAAGCTGCCTATAATTATTGCATTTGATTATTTTTATCCATGATGAATTTTTTGAGAATTAATGAAGATAAAAGTCACCTATTCATTACTTCACGAATTGGAAACACAGATTAGCAAACAAATAATAGTACACAAAAGTAAACAAATAATATTATACTGCAGTTCATTGTATTGTAAGGTCTATATGTATTTATCCAAACAGTTATTTTGCATTCAGAATCTATAATATCATTTCTCCCTTTCAGTTTTTTTGCCAGAATTCTAATTTTATATCGCGCATATTCAAATGAGGTAGGAAGAGATAGTATTTAAATGTATGTTTTAGATTAATTAGACAGATGTGTTCCGCCTGCTGAGGCCACGTTACTTGTTGAAATTTTACGTTAGCATTTTGTCTTAGGCGTTCCTTGGGCGTTCTCTTAGGCGTGCCAACACAACTTGTTACGCCGGTGCAAGTTTGAGCCAACTTGAGTGTAATTACTTATGTGTAGCCTTTGGCTAAACTAAGCTTATATTTGAAATTCTAGCTTTTGAGCTACGCCATAAATGCTGGTGGTTTTATAAGCACAAGAAGTGCCTTCTGTTCAGCTATTTGAGTTCTCGATAAAAGGGTCTTTTAGACCCTTCTTATGTTTCTGAGTGCATTCTAGACATGGCGCTAATTAGCTTATGTCTTTCAGAGTCTCGACTTGGTGTATACTTCCCATAAGATAGAAATATTCAACAGCATTTTTATTATTTTCTGAATATCTGCAGTATTTTTATATATTTCCAAATCAAAGTTTATTTGGGATTTTTATTGCATTTGTTTGTCTTGCCTATGAAGGCTTGAACACATAGAAATAAATAAATAAATAAAATGCGCTTTTAATTACATTAAGTTCACACTGAAAAACATAAAACTTCAAAAGGAAAAAAAAGTTTCATGTTCTCAATGGAAATAGATTTATTGCATTTTTCCTGGAATTCGCTTCTTTCTTCTTTCATTGGGAGGGGAAAAGGGATTTCATTTTAAACTCCAAAACATGAATTGTTTTGTGAGGAACTTATAAATAATTCTTCGCCGTGATCCATCTCTTAAATCGTAAAATATTTTCTCTAAAAGGACTAGGATCTTCTGCTCTGCATTTAAATGGAATCAAGGAATTTTTAGATATCTTGCACAGGGCATCCGTTGTGAGTTAGAAAAGTACTGTGTTATATTTCTATTGGAAAATGCAAATATCTACAGTGTGATTGATGATTAAAGAGCAGATAAATAGCTCTCGAGAGTTTAGCAATTTAACGACACCTTTTGGAAAATTTATATATGTATCATTAATTATGCTCATAATAATTAATTATTCGCAAATAGGTAATCTAACATCTAAAATAATTCTTCAAAAGCTGAAGCTGCTAGGATCGTAACCTCTTAGAACACTGTAAATATCTCAGATTTTTCTATTTCGTATATATGTGGAATTACATACCTTAAAATATCTGCATTAAGACTTATGAGAAATATTACTTGCTTTTACTATCAGAAATGGACTCGCCAAACGAAGAAAAGGACTCTTGCTAAATCTATTGGCTTAATGTTAAATGTAAGTAAAGATTTACTTAAAGCCAGTTGTTGCTCATTTTTATACCCTTTTGGATTATTTGCTCTTGGCTTAGTGTAAGTTTACTAAAAGGTTTAGGTTTACTAAAAGCTAGTTGTCGTCGCTCGTGTTTGTACCCTTTTGAATTATTTGCTTTTAGCTAAGTACTTTGGAGATACTCACGAACACTTTTCCGGAGGAAATTGTTCTACTCACGAACACCTTTCCGGATGAAATTGTTCTTTAACATTAAATGCATACTTGTAAAATACATTGTCAATAATGATATCACATGTGAGGAAATATTTACTAGCATTGATCAGGACTGTCATATGGTAAATTAAGCTTGTTTCCCGTGCATTTTTGTGCGCTTACTCCTATTTCAGATGTATTGCTTTCAAACTTTTATTAAATTTATTATATTGTAACGCGTGCATAAATTAATATACTGGGCAGTAAGCCTTTACACGTTGTCAGCAAAGCTTGTTTTCTATGCGTTTGTGCAAAATGAGTTCAGATGTGCCTTCAGCCTGTTACTATAAATATACTGAAAAAATAAAATAATCAATTAATAAAGCTTCCCGCGTATAAAAATATGTAGTTAGAGGTAAGTTAAGTTGAACCTTACTATTTACTTGTCTTTTTTGTATTATTTTTATAGATTACATTTATTAGTCGAAAGGGGCTTTGTCCCTGAAGGACTGTTGTTTTCGTTTTGCGATTTTGCGTTGGAAACATTAAAAGTCTGAATCAATTTTCAAACTGTTGCCACAAAATATTTTAGCCCTGTATTATATTTAACCCTTAAACACAGAGGTGGGGTCTGTATGATAGCGCCAATATTTAAGAACTGCGAAACTGCTTATAAGTTACATAGATATTTCTTCTCCTTTTCAATACTTTCAAATTGACATAAAATACAATTATTCCTAAATTTTTATTAAAAACTATCCATTAGTTTTTTTAAAAATAATTTTTAAAATTGGGCCGCGATCATATAGACCTCACTTCTGCGTTTACGTTACTTTTTCTCGCATGAAGGGGGGGGAGGCTTTATTACTACTTGAGCCATTTCAGCAGCTACTCTGATAAGAGATAGTGACAAATTATAAAAAACTGATTTTTTGATGGAGTTATTATCAGAATTAGTGAAAACACATATGGAATGAAGGCTTCAAAATCCGACTGTGAAAGGAGAAATAAAAATGAGCATTCAAAGAGTTTAGGAGTTTCCAACGGAATCTATTTTAACCCAGAAGTAACCGATACCTTTAAAAAGTGTAAAAAATGCTCTCTTTGTCCCTCTGGACTGAAAAGAAAAACTGTCTATCTATGTTTCAGCTGCAAAATCCAATTCGTAATAAATCTGTCAAGAGAATTTGCAAAAATTGTGTTGAAAATGCTTAAAATAATGTGCTGCCGTTTTTTTAATATTCTTTATATATTATCCTTTTTTTTGCATTATTTTATATAATCCAGATTCTATAGATGGAAAATTTATTAAAAAGCTTAGCTTGTACGCATTTACAAGTAAGTAGTGTTTATTTATTTATTTTTTGATTAAGGTTCCGTACTTTTTCATATGTGATTAAAAATTAATTTTTAATGCATTAATTTTAGAGTTGTAAAAAGAATTAGTTCAATATAACAAGCAAAGTGTATTAATGCTTATATAATAACAAGAGTGCACTATTTTAAAATTTTATATTTTTAAAATGCATAAAATAGAACGCGGTCTGAGAGACCCCTCTTCTGTATTACGTAAGAGAAAATGAACGTCTGTACTTTAGAGTTCTGTGTTATATTTAAAGAAATTAAATAGTGAAGAATTTGCATAAATGTACGTATATTTCTCCAAATGTGATGAAACAACGGTACTTAGAGCTATCCAATTTTGAATAACGTACGTTTCCACCCGAATATGCGCATCTGGAAGACCGAATTAGGAATTTGTTTTATTACCTATTTCATATTTTGTAAAACTTTAACGAATTTTTGATGAACAAATTCGAACGATTTAAAAGCGAGCAATTTCAACACTCTATGGGGAAAAACATCTTTTTATCTAAAGCTCGCGCAACTGTGTATCAGAAATTCTAAAGATATACTCATTTTAAAATTATTTTGCGATATTGTTGTTGAACCGAATTTTATGCTTTAAGTGCGAAGAACATGATATTTAATAAATAAAAGTAACACACAAAACGTTAGAAACAGCGCTTTGGACGTAATTTAAAATCTGAAACGTTTCACATTTTTTTAAAATTTATTATTTTTTTTATTTTATATTATTTTTTTATAATGTTTAGATAGTATTTTTAGTTTATTTCGGTTTGCATGCAATATTCGTATCGGGGAAGTACCTGCATAGGATAGGCTTTCTAAATTACTTTGAATTTATACTCTTAATTGCATTAGAAATGTACTTTTAATTAATAACTTATTTCCTAAGTGGATTTTCTTACTAAATCTCTCGAAATTCTTTTACACTTTAATTTCTCATTTAAGCCATTTATAAGGTATTTCTCCCGTCCTCTTCGCATGCCTTCGTGGAGTAGTGGTCTGCATGCTCGACGCGTAACCGAGAGGTCCGTGGTACGATTCCCGCGAAGGCGTTGCTTATTTTTCACCTCTTCTGCTTCCTAATAACCTAATGTCTCTACAACTGGCCCCCGAACTAAAAAGGTAGTGGATGATGATTCTCCACTACTGGGATTTGGCGATTGGGTCCCCAAAACCCCGGTCGCCCTTTAAAAGGGGGAGTATATAAGTTATTTCTCCCGTGGTGTAGTGGTCTGCATGCTCGACGCGTAACCGAGAGGTCCGTGGTTCGATTCCCGGCGAAGGCGTTCCTTATTTTTCACCTCTCCTGCTTCGTAATAACCTAATGTCTCTACAAATTCGCTTTTGGTTTTACTTTGGTTTTGTTTAATTCTTTACCCATGCCTATATGGTTGACGAAACACGAATTGAGTAATTGAAGAGTTAGGTTTGGGGGCAACTTTCCCTTGAAACGATCTGTCTCCTGCCTGCTCAAAAGTTATTCACTTTATGCAAATTAATTTAGTCTTTTAAAAATTCTTTAAAGTTTTTAGGATTAATTTTTGGATTATTAAATATTTTTTTCGTGTGTTTGGACGCTTGCACTTGGTTTACATATGCATTCTGAATTTTAATGATATTGCAAATTAATTTCCAATAACAATTTATCTTCTATTTTTTTTGTTTACAATCGAATTTTATTATCTTAGAGTTTAAATTCGCTTTATATAAATGAGATAATGTTATTGTATTTGTTAAATTTAAATTTTACGATTCATTTTATATGTTTTTGCGTATGTCAATTTCAGGTATTCATTGAGACATTTTGGTCACTCCCATTTATTTTATGAGATCATTTGATAATAAGCAAATTCTTCGTTGGAACATATATATTAAAATTAAAATATATTTGGTGATATACTGAAGTATTTATAAGAGAAATCAAATTTTATTACGAGAAATCACATTTTATTTCTACTTGTGAGCTATTTGTGACCTTATATTACGAGAAAGCAGATTTAATTTCTATTTGCGAGCTCTGTTAATCTTAATCCTAGTTTTTATATTTTAGACTTCCATTTAACTGTTACTAACTAAAACTGTCTGTATAATAAAGACTAACAAGCATTTGAAAATTCTTCTACAAAAGATAAAGGAAAAAATTATTATTTGAATACTGGAATCTGAAATATAATTTGGATTTAAACTGGACTGTTTAAGTAGAAACTTCATTCAAACTCTGTATCAATCAAATTCGGAAAGTTCATTGTCATCGGCAGAGTTACTTGCAGATTCTCTATACACTACATGTTCCTCTATTACATATTTAGGCAGAACTTCTTTAAGAACTTTATTAAGGCAATGAGTTAAAATCTAGCTGACTGAAAAATAAGTTTCTTTACATAAAGAGTAATAAAACTCAAAAATGATATTTTTGTGAGACTATAAGTTAGAAAATTAGTTTTTGGTCAGAAATTCGGTCAGCAACTAATTCAGTCAACTTGCATGACAGTCTTACAAGAACTGCAGCCTAAATTTTTCAAACTTGCACCTCGACGGTTTAAGGCCTGTTCATAAATTTCCCAATGTTTTTCTAAAAGCCAACTGTTGGAATACTTTCAGAATTTCTAAAATATTCATGCAAAGTGCGGTACTCTTCTGTTGTCGTGGCTGTATTCAGAAATGTATGTATACTCGTGTGTATGTATATGCTTATATGTGTGATGTGCGTATACACACGTATACGTACATAGATAGATACATACATTTCTAAATCCGGTTTCGATAACAGAAGAGGCCCCAAAATGCTTATGGCGTCCGCGAGAGCCACTTAAACGTCGCAAATTTGAATTAACTGGAATTTTTTAAGCCTATCACAATAGGAGCTCTTTTGTGCCGGTGGTAGAGAAATCAAATTATCGATTAAAGTTCTGATTTTTCAAAGGATGGGACATTCCAATCCCAAGATCTTATGTTATAGATATCTTCAACAATATATGAAAATCCTAGACTTTAATCTTGGCGCTTTTTTCGTCTAGCGAATCCTGAGAAATCTTTAAACCTTTTAATTATAACTTTTAAAAGATTAGGTTCATTCACACGCGATTAGAAATATTCATTAAAAAAGTTGTTGCAATTTTAAATGTATCTAAATTTCCATTATCATTCCGGGATGGCCCTGAGCACCATATTCTTTCGGAAGAAAATTCTGCCGAAAGTATCAAGTTACTAGCGTGCTGACATGAATTTTGACACGAACATTTCAGACATGAATTTTGAACTATTATTTGCAATATGAACTGTTACTTAAATATGCTTGTTAAATTGTTCTAAGAAAGCGAACTTTGAGATTTAATTGTTTAATTATGTACTTAATTAGAGTTTAATTACATAATATGATCTTTTATATTGGTAAACTGTTAATATATTCTATGAGCTTACTGATACCAAAGAGCAGATCGCATTTTGAGAAACATCTCTATTGATAAATCATATTAATCTCTTAGGGCTCTTCTAAAGTTAAATATAATTTACCAGTTTCTATCCAGTTTTCTTCTTTTGGGTTAAAATCTGGACCCTTTCAGACTCTTTTTTTCAAATATCATCTATCCCAAAAGAAGAATGCTCGAATAAAATAATAATATTTGCCCTTTCAAATTTCGCATTAGCAGCCAGATATCATCTAACAAGATCTTTAAATTTTCATTTTTGAGGACTTAATTAGAGCCTAGTTACTAATTTCTAAAGCCTACGAGTTTGTCTGTAAGAGAGATTTTCAGCGGACAGGTTCCTGCCCACTCCGTTTTGCAGACATTACACATGTAGATTTAGATTATGTTAAGCACAGAGGATACGAATCACAACTGAAGATGCTGTAGAACACAATTCATGAATATAATAAACAGGTGAGAATTTTGTAAATCATTTTAATGCATAGTTGGATTGAAATTGATTACTGGTTATATATACTTCTATGCTCAAAACGTTAGCGAAAATCTTGTGAAACAATTGTTTTTGAAATGTAAAAAAATATTACTTCGAACTAACATCCATGAGTCCCATACAGGTGCCTATTCCAAGGTACCTGACATTTCTGAAAACACCGAAATTTAGCTTTCTGTTGCTGTCATAGACTGGCCATTGCTTCGTTTTGGATGGATTCCACTGTTTAGAGATACTGACACCGTAGAATCATCTTGATTAGAGTAACAGAGGGATCACAAGGTAAGCAGTTATGTAAATAAGATGGCTGGGACATGATGAGGATCTGTTTCTGATCAAAAAAGTCCAAGCTTCTTTACTCTAACTCTCTTTTCTCAAAATGCTGTATTTTGCTGAACGTCGAATCATAGTTTAGCTTTATTTCTACTAAAATAGGAAATGTTTTATCCCAGATAATGTCCTTTCGTACATTTCTTCTATAGAGAGTTAGCTAATGTTCTCTGACAGCGTAACTGAATTCTTGAAAATTTCACACATGTGACTTTTCTGTGAACTTTTTGAAAAAATGAGTACTTCGAAAAACAAAAGTTTCTTCCACTTGAGTTTGGAAATGACATAGTGATGAAAACTGTCAAATTAATTACTTTAAGAATGCTTGCAAACTTCTTGTTCTTGTTGTTTATACATTTTTGGCGATCAATTTTGTAAACATGTCTTCCTATATATGCAGTGGTCCTAGGTCTTGGTGGAGTAAAATATAATCATAATGGATGGAAATTAAAAATCATAAGCGCAGCGGCAAAAGTAATCGTTTATATGTTTTACAGGTATTGATCTAGAGACTAAGGGATAATAATTTTTAATTTAATTATAATCACCATACCTATAATAGAAATTCAAAAAGTACAAGTCAGAGGTTGCCCGTAGGGCTCATGGCTAAGTGCAGATTTTTGAAACCTGGTATTTGACAAAGTCATAAAGAACAACTGGCCCCAACACTCAAAATGCACAGCGTTTGCGGAACGATATAGCTTTTGTCGTGAGTGGTAGCTCCAGAGACGAGTTACAACGAAATGTAAACAACACATTAGAAATTTTCAACTCTCTTTGCAAACAAGAAAAACTAATAATTTCTCAAGAAAAATCAAGTGCCTTAATCATCCACAAACCCTCACAAACGATAACAAGATTTCCGAGATTCGAAATTGAAGGAATTAAAATAAAAATAGTTAATTCCCTAAAATACCTGGATGTCATCATTAATAAAAAACCTACTTTGAGACCATCTAGACTATATTAAAAGCAAGACCTCCAAAATAACAACCAACCTAAAGCGAATGAACGGAATAAAAGGGGGGATAAGCAGCCCAATCCAAAACCTCATCTACCATACAGTAATCATGAAGATTGCCTTATACGGGGTAGCCATTTGGGCAGAATAAATGACACAAATAAAGCAAAAAAACCTTTTTACAATCCAGCGACCCTTCCTTCTCAACTACATAGGAAGCTACAGAACAACATGAAATGCAGCCCTCTTCCAAATCACTAACATCACACCACTTTTTGTACTCGTTGAACAAGAATTTCATAAGACAACAGTACTACAACTACGAAAGAAGAGCCTTTACAAATCATTAGAACTTTTAGCAGCGAAGTACGAGACAGCGGCACATCGATATCAGCACCACTCAGGAAAGAAAAATGATATCACATTAACCACGAAAGAAGAAGTAAACGAAAAGAAATTCCCCCAACTCTGTACAGACAGTTCTGGCCTAGAAGAAGGTAAAGACAGAGCAATCAAAATCTACCTAGACAACTCGACAACAGAACAAAAGTTCCACCTAGATCAACAAAATAGTGCATTCCAAGCGGAATCAGTAGCGCTGTTTCAAGCAATAAAATACAGCATCAAACTTCCTAAAAACAGCATATACGTATCTTTACAGACAGCCTTTCAGCGCGCATGCCATCGCCCCGCACCATCGATCAAAATTAATCCAAGAGATTACAGAAAGAACTTCAGCATCACATAATCAACACTTCTTGTCACTTGGCTAAAGGCACATGCAGGGATGAAAGACAACGAGGAGACTGACATCCTAGCCAAAGAAGCAGCTAGGAGTCAAAACTCATCAGTACTATGGCCTAGCTAACACCTTAAAAAAATCATAAGCAACAAATCTAAAACTGGATGGCAGAACTGGTGGGACAACGCCGAACAAGGAAGAAGGACTTATCAGTTGTTCCTGAAAGTAGGCACTGCACCCAGTTTAATAACAAGAGAAATAACATCGTTCTTATCAAGGCATGGCCATTTTCCCACGTACTTTTATGCATGGAACTTGGCTACATCAGACCAGTGTGTATGTGGAGAAAGAAGCAGTCCCGAACATTATTTATTTAAATGCTCCCTCACAGCTGAATATCATTTAAAAGTCCCGAAGTCAGAAAGTGAAATGACTCCTTTTATAAGATATGCAACCAAGAATAACCATCTCAGAAAAAAAAATGATAAGTATAATGAACTTCCTGCCCACAAGAGACACTGAGTTATGCAACAGTGCATATAATAACATAACAAAGATATTTCTTAAAACATTGTATGTAAGCAAACATGGAGCTGTCCTCCATAACATGTAAGTGCGAAAGGCAGCAACTGTGAAAACATCAATGTATATTTAATGGAAAAAGAAAGGCACTGCCCGCGGTGTGGTGCCAATAGAAAGCATTGCAAGCAACGCCTCCTGTGAGCCCTGTGGGGTGTAATTATCTGGATAATTAGTGTGCCTGGACAACACCCACATTGTCAATGGTTAAACAATGGGTGTCCACCACACATCACCATATCCATATCCATATCCATACCTATAATAGAAGTGCTTCGGCAATCTACATTAGCAGGATTTGAATGATTGCTATTTTAAGAGTTCTGAATCCTTTTGTTACATTGTAGGGGTAAATAATGATTTAAACAATCGTAACTTACAAGAAAGGAAAAATACCTAAATATGAGTTCTGTTGGAATTCAAGTAAATTATATCTTCTATTACAAAATAATATTGTATAGTATAAATGTTATTTTTAGAAGAGATATATTGAGATCTTACACTCAGGTATTTAAAATAAAGTCTGAAATATGTACAATGTAGTTGAGCAAGTAATAACAATGATCAAAATATTAACAAATCAAGTTAGTGATTTTATGTTTGATACAAAATATTGTGATTTGCTAATAAATACATTAATCACTATGAGTGACTGGTTGGTCACTCAGCACACTATGAAATAAAGTGGAACAAATGATACAGTACAATTATGCGTAACAAATATACATTTTATTTATTTTAATGAGAACATTCAATCATTCTACAAACATTTCGTAACAGCTCGAGAAAGAACATGAGAATTTCGTACTCTGCACCCGCAACGTCACCCTTGTTACTCGTCTGTTTAATTTTTTACTATATTATTTATTTCATTTTAATCAGGGAAGGAAACTTGCTAAGGATTCCAAGCAAAACTTTTAAATGGATATTTCTAAATGTTCATCGATTTAATTTTCTTTTGTTTCTTCTGTAAATTTTTAAAGTGAAATGGTTACTACATCATAACATTTTCCGCTTCTTTAAACTGGAATAATTGTGGTACAAAATTATTCATTTTATGACTTTCGTGCACAGAAATATTTTCTGTTACCAATTTAAACACTGAACTACCAATCTGCAAAATAGAGAAATGATAGCGATTTCTCAATCTTAGTGATGCCATTTTAAAAAAACCTATCATATACGTATAAGACGAAAAATATTTTAAATATGTTATCTCGAAATAAATTCCGAAGCTTTCTTTATATAAGAATACTTATATAAAGAAAGCTTCTCCTTTATCTAGCTGGAGTTGTTCAATAAGAAAAATGATACTTACACTGCGATTTATTGTATGAATATCTAAAATGTTTTCTTTGTGAATTCGCAGCATAAAGAAAAACGCTTTTGTTAATATTTTTAAGCGTAGGATGATTTTTTAGAATCCTTATTGTTGTCGATAACTGTACAGATGTATTATCAATCAAAAGCAACTGCAATGAAACCAATGAAATCTATTGTAAATGTTAAAGAAGAAATTCATTGACTCCAGTATCATTCATGACCACATGTATGGAGTTTCACGGTGCATATTTTATAAACTGGTCTGAAAGGCTCGCGTTTTTAAATTTATAGTTATTTGAAATAAGTGCCATATTTTTTGTTTGTCAAAGAATCACCGTTAATTGCTTCAGTTATGCTTTTTTATTTGGTCTGTTTGACCTTTCCTAATGCATAAATTAAAGTTACAGCAATTTGATCAAAGAAAAAATAATTTAGTTACGGTTTAACAGTAATCTAATATTCAGCTACGTGTTTAAATTCATATATGGAGATTTACTGGATTAAAATATTATTCATTTTAAAAGTTTACGAACTAGGAAGGGAAACACAAATTTCCGTTACCACTCCTGTCTTAGATCAGATTCACATAGTGGTCCATACAGAAAATGAGATCGTGTATAAGAGGATCCAAAAGTTTTTAAGACGCTTTGGATGATTTACAAGTAAAAGGCTACACTATAAGATAAACGTACAAGGTTACCCATATACGCGTTTGATAAAGGTATTGTAGAGGCTTATGATTAAATGATCTAAGTACAGTATGAAGTAATACAAATAATGTAAGCAAGTATATTTTCTCTTAACATTAAAATTAAATGATGAACTATGTCCTAATACATTTTAATTATATTAGGTTGAATTTTAACATTGCTTTAGATTTAAGGAGATAATTTTGGGTAACAAATCATTATTTTATAATCAGTCGAATACGCTAAAGAATAATAAAAAATTAAATTAGCCCTTGTAAATATTATCTCTGCAAATATTAAATTTATCAGTGCTGATAAGCATATGGATACATGAAATATCGCATCAGAAAAAATAATGTTCTTAGTAAGCCTTTTCTCATCAGCAGTTCACAGTTAAAACATCATACTGGTAGTTATTTTGTACTTTTTTTCACTCTGTACACTTTTTATTAATATATTAAAAAAGTACTGAATTTATTTCTTAGAAAAAGAACTCTTATGCAAGCTGATATTTAAATTTGATTGTGGTCGAAAATAATACAATTGTAGTAGAACTAAATTAATCTGAATTAAGAAAATGAAATTTTTGAGGGGGAAATATATAATTAAGAATATAAAATTATAAAAAAGGGGTCCAAAGAAAGAGCTTTGGAGGATTTAAAAAGTTATTTCAATACTATTTTTTTTGACAATTGAAATAACTTTTTTACATAAAGGCTTATCGTAAGTATAAATTCGAGTAAAGAACATGAAGTACAATTTAATAAAACATCAAACGATCTTCCTCAAAGCACGTACTGCATCTGTTTTCTTGAAATTTATGCTTAGTAAAACAAAGTGTGTTTCATTTTTCTTGAAATGCCAAGTTTCTTGTTACAAATAAATAATTAACCGATTTCCAGTCTACACCAAGTTTTTAAAAATTAATTCGAAAAAGTAAACCTCTACAAGATAATATACCACATTTTCCTTTCCAAATCCAAAATATCTTCTTATCTCGAGGATCTTGGATACGAGCTAATAACGTTACCGATAGCTTTCTCTTACCACAACCATCCCAGCCACACTGGATGTTATATTAACAGATTGGCGACGTGAGTGGTGCAGAGAGGCGAGTGTAAGGGTACGCTGCGGGTGGTCTTCACATCCATAAACGATTACAGATGATGGGTAATGGAAACATCGACCAGTAAAGACAAGGATTAGATTGGAGATTCCGTTTCTTTAGCAAAAAACGATAGGCTTGCGACGCTGGAATAAGAAAGAGCGAGCGAAGCATTCGGACTTTTTTTTTTATTTATGTATTTCTTTAATGCGAGGGGGGATCTCCTCTCTTCCTCACAGAATTAGGGACTCGTCTCTGGCTTTTCGATTTACCTTATCCATCTGTTTTTCGGCATGTATATTTACAGGCACAGAAATAAATAAATCCGCTCAACAAGATATGTTTATAACTGGAGAAGGGAGTGGCAACACTCTTACTGGGTTGTAGTGATGTTGAACTACTAGGCTGTGATTCCATTAAATTGTGTTTAAAGCGATTAGATTTCTATAAGAGTCTGGAAACTTGAATCCATATGGAGCTTAAAAAATTCCATAAGAAAATTTTAGTATTAGTATTTAGTATTAAGGTTTTAATATTAATTTTTTAGTTTTAGTATTAATTTTTTAGTTTTAGTATTAATTTTTTAGTTTTGGTATTTAGTATTAAAAGGCTACTCTATAAGATAATTTACAAGGTTACCCATATACGCGTTTGATAAAGGTATTCTAGAAGGCTCATGATTAAATGATCTAAGTAGACTGCAAATGGAATCAGTAAACTATTCCTTTTTATCTTATGGTTTATGCTTTTCTCAGCTTGCAGTTTAGATGTCAGCCATCATTTGATATTTTGTGCTTTTTAGGGAGGATGGAGAAATAATCAGGATTAAGATTTTAATTAATGTACTTCTTTTCTTAATTAAATTCAACAAAGTATATTGGCATCAATATTAATTTTGATCTTTTTTTAAGAATTTGATCATAAATTCTCAGTTGCTGTCCATGTATATTTAAAGCCTCAGTAATGCTTCCAAATTTTGTAAAATACATTGTTGATTTTACTTTAAAAACTATTTATTAATAATAAAAATAATTGACAAATAATAGAACGAATTGAAAATATTTTTGTAATCAGGAACTTTTATAGTATTATGATCTGAATTCACGATTAAAATCTTCTTTTTGATTCAGAAAATATTTATTTTATATCCTAAATCTTCAAGTCGCGTATATGAGACAAATTTTTATGTGCATTTAAATATTTGATTCACATTCTTTCTCTCTTGAAATTTTTTGACAATATATATAGATAGATTTTCTTAGCATATTTGGAAATTTCCCTGATTTTTGTGCAGTTTAGACAGCAATTTAATTTACTGCAAACTATAAAACAAAATATATTTAAATTATACTTGAGAATAATATTTCCAATGTTAATATCAAGAAAGTTTCATACTTCATAATTTTCCCTTTTGTTTTAATTGCGCATGACGACAAAAGGATTTTGGACTGACACTTATGCAAAATTGGAGATAAAAATAACAGCATAGAGAGGGAAAATTATAAATTATACTGATCTTATTAATTAGAAAATAAATATAGAATTTTATAATATAAATTCAAGAAACTAACATAAAGTGCGTTTGAAGACAAATAAAAATTAAGATATAGGAAATAAAAAAGGATAAACCTTCGTAAGCGTCTCTGATTGTATTCATTTTATTTATCGAATGCATTTGAATTTTATTTTTTATGACTCAAGAATACATAGAGAAGAAAACGATATTTGTTCTTTAAAGGTACGGAGTTTGATTGATCTGTCTTAAAGCTTTCTTAGTTGTGTTCTAATTTTTAATCTATGCCATTTATTTTCATGGAATTATTGCGAATGACAAAATATTATGGATAAAATTAAATTGAGGAAATATTCCGAGATTATATATTAATATGTATTATGGTTCTTCATTGTCTTCCTTCTTATGACTGGACCCATTTGATTGATTTTTAGAAAGTTCGTTTGCTGTTATCGAAGATGGTTGTTTGAAAATTATGCAATAAGCAACGAGGCGGACGGATTGTTTCGCCGTCGACGATTTTATCAGCCTCTAATAGTATGGCGTTTCGAGGAGACGATGTCCCTGTAGAATGAAGGAGGATTGTAGGAAGGAGGTCCCTGGACTAGTAGTAAGCTCGTCAAGCATATATACAGTCGAAGCAAAGGCAAGCAAACTGCTTTCTCGCAGGAATGGTTCCGTGCATTCTCGCAAAACCCAACTTTCTTCCTTGTCTGTCACTGTCCAGAAAAACAGCTTTCGCCATTTTTTTCTTTGTTAAGGATATGTTTACTTTGATTAATGTGGCAACGGAATGAATTATCGTATTTGTAATCGTGTCCAAACTAACTCCATCAAGAAAAGCATTATGGTTCATTTTCAAATATGTTTTGTGGCATTATCTGTTGTCAATTAAAAATTAATCTGTTTATTGATTATTTAGACGAACATCAACAAGTTATATAGATCTATAAATAGCGTAAATGGTCTTTGATTTTAATTTATGTTGTTGTTGATCTGTAGAAAAGTGAACAAGAATTGTATCTGTCGTAGATGAGTTGTAGAAACGTGAACAAGAATAGTGCCGTTTGTAAATGATCTGTATAGATGTGAATAAGAACAGTGTCGGTTGTAGATAATCTGTATGAAACTGAAAACATTTTTGACTATATGCTTAAATTATAAGCATGCCAAAAATGTATTTCTAAGTTTTCGAAATGTTAGTTTTGTTTAAATGTTGGATATGTAAGAAATAGGAAAAATATTTACGAAAAGGCGAGATTAGTAATATAAAACTAACACACAAACACTCTCTATGGGCGGCACAAACAGCCCATAGAGAGCCATGGCCAGCAGCGCCCTGATATCTGCGTTCTAGACCATGGGCTCCGGGGTGCTTTTGCATCTTTGCCTGGACAAGTGGTCAACTTGTCGTAGGACAGCCGGGTTTTGTCCCCAAGCAAACTTGGTACTCATTTTATCGACTCTTTCAAGAGATGAAAGGCTGAGTCAACCTTGCCCAGTCCGAGGATCGAACCCTGGACCTATAGTGCTCAGCGCGACGTGCTAGCCATCCGGTCTCTGAGGCTAATAATATATCAGATTAAATTTGGCTGTTTTATCTGCAAATTAAATAAACTCCTTAAGTTTATTCAATTTAAATCTTTAAATTTATTTAAGTTAGAAATCCTTTTTATAGTAAGTTATTATCCTGAGAGCTAAGATCCTTAAAGGTACTTTTGTTAAATTTCTGTTGTTGCTGTAATCATTTACCTAAAGATCGATACTTATGTTACCCAATAAGAACTTGCAGATCTTAAAGTATTTTTACTTTAGTTTGTAAGGAAAGCCATAAAGACAATAAATAAAAGTGTTACTTTTTACTCCATTCGGTTAGTTTAGCTTTATCTGAAGTGACAGCTCTCCAGAAAACGCAGAGGAAGGCTGAAAAGACAGCCATTAGGAATTCCATTAAAGTTATTCGATCTTTTGCAAGATTTTCTATACAGTTTTAAGCATTTTCAGTGTTGTTGTGAATGAAAGTGTTAATTAAATTTTAAAAATCAAGATCTTAATAATTAAGGTCTTGAGAAATGTTGTAGTAAAGTTTTCCATAGATTTGTATTCTTCTTTGAATTACAGTTCTGTTATTTTTCTACCTCTGTCGTGTTCTCACAAAGATTCAGAAAATGATGGTATAACTGCTAAAAATTTGAAGCATTAACTGTGTTCATCCATTTCAGAAATTCATAGAAAAAATAAGAAACTTATGCTTGATATGTGAACTGATATTTAAATCAGTTCATAAAAAATGGCATTTCCTGTAGTACAGATCCATACCATGAATCATTAAGACGATTTTCCATTTTGCGGCATCAGAAAGAATTCACGGTAGTGAATTTATACACAGCGAAAAGAAAAAGGGGGGGTAGGACAGTTCTGTATCTATCGTTCTACTAGACCGAATGACGAAATTCACCCTGCGTTTTTCATGTCTCGAAAGCGGGACTTAGGATATATATTAGATTTATATATAGCATTGTTCTCATATAGATATTTAGACACAAAATCCGACTTTTTATGAAATGACATGGCAATGTTTTTTCCATTTGTCGTTTCTACGACTCAAATTATGCCAAGCTGCCAAGTTTTGTAAAAACTGCACATATAGGTTTTAAAAAAATAGCTCTCAAAATTTTAGCTCCTCAGCATTAATTAAATTTGATATATACTTGCTAATATCTCTTTTTTATGAAACGTATTTGATTCCTCCTTTCGCATTTCGAAATTTAGGTTCATTCCAAATAAATTCGCTCATTTTTTATGATTTGTTTTTAAAATTTGTATTTTTAAATAATTTTTATAAATCTTTCGAAAACTTTCTGTGTTATAACCTATAAAATTTTAAAATCATCTAAAAGTAAATGTGTTTCTAGGCGCAAGTGCAAAAAATTAGAGTTTTTTATTCAAAAGGTTTTAAGATATACACGAATTTACATATTGACGCGTTTTGAAATTTGGCATATATATTACAAGCGATAATAACGCCAAATGTGGTTTACGCGCACTTTGTTAAAATTATTTGGAAGTTTAAACCATGACTTTTTTTCCGTTCGTGTAAAATGAAGATGAGATAAAAATCTGAAAGGTTTCAGATTTTAAATTACGTCCAAGGGGGCGTTTTTTAAACATTTTGCATGTTATTTTTATTTATTGAATATCACGTTTTTTTCGCATTTAAACCATAAAATTCAGTTAAAGAACAATATCGCAAAGTAATTTTAAACTGAGCATATCTTTAGAATTTCCTACACACAGTCTCAGGGGCTGCAGATAAAAATGTTTTTTTCTGTACAACTTTGCCATTGCCCGCTTTGAAATCCTTGAGTTTGTTAATCAAAAATTCGTTAAAGTTTTACAAAATATGAAGTCGTTAATAAAACAAATTCCAAATTTCAAATTTGGGCTTCCAGATGCCTATATTCGCAGCAGGGTTACGGCATTCAAAATTCGATGGCTTTAGGTACCGTCGTTTTATCACAATGCGAGAAACATACATACATTTATGCACATTCTCATTATTTAATTTCTTTAAATATAATACAGGGCTGCAATATTTTGTGGCAACAGTTTGAAAAGTGATACAGACTTTTAATGTTTCCGACGCAAATTCGCAAAATGAAAACATTAGTCCTTCAGGGACAAAGCCCCTTTGGACTAAAAAGGGAAAGGAAAATAGGTTGCTATAAATTAAGAAGTTCGCCAAATGTACGAAGATAAATGCTTGAATTTCTCCGTAAATTTCGCACCAAATTTTACAAAATTTAATATTTATGCATAATTTAAGTCGTAGAATCAAAATATGAAGAAAAAAATGGCGTGTCATTTCAGAAAATGTCCGATTTTGTGTCAAAATACCTATATTAGAAAAATGCGATATATAAATCTAATAACGGGATATATAGAACCGTACCATTTCTTTTTTTTCGCAGCATTTAATGGAATTTTCAAAAGAAGAAAAAAGTGCTCAGTGTATAAATTTTTAAATTGCCAGATTGTGAATTTAAATATTTAAATTTTTTCCCAATATTTGTGTTATTATTTCAAACACTAGTATAACACATTGATGTATATTCGTTAATTATAAACAAAAGTATATTTTTAAAGGGATATTTGTTTATTAATAACAAATACAGTATCCTTAAATTTTTCTTGGTAGTACAGCAGAATTTAATGAAGAAATAATGAATAACAAATTGAGCTTATTTATTGAGTTATGCTTTATAATTTCTTCACTTAAATTCTGAAAACGGCTGAAAAACATTTTAAGAATAAAGTTTATTTTAAAAGAACTGTTGCCGTTAGCATAACTCATTAGGAGAAAATACCGTTATTTCTTTTCGCTTTCTTTTAACTTTCGAGGCATAACGAACGAATTTGCTTCAAAACTCTCTTTTCTGTTCTAATATTTTGAAATAATAATAGAAATATATTGAATTTCGCAAACGTTTCTTTATACTAAACAGAAGCTATTTAGTTTATTTAAACAGAAAATGTTATAAAATGCTATCTATAAATTAAAAAATCGCTTTTTTATGTGCTACAATTCACTGTAATATTACAAAGCCAGAAAGCGAAGAGTTGCATATAAGAAAAACTTCGAGAATTTTATTTTCATAAAATATAATTACTGGAAAAAAATGTTTAACTTAATAAAATAGGCTGATTCCCTTCTTCATTAAATGATGTAATTAAAAAAAGATAGAATAGGGTTTTGCCCTTTTTCATCCACTAGGCCTGTGAACTTAAAAAAGTGAGACTCCTTTTAAATACTGTTATTTAAGCTCATTGAAACAAAAATGTTTTTCGCAAGAAAAAATCAATTTTTTTTTAAATTTCCAAAAAGATTTAATTTGTAAGCAAAATATTTCGCAATTTTAACAGGGAAAAAATATTTTATTTACAGTAATACTTTTTTATGAACTCCAGCACAAAGTATCTCCTATTCCATTTCAGAAGCAATATTATCTCAGGAAAACTGGCATCACTGAAACAATATTATTCTAGGGGAAATAATTATGATTATTTTTTATTGAGAAAGATTAAATTAGGAATTTTCAAAATGTGGGTCAAATACCACGACATGACATGCAGTACTTTTATATGATACTTATAAGATAACAAATTAGTTCCAGATCTTCATGCTTAGGGAGTTATTACGTTTCAAGTTTAAAAAATTGTTGGAAATAACGTCGCGCGTGAATAAAACTATGAAGTCCACTGTTAAATCCAAAAGCGAATTACGAAATGAAGCTTTAAAAGCTGAGCAATTTCAGTTTAATTATAATTTGAGTGCCAATTGATTTTACATTATTTATAATCAGTTACTAGAATCAGAAATAGCGAAGTTATAGAGCATAAACAAAAAAAGATGTACGGAAGATGTGAGTGAGCAACGGAATAATTTATACATTATTAGTTCACGAAATCCAGTTTCGTTGCTCAATCTCTATCAGTGAAATTGTTCTTTGTTGTCGATGTTCCTATAGTCTTTAAAACTGCCACTTCATGGCAGTTACAACCCTTTAGTTGCGATCGCAATTCGTGTCCACAGCATTTCTTTTCTCCGCGTCATCTGAGACCTTAAGTCAGCCTTCATTCGCGTGCTTTTCATAAAGCGAAACGGCTTAAATGGAAAGAAAAATTAAGGGAATTAACTTTTTCCCCCCACAACTGTTTTTTTATTGGTTACAAATCATACCGGGCAGTGGAAAAATAATCTTGAAGTTTCTATGTTAAAGTAACAGATTATCGTTTCTTCACTAATGAAATATTTTGCATCTTATCTGGATTGAACACGCATAAACGATTTTGTTTTGGTTTAAAACAACGATTCTTAACCGGTTGTACCTATACCACTGGTAGTAACTAAGAGAAAAATAGGTAGTACGCAAAGAAACAAAGTATTCTTAACTATTGAATTCAAGAATTAAATACCCTAACAATCCGGTTTAAGTTTTTTTCGCCAATACGATAAATTAATACGATCTGAGGTTTGTTCAAGGTCAATAGTTGCTGTTAGACCTTAGTTGTTAATCCGTTTTTATTTTTATAAATATTCTTTTAACCATAGACATAACAAAATTTGTTATAAATAATCTTTTTAAAAGGAATAGTAGAAATAGATGTTGTATTGAATAGGACACAAAAATAAGTGACTACAAAAAGATAATAGTGTCTCATTTATTCTTTTAGTGTTGATCGATTTATTAGTATGTCTGAAAACCTGAAAATAGTTTTGAATCAAGCTGTGAAAATTTTAATTTTATTAATAGCCGAGCTTTAAATTCAAGAATATTTACGATTTTATACCAAGAGATGGGCAGTGAACATGAAACACTTTTGTTACATTTCGAGGTAATGTGATTATCCACAGGCAAAGTTTTAAATCGCCTTTTTGATCTTCCATCAGAAAATCAGAAACTTTCCTCTGTGATTCAAAATTCGAATTGCAAAAATGTTTAATTAATGAATTATGGTTGGCGCGTTTAGCATATTTAGCTGATATTTTTGAAAATTTAAATGAATTAAATTTAAGATTACAAGGACAAAGTGTTGATTTATTTACCATTAGAGATAAAATAAATCCAATGATAAAAAACTCGAGCTAATAATCAAAGAGCTGGATAATAATATTTAAAGATTTTTACCACTTTTGAAAATAAAAGAACAGCATTAGACATTAAAAATCATCGTTTCTAATTGATAAACACTTTCAACATGTATTTTCCCGAAGATTATGAAAAAGACAATTGGATTAGAAATCCATTTTGCTCAAATATGCCTGAAATTGTATCTTGTGAAGTAAAAGAACAATTGATAGAAATTTCTTGTGATCGAAATCTAACTGAAGATTTCAAAAATAACACAGCTGTCCAGACAGTATAGTGGCTAGAGGAGCCGACTGCAATACCATAAAGCCAGGGTTCGAATCCCGGTGAAGGCATGGTTGTAACTGTCTGTCCCTTCATAGGAGGTAAAGGTGGCTTACCTATTAGGTGCCTCCGTAATAACGTGACTACCACTTCTGACCTTTGTTGTGGGCAAGGATTTTCTTCAATGTTAAATTTGAAAAATAAATACAAAACAAAATTTAAAGTGGATCCTGGTTACAGTTAAAACTAGGTGAAATAAGACCAGAAATAAAGAAATTGATCTCTCTCAAACAGGCCCAAATTCCGCACTAAATTTTAGAATTAAATATTATAACTTAAATCTTAATAATTAAAATGGTAATTAATTTTTAATCTAATATTTTTTACGTGTCCACATTTAATTCAAAAAACCAATAGGTTGTAAAAATGGCAAACTATTTTTTTAAATATTTTTACTGAGAAATTTAAAAAATAATCATTGTAAAATGTATTGGTGGTACTAAAGTTTCTCAATTTTTGTTTAGATGGTACGCATTAGTCCAAAGGTTGAGAACCGCTAGTCTAGAATTAAACTGCGAGTTATTAAGAGGATTTTAGCTACTGACATTGAAAAGTATTTTCTCTTTAAAATATAAACCAAATATCTTCGATTTAACTACCTTAATTAGATAAAAAGAAAATTGCAAGAACTAACGAATTTTGAATGAGGAAAAAATTTCTTATATTTCGTCGTGAAGGATTTGTAGTAATATGTATAACTGATAAGTATCCTAACATTGATTTAAGTTTTCAGGCAACTGAGCTGTCTTTCTTTGTCCAAAACTTATTGCATATATATTTCTTTTCTTGATGGAGTTTTAATTGCTCTGTGACAGAAAATAACACTCGCATTCCCACCTTTCGATGATCAGCTTCGTCTCTAAGACGAGGATGGACATCATCTCACAGTGAGTAGTAGGCAATTCAATGGAGAGAAAGTTGGTTTTGCGAGATCGCCTGAAGGTGGCGTCCGGAATGAGAACTGGAATGGCGAAAAAGGACGATGGATTAAGTTTTGACACAAACACGACATTCATTTTTTAAAATCTGAAATTCGTAACCAATCATTCTCGATGCATTCTACAAGAACAGGATTCCCGGTATCTTTTAGATATTCCAAGAAAGTTGTATAACATTTTTCTTTTGCCATGAAACAAGTGAGCTGTTATCACTTTATCTGAGATAGCAGATAAACTTTGAATACAAATACTAACTCACA
>KK114206.1:297193-322620 GCA_000611955.2 Stegodyphus mimosarum | reverse complement strand
ATATATATATAATACATTTAAGTTTCATGTAATGTATGCGTACATATATTAAACAATAATTCAAAAATTTAGTATTTCACCTGGAAAGAAGATACTTTACAAGAGGTACCTGCATCTTTTGATAATACGTACATTGCACTGAAAAGTAACTATAAGCATTTTTTTATATTAACGATAAGCTGTTCCAAAAACAACGCGGATACATTTTATGTAACTAATATTCAAACAATAGATTTAGGTACATCAAAATATAAACATAATTTTTGTGACGAAAGTGGCGTAAAACGTGAAGATTTATATTGGAAACTAAAATTCTTATCCATTAGCAAGAAAGAAAAATACTTTTAAAGAAAATATAAAAATTGGCAGCAGTAATACATAAAAAACACAAAAATGCGAACTGTAATAATTGAAAATACATATACCTCAAGAAGTTATTTTACATTATAATGATTAAAATTTAAATTACAGTAACAGACACAAATCATTACTTTTAATGAACAATAATAAATAACTTCTTTCAGAGGTAAATTATTAAGATCATGTATCAACTTTATCAGTTGGAATGGAACAAATTAGCAATAACAAGGCTGAAAAGTACTGGAAGCATAAGAACAACATGAGAATTGTCATTGTAATAATAGCTTCGGTTATGAACGAGCTTTTCAAAAACAAAATTCATATTATTTTAAAATAAATAGTATTTCTGAATTCTAACATCTTAAAAACAGATGTTTTATTACATTTAAATTTTGCAGTAACAATTGATTTTGGAACTATAAAATATCGAACAAAGTAGGTAATATTTGATCTTAAATATGTTTTTTTAATCTTCATAAATAAAAATTTAAATATGTTTTTTTAGTCTTCATGAAAAATAATTATTCTCTTAAAAGGTATGCTTTTAAAATAACATAATATATTTTTGTTAATTATTGAATTTTCAACTAAATAATATAAAGCATGATATAAATGTTAAAAATTCAGTTATTTATTACAGTATGGCAGAAATTTTATTACTTTCAATCATTTAGAATTGCTGAATTTTTTTTGAATGCTTGAATTATTTGTGAAACGTAGAATTATTTGAATGTTCAGCAAAGTATCAATGTGTTCTAGTTATTATGCATCATTATTGATCTATATGAAATTTTTCAAGTACTATGTTTAATAAGAAAATTAATAAAAGGAAGTTATATGATAGCAACTACATTTTACTGTGCGTCTGATGGAGGAACAAAATATAAGAACAATACATAAAGTGGTATTCTGGTATTTATTCTAGTTTAAAATTTCACTTTAAACATTAATTACCTTATATAAGTTATTAATGCTTCAGTTTTCTTTCGAGAATGTCTGTTAAAATATTAATTCAAAGAAATGAATATTCTATAACCAATTAACGCTTCTCACATTGGTAAGTGCTATTAACTGATTAAATATATTTGGTCAATTAGATCTTATTGCGAACAGTACCAGTTCAAAATTAACATGTTGTATTAGTATATGTATATATATATGTCTTCTTGCTGAAAGAAGATCTCTATACATATTTACGACTTTCTCATTTCTCGGAGTGCTGTTTCATGGCAGGAAAAATAAACATATATGAATATCAATTCATTTTTTTTCTTTATCCAAGTATTTCAAGAGGGGCTCCTGGACTGGAAACCAATCTTCGTCTGCCTTTCGAAAAAGGTTAACATCCGGATGCAGATATATATAACGCGGAGGACTTCCCCGCCAGAAAAATAAATGCGCGTTTCGAACGTCATACTTTGGAATATACTTTGTACCCTCCTGATATGCTTTGCCGAGGTGATTGATAGCGATTTGAGCATTTTGGGGTTTCTTTCCTTTCGACAAAGTACGACTTGCGCTCGTTTTCCTTCTTCTGCAGATTTTGCCCGGAGAAACGAGAACGCGGTATTAAAATACACTCCGCTCCTATAAAAATATCGTAACAAGACCGAAATTTGGATTGGTCGATGGAGAATCACATTTTTTTCTTTGATGTATTTAGCACCCACGGAATGGCAACGATTCAAACGAGATTCAGCGAGAATATTCTCAGCGGAAAACAATGGAAGACGATACGTCACAGAAGGCAACGGAATAAATAGCGGCAGATCTCGTTACGACGCAGATTGTCCGATTTGCGAAATAGAATCTAACCAGTAAAATATACATATATAAATTAAAACAATATTTTTTCACTTTAAAATAATTAACAAATTTGATAGTTGTTACCATTCGCAAATGTAAAGTGTTTGCATACATTCCATTCTATCGCTATTGCATACGGCAACAATTACTTGAAATCTTACTTGTGTACCATGCGAAAAATAAAGAATGAAAAATAAAAGCTTTGTAAATGCTCTCGATATGTGCCAAAATTTCAGAAAACTCTTTATTTAGAATTAGTGAGTACATTTGATACATAAAAATCAGTTGACTAAATTAAGCGGTTTAAAATTTGGTAAGTGGTATAAAATAAACTTCTCCAGTGGTTAATTTATTCATCTGAGTTCCACCTTGAAATTATTCATCATTGTGAAGAACATTCTTCTTAACTTATACGTGTAATGAATAAGCAAAGACTGACGAAAGAATACAGAAACTAAATATGAGAGGTTTTCAGTTTGTGAAGAAAATTATGTATTACTTACAATATGAATGTAGCAAGCATATTTGAATTAGTAACAAATTTGTTTTCCTGCTATTCAGAAATTTAGAAATAATGAATTGGGAAACGTTTGTAACTTTAAGAAAAAAGGACCTGAGTTCCACCTTGAAACTATTCATCATTGTGAAGAAAATTCTTTTTAACTTATACGTGTAATGAATAAGCAAAGACTGACGAAAGAATACAGAAACTAAATATGAGAGGTTTTCAGTTTGTGAAGAAAATTATGTATTAACAATATGAATTTCTTAACTTATACGTGTAATGAATAAGCAAAGACTGACGAAAGAATACAGAAACTAAATATGAGAGGTTTTCAGTTTGTGAAGAAAATTATGTATTACTTACAATATGAATGTAGCAAGCATATTTGAATTATTAAAAAATTTGTTTTCCTGCTATTCAGAAATTTAGAAATAATGAATTGGGAAACGTTTGTAACTTTAAGAAAAAAGGACCTGAGTTCCACCTTGAAACTATTCATCATTGTGAAGAAAATTCTTTTTAACTTATACGTGTAATGAATAAGCAAAGACTGACGAAAGAATACAGAAACTAAATATGAGAGGTTTTCAGTTTGTGAAGAAAATTATGTATTACTTACAATATGAATGTAGCAAGCATATTTGAATTAGTAACAAATTTGTTTTTCTGCTATTCAGAAATTTAGAAATAATGAATTGGGAAACGTTTGTAACTTTAAGAAAAAAGGAATTTCATTAATATAGGAATTTTGAATTTAAAGAAGATATATTTTAATTTTCTCAGCAATTTTCACTTAAAAAACAGCGCAGCAAAAGAAAGAACATTTTTAAGTAAATAAAAATAATTTTATTTTCCCAGCAGTTTTCGCACCAAAAGATAACACTAACCACTAAACTAATGTATAATATGTTAGAAATCAAAGTAAGAAAAAATTGATTCTGTGTAGAATGTAGTACTTATTTCACAAATGTTACCTTTTAATTATGTTCATATTTTATATTTCTGTCAGCTTCCTAAAAAAAGTACATATTTTAAAAAAATTCAGTTACATTTAAAATTTTAAATAAAATCATACCATTCTCAAATGCAATTAATGTATTTTTGTTCCAAAATAAAAAAAAAAAAAAAAGAGAGAGAGAGAGAAACAACAACAAAAAATAAAAAGACAGATAAATTTTTAGACTATTTAAAATAATTGACTAAGGAGCTGCATAGTTTAGAAATTATATAGTTATTATATGCTTGAAAATAAAAAAAATGCATTATAGAATGTCGTAATTTTAAAACGTATGCACCATTTAATTCTGATAATTGAAAATAAAAAATATTGTTACGAAATTCACATTTATTTGGCTATTTATTTAGAATTGTAATTAAAATTCCTTTTTATTTCCCCGTGCAACGCAGACGATTTTTGAAGAGAAAACTACGTCGAAAAAAAAAATAGCAATAAAAATAAAAGAGCGCGTGCATTTAATGCTTAACAAATAAATATCTCGTAATTACTGTTGCCATCCAGAAAAATCTAGAAAAATCATGATTGTTCTACTGATAATTAAAAAGCTTATGAAAGCCGAGGTGAAACAGCTCATCTCAGTTGTTGTATGCTGATGACACTGCGATCCTCACACAAAGTGCATTTATTGGTTCAGCAATTCAACGATTACAAAACCACTTACAATTACTAGAGACTTGGCTAGTGAAGTGGAAAATCAAGATAAACGTTGATAAAACGGCAGCCATCCTGTTCACCAAAAAAGTGAAAACTCCTAAAAATTTACAGTTATATGGAGAGACCATCCCCTGGGCCAAGCAAGTCCCTTATCTTGGGGTGATCCTCAACAAAAGGTTATCATGGAACCCACATATTACAAGTAGTCTTAAAAAGTTTCGAGTACGTCAAAAAATACTTAACCCCTTAATTTCTCGAAACTCCGTTCTATCTATAGATAATAAGTTACTTATTTATAAATCCTTGTTGCGTTCTATTATTTGTTATGCTTGCCCTGTGTGGGCGTACTCTTGTAAGTCTATTCGCAAAAAACTACAAACAGCGCAGAACAGTGTTCTACGCCAAATAGTATGTGCCCCATGGTACATTAGAAATCAGCGCTTGCATGACGAACTTAAAATTGAATATATTAAAAGTTATTGTTGCCGTCTGGCACGTAAGTTTTTTGAAGGTCTGGGGGATCTTAACAATCCCACCATGACCATTTATGACTATGATGTCAATGATATTGTCAATGTTAGACGCCCTCGGGCTATCTTAAATGTTAATCTTGATTAATGCCTATTATTTTGTTGTAATGACTTGTACGATAATTCTGTTGCATTATTGTATTTTGTATTTATCAAGTGTTATTTGCATTGTATTCCTCTCCTGTTCTATATTTTTATACATTTAATCGGATTGAGTGCACCTCTGTATTCGCATGTTACCTAACATCATGATTTTTTTTTTCTTTACGCATATAATTAGTGTGTCACCAGCTCAGCGGCCTTCTCTTTCTAAACAGGCATTTTCGGTTTTTTCGTGGGATTTTGAATGGCTTTATTTACTTTTAAATTTTACTTTTCATAGGGCAAGTTATTGATAATAGCCCCGCCTTCCTTTTGTTTTTACTTACTTTAATTAGTACCTTTCATATATATAATTATATATTTTAAAAAAAATCTATTATTACTTATTTTTAAGTTATTTTGTACTTGCCAATTTATTAGAATCATACTTATGCATTCGATGAGGGGTAGGGTCTTTTGACCCATGCACCCTGGTTTTCGAACCACTCTCCTCGCCATTCTCATCTCAGAGGTAGTCGTTGTTGTTGCTGTTATACTTGTAGCTGTAAAAAGCGAACTGCTGTTTGTTTACTTAATGCTGTATTGATTGTAGCGATTTCGCTGTGAGATAGAATTATTTTATCTGCTTTGAACTGAGTTTTTGCTAAACGTTTGAGATATTGTGATATTGTGCGAAGATCTGTGAAGAAATATTTCAGCATTTTAATTTATTTCTTGTGGAAAGAATAAATTTTTGTTAACTTTTTAACGACTTTTGCATTCAATATATAACGAACCCGTACGCACGTAACAATATTCATATTTGTATTATAAGATTTAAATTTTTTGACAATATTTGAAATATGTTTTTTCACACACTCAAAATCTTATCCCAATCCAGAGAGATTATATAGTTTTCAGTGTTTAAAATTAAATTAAAGGGAAAGACGATTCTTAAATAGATATAATTTTTTTGTGATAATTTAGTTGCTCGAATTTTTGCATTTCAGCTAGATATCTGTTAGCTGTACAAATCTCTTATATAAGTCACAGTTCTTTGTTATTTTCATCTTCAGCTTCAATTATCTAACTCTAGCTATTTAAATTTTTCACTATGTTTACTTAATATATACTAGGTGTTGAAAATAATTACTTGAATGTCACACTTAAGACAGGGTGTAGTATGACATTTTTGTTTATTTTCGTTTAGGAAATGAGGCCGCCTATAATGAGAGCATTAAGAGACGCTCTTATTATCTTCTCTGTGGCTTTGTTGTATGCCGTCTTTATAAATGAGATTGGCCTTTTAGGGTAAGGAGGAGATGCATGAAAATTAAATTTTCGTGCGTCATAACGGATCTCCAAACATGCAGCAAATCACTTTCGTATACGATAAAAATAAACAATTTGAGTTAGCGTGTTCGTTATTATCGCAGCGTCACAAGAAGTTATGTATATATGTTATACATAAGCTTGTATTTTTCTTGAAGTTCTCGCCTTCGTTTCAATCGAGCCATTCCAAATGCTGTGCCAATATGTCTTATTCTTTTTTTTATATCGATATTCATTAGAGTAAAATATCTTTATACTTTTTATTTCACTTATTTATACACATATATTTTTTAATATATTTTCGAGTTATTTCCAGTCTTTTGTTCTGACTGGAAAAATGGTCCCCGTAAAGATGAAAAAGAAATGCGGAAAAAAAATTACGAATTGGCTCTCTAAAACTTGAACTGCGATTGTGCTGCTTTTTCTGTATTTATTTACTTTTTAAATTCTGGTTGTTAATGGCTATCTCGTGCAGTGAAATCCTACTCCTTATACGCCTACATCGTGTTTCCGCTACACAACCCGCGAGTTGATATTTACGATTAATCTGAATCGATTTGCTAAATTTGCCACGGAAACCTTTGACTTTGGTTGCATCCTAAAATGTTTGCGTTTTTATTTACGTCTAAATTCTAAGAGTGACCTTAAAGGACATAACCCAGCTTCGCCAAGGGAAGTTTTATGTTTCGCCGAAGTATTTAAAAGAAATTAGATAGTTTCTACATCGACGAAAAGTTTCGCGGGGCCTGATTGGTGCATTGGCAGAAATTTCTCCGCGTTCCACATTATCTTTTTATTCTAATCTTATTGTTTCTAAAGATATTTCATACGGGGCGTAGAGAAAACCTAGCGAATCATTTCCTTTGTACATTCATTCATAAATATTAAATATACATATTTAGAAAACTTTCTCATAATAAATAAGAAAGAATAATAATTTTTTACTATAATATAATAGTACATCTATTACTGCATTTTATTCTAAATCCAGCAATGAAAAACCATCAAGAGTTTGCTAGCTAATAATACTAATAATTATATTTTACATGACTTAATAATAAATTTTACATAATAAAAATTATCACTTAACACTTTAAACGCGAAACCTATTTTGTTTGGATTTAAGGCCGGTTGCTATGGACCGAGGTAGCGTTTAATGTGTTAAATTCACTATGCGTTTCTAATGTTTTAGAAGAAATATTCTGAATATTTTAGTTATCAGAAGTAATCAATGAAATTTGTTACGGATTAATATTATTTTAAATTATTATATCTTAAATGTTATTAATTCATTTAACTTATATAAATATTATTCACCTTTTTTCAGTTCTAATATTGTAATTCATCAGTTTTTCCTCCTAGAACAAAAGTTTTCTGAAGCAGAAGAGATACGTATTAGAAATGCATGATAACTTTTCTTTACCTGTATAATTAACGTTTAGTTTAATAATAAAGTAATAACGCTGGTTTTTAGTTTCCTAGCTCACTTACATTCATTTACATTTAAATACGAAGTTAATTATTATTATTTTCATATAATATTAAAAATGTCGTTCACTCTTATCTTAAATTCAAGTATTTTTACAATGTATTGTGCCTATTAATAATTTCCATTGTGAAATTTACTTATCAAAAAGAGCATAATTTCAGTGTTATGATTGTTAATAATTTACTATAAATTGGAAACTTAAACTGATAACTTAACCTCGCGTAAAGGAATTTTCTAAGAGAAATGTATAAGCTAAATGATTAATATTAGAACACGGTCTTCAGTGTGTTCGAAAATTTAAAATCTGATCTAATTCGTCTTGAACAATTTTTCCAACTCTCAGTTTTTAATCAAAACCATTCATTAGTTTTCTGATACTATACTAAAAAGTAAAATTTTAAGGTAATTATCCAAAATGAGAAAATGCTTTAAATTTTGCCGATGAAATAAAGATACAACATCATCAGAGGAAAAGCACAAATAAGCTTTATCAACATTATGCAATTTTCTCTTTGTGCTGGTCGAAAAAATATTAATTTTAATTAACTACATTTCGCGAAAGTGAAAAGATAAGCTATAATGATATATTAATTCAATTAATTTGCCGTTTAAACATCATGAATGAAAATGTTACTGTATCCACAAATTTCTCCTCATTTCATAATTTTTAGAGTTGTTGTAAAAACTGTATATTTTCAGTAAATAAATTTGCAGAAATAAACATTAATAAATAGTGTTGTGAGCTCTACTTTCTTCATGTACATTTATTTCGTTTAAGAAAAAAACTGAGAAATTATTTACTTTTTATGAAATAGACTGACAAAAGAGCGACACTTTTATATAATTAATATAATATTTAGGAAAAATTATATTAATATATTTATAATATTTAGGAAATAATTTATACTCATATACTTCTTAACATTCAACCAACTATTAAACACTTTTTTGATGAAAAATTAGATTTTACTTTGTTAAACTAGTATTCAAAATTAATCAACTGGCATTTGGATCTTATGAACGAGAAGAAAAATATTCAGAATATTGCAGCTTACTGAAACGCAAAAATTAACGTATATGAATATATGATTTCAATTATACTGTATTCTATCTTAATCACACACTATAATTAAACTCTTCACTGCTTATAGGATGCTGCATTATCATCGCGTCCACACTTCTCTCAATATAACAATCAGGCCCGTTTGTATGGAAAGCTACCCGCTCTGACCACAGCGAAACCTAATCGTCCTCGCTCTATTTTTTTAAAAAATGAAAACATTCGACAACGAGATGTTTGAAATCTAGAAACAGTCAATCTTAAAAAGCTAGATATTTGTCGCCCTTGGTTAGGGCGGACGCCGTTGGAGGAAGAACATGCTGGGGAGGTTTTAAAGAACACCAAGACGCTGTTCGTTGAATGAACATGGCGCAGCTCTGTAGAGATGACCTTCATTTTGGCAGTGGAACTTCTGTTCACCCGCCCTCTCTCCCTCTCTCTCACATTGCTCTGGGGATTTTCCTCACCACGATTGTTCGGCCGTCACAGTCCATGTGCACGTGGAATCCATTCGCACGCGCATAGGTAGGGCGGGCCATAGATGCAGACCTGGTTAAATTTTTCTGGCAGAAATCTTTATCTTCAAAATCCTGAAAATAATGGCTTCTTTCCAATGACACCAAGTATGTTGACGTGGATTCATGAACAGATTCGGAAAGTGTTGAAAAGCTTCACACGTTCATTTCTTGCTCCGGAAGTTACGTTCAACTAGCAGGCTAGGTATAGTTCGACCGCCTCATCTGCGACCATGAACGCTAACACAGATGCTTCGTTCGGACAGAATTGTTCTCAAACTAGGGTGGAAGGATGCGGACTTTCTTACCCTCCGGCATATAAATTCTCTCTTTCCGGAGAAGAGAAGACTTTCACGTCGCAGCAAGTAATAACCCCCCTTTTGTAGGAGTCCATGTGTTTTGGCAGAATGCCAGCCAAGGTTGCGCTTGAGACGGTCGAACTATATCTACTGTGTCTCACTTTACGAAACTTTGCTATGTTCGTCACATCGTCACAGTTTGCATTTGAAGGATTTTCATCATTAAATTCAACTTGACTGCAGCTGATATGAGTTAAGTTTGTTTGTAATTTTTAACTATCACAATAAATGGGCTATTTTTGGACAATTACTGTATCATTAAAATTCATTTTATTTTAGACTGCTACTTATTTAGTTTTTAATGCAAAGAATAAAGCTTATAAATCCTTAATATTTTAAACTTTAGGGTCATTAAAATTTAAGCTGATATTGTCTGCAAAAATATTGAAAATTAATGACAATAATAACCGCGTGTTATGATAAGCTGTTGAAAATTTCTACTTTTCTAGTCCTCCGGTGAAAATCTATTTCCTGTGAAGAACTACCAAATATCAATTCATTAAGAAGAAATTTGATAATGGTTGAAATTCAAACCTAACGGTATTGATGGAATATGTATTTTTCAGTCTTCTTCAACAGGTTTCTTTTCGATGTGAAAGGTAGTTACAAGTGTGGTCGAAATTTTTAGCTATACTGAAAACGCAGAGTTTTTCTTCCTTTTGTAATTGCTCAGAAAGGTGCATTTTGCAATCAAACTTTTTCTGCCTCTTTCCGAGATCTGCTCACAGAAATTCCAAGTCTCATAGGTAGATTTTCTTCTGCAATTCTTTGACAATATAGTCTTCTTATTCATAATTTCATATGTTAGCAGGAGTATTATGGGCAAGTTGCCTCTCCCCGTCTCTTGGCGGGAGAGAACATCCAGAGCTTCGATGAGTATATCTTCTTAGCCCCGCGATAAGTGAGAAGATAACCGTAGTTGGCGCCGACGCGTGCCGGGGCGGAGAGCGAGAGATGAGGGAGGGGGACGCAGAAGGGGGCTTTAGCTCTCTTCGTGGCACACCTCCATGTAACTGGGGTCCCTGAGGGCGTCCTTGATCATGTCCTTCAGCATGTTGTACCGAGGGAATATGGGATACATGCGCGCAGCCCGATACGAGAGGTGCAGAGCATGAACCACTTGCCTCAGGTTGGCGTATTTCTTTAGGAGCCGATAAAGATCGTTGATGAGCAGAGTATTCTCCTCTTCGATCTGCTGCACCGTGGAGGCTGGAATAATAAAAAGCAAAATTAGTATTCCGATGTAAATAATAATAACGAAAATGAACGCATTTAAGCACCGCTGTATGTAAGCATTTCAAACAACTACTTATTTTCATTACGCTTATGTGTTAAGTTTTTGTCATTGGTTAAACCGCTTTACAGACGTAAAGATTATTATAATTAAAAAGAGTTTTCATTATGAAAAATGTCATATCCTCAGTTAATACATGCAATGATTTTGCATTTAATTTGAATGAAATTGTGTTTTGGGACATAACACTCTATGCAAACCCAAGCCATTGTAAAAGGCACTTAGCTGAGGACAAAGAATTAAGACCCCAAAATAAAACTTTATTATAAAATAAGGTTTTATTTTGGGGTCTGCTGATCAAAGTACCATATGCTGTAATTACCATTCAGTAATCTTCACTTATATATTGTGACGGTCTCAGAGGCAAAGCTTGTTCCAAAATTCCGTGGGTATAAAACATCTGAACGTTGGCAGTTCCACCTGGATTCAAATCCAAGGGAAATGGCTGGAAGCAAAAGCATTTCCATGGTTATTGCCATCTGTAAAGTGAATGCGAGTTGGTTTCTTTAGGACGTCCTCCCGTTAGGCAAATAGCCCTTTTGTGCTTCGCTTATAAGCCAAAAAATCAAAATTTGAAATTCAACTCGGAGTTTGAAGTCAACTCAGGCTATGAGATTTTATTCGAAAGCAGGAAAAGGCGGAAATACTCAGTGAGGTGGTTTGCTACCATCCTGATCTAGAAACCTCTATCTTGATACTCTTACGTAATGCTAGTTACAGGTGGTTATTAATAGATGAACGATTGTTAAAATATCCTGGAAAAACCATTAATTTAATTTTTAAGTTATGGTAATCATACAATAATAACTTAACAGGGGAAATTTTGCTGAGGTAAAAAAGAAACTGTCTTCAATGAGAAAGAGCTTACATTTAGCCTAAGCTCGGACATCAACAGCTTTGTTTTGAGTAACTTTTCCGAACACTTGCTCATGGACTTGCAAAGCTCGTGGAAATTCATGAAACTTATATAACTTAATTGTATGGCAATATCTTTCTAATTCAAACGCTACGGAAGTTTTATCGGCGAACCTTATATAAATGTAAATATTTCTTATATAAATAGAGTATCTTCTATTATCCATCCGGAATAGTTCTTGAGTCAGAAAAGGTTACTATATTGCAGATTTTAGTCTTTCTCTTATAAATGCTATAACTGCGACTCTAGTTATCTTACATCCGATTCAAGGAGTTTTACTCCTACTCAAGTATTTTCCCTCTTAATAAATACTTCTTTAAATGCAAATTTTTACTCGATTCTTTTAATAAATTTTTAGCAGTGATTAGTACTGTTAATTTAATTTTCGAAAGAGAGGTTAAACTACTTTAGTTATATTTAAAAAATGAAGGATAATTTGAGGAATGTTGCTAAATAGATACGATAGCGTCACCATATAGTAAGAGCAAAAATTTATTTACTACATAACTTTGAATCTATATAAGTTTCTTTCGCTCTCTAACTTTTATTATTGACATAAATTTTGTAGCAATATAAAATTAAACAATAATTACGCATACATTTTCAGAGTTTTCAATACACATTTAAAAAGTTTACATTTATAATATCTTTTATGTATAAATTTTAATAAACTATTGTACAGAATATTGAGTTTTTAGAAGTAGGATACGTAATCTGCTCCCATTGGGGTTCGAACCACGAATCTTTAATTTATTAGTTAGATGCGATTATCACTTACATCCCGAGTCTATGCACGGAAGAACTGCAGAAATTCTATACATTTTTCTTCACTTAAAGGATTGTAAGAGAGATGCACAAGAACCTGTCGACCAAATGCACGTATTGTGATGCAGGTGAAGAATTATTACCTTCCGTGTTTTTACTCTGAAGCGCACTTGTAGAGAATATTAAATTGTTGGAAGCAGAAAATATATAAATCAACTGCCCTTGCCAGGATTTAAACCACTGATAATCAACTAGCCAACTGGACGTGTTAACTTCTTACGTCGTAACAGCAGGTGTGGGAAAATGCAAAAATTTCTCGTAGTCAAATTATTACATTAGATGAGCAATTCAGTTCATGCTTTAATTTCTTCTCCGACACCGAATGAATACATTGTCAAAGATAATCCAAAGAAATTATTTGTTTTTCACAGAGCCGTTATGTTTGTTTGTGAACAGGAGCCTTGAAAATGCAACCGGAACCTCGGCAAAAAGCCCTTACCATTGCTAACCGAATGTGCTGACCATTATAAAACAACTTGCACATAGAAAGAACGCCTTTAAATTAGTGTAATTTTATATGAATATATTAACATAATCAGGCAGTACGGTTCCTAAAATAGGGCAGTGAAGCCGCTGATCTTCTGGCCAAGTAGGCAACTAATGCTAGAACAACCTACATGGGATTACTAGAACAACCAACTAAACTTCCTTAGTCTCACATTAAAGGAACAACTTCCATAAGCTTGCTATAAAATTGACAAAGTAGATGGTTAGAGGCAGAAGTAGGACGAAGGACATTTTGTTTATTTCCAAAAGTTAACATGGAAATCAAGATACACCCTGCTAGCCTAACATAGTTCTTGACAGGTCATAGGCCTTTCCCAATATACCTTAACAGATTCAGACTTAGGGATACTCCCTTCTACAAGTGCGGAGAGGAAGGTAAAACGGGCCATTATTACTTTCATTGTGGTCATACTAGAATCTCGCACTTAAAGAAACCAGCGGACTCTGCCTGGGTAACGAGGACGTCCATCCAACACACTCAAAAATAGAGTAGTCCTTGGCAAAACAAAGAACATTCCAAGACATTGCGTAATCAGTTTAAACCGTGAATAATAGTATGTTTAAAATGATCAGAATTTAAAGCAGATAATCAGGATAACACTTAGAGTCTCCAGTTATCAAGCTAAATAATTCCCGAAATACTGGTAAGTTTAACATAGAACAGTAAAGCTTGTTTTTATTCAGTAAGAAGTATAAATTTGATCGATTGTTTGAAGTGCTCAGAACATATAAATAATATGTTATATATATAAAGAAGAAAGTCTGTGTATTTGGTTGTCCTCTAATAACTCAATCACTACCATAACTATCGTCACAAAACTTTCTACAATTCTTATCTAGGTCCTGAAAAAGGTCGACGTCAACTTTTTTCCAATAAAAAACTAGCTAACATCAGAGATATTAATTAAAAACTCATTAAAAACTCGGAGAAACGATAATTTTCGCCCTCATTTTCCGAGTGGCAACAGTCTCGCAAGCTGGAGATGAAAATCTGCTTTATTTCGAAAGTTGTTGCCACTGCTCGCTTTCAAATCCTAGAGTCTGTTAATAAAAATTTTCTAAGTTTCACGATGAAATAAAAATAACATTACCAAACATTAAATACATTATTCCCGATTCCAAAAATTCGTGGGAAGCCATTTAGGCTATTCCCATATTCGCGCGACTTTAATCAGCCGAAATATTAATTAAAAATACATAAAAAACAAAAAAATAAAATCTGAAAGATTTCAGATTTTAAATTACGTCCAAAGGCGCGTTTTTTTAACGTTTCGTGTGCTACCTTTTTTTTTATTAAATATCATGTACTATGTACTCAAACCACAAAATTCAGTTCAAAATCAATATCGCAAAATCATTTTAAAATGAACATATCTTTAGAATTTCCGTAAGTCTCGTGCGCTAGAGATAAAAATGTTTTTTTTTTCCCGTACAGTGTTGCCATTACTCGCTTTGAAATCATTTAGTTTGTTAATCAGAAATTCGTTGAAATGTTACAAAACATAAAATCGATAATAAAGCAAATTTCAAATTCAAAATTAGGGCTTCCAGATGCCCATATTCGCAGTAGGATTACGTCATTCAAAATTCGATGGCTCTAGGTTTTATCACAATGCGAGAAACATGCATACATTTATGCAGATTTTTCATTTTTTAAAATTTAATGCAGAGCGATAACATTTAGTGGCAACAATTTGGAAAGTGATACGCCATTTTTGTGTTTCCGACGCAAAATCGCCAAACGAAAGTAATAGTCCTTCGGGACTAAATCCCTTTGGACTAAAAACTTTGAAAGCGCTAATTTTCGAACTAATTTTTCCGAGTGGCAACAGTGTTGCGCGTTGGAGATAAAAATGCTTTATTTCGAAAAGTGTTGCTACTGCTCGCTTTCAAATAGTAAAGTTTGTTAATCGAAAATTTCGAAGTTTTACAATATATATATATAAAAGAATGTCTGTCTGTGTGTTAGCGTTATTGATTTGTGATCAATTATGGTCAATGTTTTGCTAAATTTAATCGACTAAAATTGAATATAGGTGAAACATTGGATGGAGCTTGAGCTTTTACGACCATTGGATTAGAAAGACGAAAATCATTAAAAAGTGCATGCCATAATTGCTGATATAATGAGAAAGAATTAACGTATTTTTCTACCGAAATTTTTTATGTGGGTTCTATATCGCATCTGACGGAAAAATGTATGACTATGAATTGTATTTTTTGCATCGTTATTAGAGAAGGATTACAGCGGTATCTTTCTGTCTGTTGTTAGATGCATTACTCTCAAGCTACCTTAACCGGCATCGAGTAGTTCCGCTAGTATTAATTAATTTTGGACAAAAAAGAGTTTGCAAAATATAGAAACTGCTATTAGTACATAATATTCAACATTGTAACTTTGAAGACTTTCGCCACTGTGATGGTATACAATTCCATTTGGTTCACATGCGTGGTCGGAAGCCATCATAGCGGTGCACTCACTTCTAAAATAGAAATATAATTTTCGGTATGTGTATTTCTTCCCACAAGAGTGTACATATGTTTCCGGAACCTTGATATTTGGTATATATAGATTCTACTGGGGAAATTCTTTATTTCAAAGCAAAGAAAGATTTTATTGTACGATGGGTACTGTAAAATATTTAGATACGTAATGAGAATATTTCTTGCTTAAACCGTAGTTATAAGGTTAGATAAAATTACAGAAAGTTACACAATCAGATCGTTACAGATTTACATAGAAGTAAGATGTACGTGGAAAAGGTTTCGCTGAAGAAATAAATGCTATTTAATTTAGGTATTTACATATCGCTTCTTCGACCGTTACATTTAGCTATGTGTGAGGAAGATTACATGGAATAATTATGCTTATAAAACTTAAGATGAACACTGTTCTGGTAGCGGAAAAGATTTCTTTTTCTAAATATTAGAAATATGAAAAAGAACGAAAAATTCATATTTTCTTTAAAAGCCGCCATAAGAAAAGATTCTTAGAAGCAATAATGATTTCAAAATATCTGCAAAGTAGATTTTGCACTTTTCTTCAAGAAATAATAAATAACGATTGTTCATTTGGAATGTTACACAGCCGCTTAAGAATATTCAAACAAAAACTTTAAGATGCACTTCAGTCGAACTGCTAAATCTCAAGATATATCGACAGTTGGAGTACTTCTCTAAAAGAGTCTCTAAATAATAGCAATAAAAAGTTAACAAGAGTAGAATAGAATATTTGAGTTTTTAAAGTAAAGCTTTAAAAAATGTTTTCTACATTTTTCTCGCAATAAATATTATACTTCGCGATCACATTCTTTAAACTAATGTTAACATGCTTCAATAGATTAATTATTATCATTATTTTTTTAAATGTTATTATTACTTTGTATTTTACCGTAACTTTTACAGTATTAAAGAAGAAAGCATCTTAGAGCAGTGAATAATTGTACTAGCTATTTATTCCCTAAGCATTAACTTATATATGAATATAATGTATAACTTATATATGAATGCACGAGAAAAAATAAAAATACTTTATAGAGCCATTAGGATTTTTTTGAAACAGGAATTGTGAAAAATGAGCAATGCCTTCGCCGGGACTCGAACCTCTCGAATACGCGCCGAGTGTGCTGACACTACGAACGCATGCTTAAGGCGGGAGAAATACCTTATAACTTGACTCTTGTACTTTGCTAAAGCAGAAAAGCCTAAGAATCAAGTCTGAAACCATAGCAAAAAATGCCTTCAGACCATTCAGACCAGTGATTCTCACCCACTGTGCCGCGGCACTTTTGTGTGCCGTCACATTTTAGAAATGTATATAGTAAAAATTATAATGGGTTTAATCCTAGTATACGGTACACATGAGAATTGGCGAAATTCGGTTTTTAAGACATTAATAAGCGCGCCAATTGTTTTATCGAAGCCGATTTTGGTGCTCCGCAGGAGAGCGCATTTCGGAGCATTTTCATGCATGTTCAGTACATAATAAATTGAGAAGTTCTGATTGGTGCACATGGGAGATTAGCTTACTTATCAGACATTTTTATTATTTTGAATAACGTAAATTCAAGTATGCAAGGGCCTAGAGAAAATGTATTAAACTCAACAGGTAAATTGGTGAAATTCCAAAAACAAATAACTTTATGGACGAATGAAGCTCAGGAAGGCAATTTGGAAAAGTTCGAGTCAGTCCCAAAAGATTTTAATAAAATTAGTCATAAAATTGTTATTGACCTTTTGACAACATTAAAGGAGAGAATCATTCATTATTTCCCAAATTTAGATATAAAAAAATTATTGTGGTTCATTTAATAATTCATTAATAATTATTAATAATTCATTTGTGAATCACGAATACTTCTGTATTTGAATTAACTTTGAATGAAAAAGAACTAATTTCGCTTTCTAATAATCGAGATTTAATATTAAAATATTCTAAAGAATAAATTAATTCATTTTGAATTAACATTAGATGCGGTTATCCATGATGGCCA
Source organism: Stegodyphus mimosarum (assembly GCA_000611955.2). Taxonomy (NCBI): domain Eukaryota; kingdom Metazoa; phylum Arthropoda; class Arachnida; order Araneae; family Eresidae; genus Stegodyphus; species Stegodyphus mimosarum. Next base: position 304,876 of record KK114206.1, on the reverse strand, counting down.
AAAAAGCTTTAAAATGTTTTTACAGTTTTCTACGTCTTATTTGTGTGAATTCGGATATTCAGTACTAACCAACATAAAAATGAATAAAAGATCGAGACTGTTAAATGGAGAAGACGATATGAAAGTAGCACTGTCATTTTTACGACCCAATATAAATGAAATTATCAGAAAACATAAAGCTCAAATTTCTCATTCAAAATATTCTTATTCTTAACTTGTAATTAATTCCTTAATAAATGTACTGCTGACTTTGTAGTACATATTATTTTATTTTACATTCAAAATTACTATTATAAACTATTTTACACAGTGTATTATAGGTAAATAAACAACTTTTAAACTTATCTTTTTCTTTGTGTGCCGCCAAATTTTGAAATTGTTAAAAGTGTGCCGCGACAAAAAAGAGGTTGAGAATCACTGATTTAGACTTATAACAGGAAAAACTGAGCTTTAAGAATAACATTGAAAATACTTTTATGGCTTTAACTATATAACTAGGATTTGAGACACAAATCTTTCATTTGCATATGGCTGTTTTCATTTGCAGATGTTTTCATTATTTACCGGCATACTTAGATAATGTTAATATAACTAACTTAATTATCTTTATTAATGTTAATGTAACTAAATTTTTCTGTTATTGCAACAAACGTAAATGCTATGATCTGGAAAGAAAACGTTATATATGTGAACAAATTAACAAATTTTATGCGTTATCAATGAGTTCCTTACATATGGTTTCTGAAGCATCGCACAAAACACATAAAACTTAATATGGAAAAATGGTTATAAGATATTTTCTCCTTCATTTTCGCATGCCTTCGTGGTGTAACAGGAGCCACATTCAACGCGTATTCGGGTGGTTTGGCTTCCGAATCCCGGAGAGGACACTGCACACCTTTCACGTTCCTGCATTCATATAACCTAACGACTCTACAGTGGCGCCCGAACTAAAAATTTGACGGACGATTATTCGTCATCACCAGGATTTGGCGCCTGGGTCCCCTCATCTCCAGCCGTCCTTTTAAAAAGGGGAATATATAAAGTATTATCTCCCGCCTTTCCGTATGCCTTCGTGGTGTAACTGCAAGCACACGCAACGCACATCCGGGAGGTCGGCAGTTCGAATCCCGGTAAAGGAATTGTCCATTTTTAACGCTTCCTGCATAGATAATCCTAATGAAAGTAGAGGCAAAATTAAATAACTATTAAAACTTGCAATCAAATTTCAGCTAAAAAATCAAATTAAACTTACTTTCTGGCAATGTGAAAGGCGTGAGTCTGTCAAAACGCTGTTTTTTAATTAGTTTATTAAGGAGCAGCAACTACTTGTATATGAGTATGAAAGGTAAATAAAAACAATACACGGAGTGCCTCAAAAATGAGCAACAGAAACTTTTAGGGAAGTTAGGGCACATCATAAGGACTGAGATTTGCATAAGAGCTATCGCCTTTTAGGCTAATTACTTTATATCATTCAAAGACATTTAGAAGTACAATATTAAAGGAATTTTACATGAAAAATAAACACAAAATGTTTTGATATTTTCAGTGTATCAGAGTGTATTAGAGTGAATTTCATATTTTAGAGTGCATTAGAGTGTATTTTTCAGAGTGTATTTCAAATGAAATGCAATATAAAAAGCAAAAAGAATGTTTTTGATGTTTATGGTGATTTTTTGTAAACGAACAAAAGTCAAGAACGATTTAGAACTATTTATCGAAGTTTAATCTTGATGTCAATGAAAATTGAAGTAGAAAATTAGTTTGATATTAAATTTGCAAAGCTATTTTACGTTTGAAGGGAGCCTATACTAAGAATTTTGAAACAGAATAATTTATTTTGATTTTTTATAAACTAAAGACATTCTAATGTCTAAGACTGTAAGATTATTTAAGATTTTCTATAAACTAATTCACTCTAAGATTGACTCTTAAGGTTTTCTGTAAACTAATTCCAGTTGAAATCAATCTTCACTATTTATACAAGTTATATTAAAAGTTGTCAAAATTAGTTTTGAAGCAAGGGAAGTAATAATTATCACCTCAAAAATGCAAATGCCTTTGCAACAAAAATTGCTCAAAAAAAATGAAGCTCTATCTCTCCACGACTATTATCCGGCATTATTTCCCATCACTACCAATAGCTGTTGAGATCTAGATTCTTAGCTTAATATAAAAAAGAAAATTTAAAAATTTTAATGACGTCGAAAATTCTGCTAATTTATTCTTCGTTCTAAAGGAATTCGAAATCTTTTATAAAAAATAGTAAATTTAAAAGACGACAAAACGTTATCCATAATGATGGGCTTTATTACCTTTATTTAGAAAATGTAAGTTTTGTCTTCGTAGTTTTAAGACGTGTCTAAGTTTGAAGCAATTAGTTTCTTTAATAATGAGCATAATTTATAGAAATTGTAAAATTTTATAAAAAGCGCTTTTTGATACAGTTAATATATTTGATATTTCTTTAATAAATTTAGACTTTTTTAAGACGATAACTAGAGATTCCAGATGAATTTTGATTTCTGCAGAGATGATTACTTGAAAGAAATAATATTAAATACCAATGCTAATCTAAAATATGTTGCTTAGTTTCAGGAGCGAAATTCAAAGACAAGTAATCGCCATCACAAGTCATATTAAAAATTAAGGATAATTTAAAGCACAATGATAATTCTCTATGCGGCAAGTCATGGTAACATGCACTGGATCTTTTGAAAAAGTCGTCGCCTTCGCTGCGCCTATGCCCATACTCATTAATGTTCTCAGAACTGCTGAATAACCCATTAACAACCGAACTAATAAGACTGCCGAACATTGGTATTTCAACTTGAGAATAGAAGAGAAACACGCCAATGTGACAATCAAAATCGCTGAAACAAACTTGTATTTGGCGTACATTTACTAAAACACTCAGCTACTAAAACACTCGAGGGCAGCTACAGGTCCCTTCTTATCAGGAGAACAAAATTTCTAGAAAATTTTCTTGGATTTTCTTGAGGCGTTTCATATTAAAAAAGATTTAGCATGTTTAGTGAATGATTTCAAGTTCAATCCAGTCCTTGCTAACGCTTTTAAAATTCTATTAACATAATTTTTGGTTATTATTTTTGCCGATAGATGGCATTGCCTCCTCGCGCGTGGTTCTACCCGAGGGTATAAAAAAGCCGTTACTGAGGTTGCTTTCCCTTTCTAGAAAACTTGTTCTCCTGATGAGGGGGGGATCTGCAGCTGTCCTCGAAATCGATTGAGTGTTTTAGTAAATGTTCGCCCAATACAAGGTTGTTTCAGTGATTTTGATTTCAACTTGAGTTTGAATTCCGGTAAACGAATTGGCTATAACAGTGGTTCTGTGGCTTTCCTCGTGTGTAATTTTAATGCGAACTAATTTTCCTTACGAAGTTCTCTATGAAGGCATCCCTCGAATTAGGTAGATAGTGAATTTGGCTTCACTGAACAAATAAGAAAACTTAGAAGTATTCAATTGAAGAGGTGGTCTTTTATGAAAATGTGATCACCGTCAGAGGTTTCAGTGTATTTGATACTTAATGGTTAATGGTAGAAATGATACTTAATGGTAGAAATATTATTTCTAAGATTGATTAGTTTAGAATTTTATACAGCACACATATAACCAAAGTGGAATATTTTATAAGATTTTACAAATAGGATTTCTATCTTTAAAATTCATCTGAATAAAATTAATAGTCTTTTCCATACCTAAAGTTATAATATCCTTAACAACTTAAGAAAGTGATGAGAGAAAAAAAAACTTAAAAACTTATTATTCATTTACTAAATTGAATTTATAAATATTTTACTAGTACTTTTCCATTATTTTCGACTTCCATAATATTAGTTAAAAATATGACAAGAATCTGCACTGCGTCTGATCGCACAATTTTGTCACCATTCTCAGTTTAAACAATACTTAATAAATGTCTGCAGTTTATATGAATTCTTTTTTCTCTATGAATTTCAACTTCTGTTAAATTAATTGATATTCTTTTATTAATGCAGTAAATTATACACTTCCAGCTATTATTAACTATTTGTCTGATAAATTCTAAACATTTCCTGGAGGTTGATGAAACCGTTGATATTTGATGCAACTCGTCACTCAGAATGTTATTTGGATTGCGTAACAAAATGTGCTTGATATTAAATCTACAAGGAAATGAATTATAAACGTCATGCTTAACCCGAGATTCAAATCTGAAGCTAATGGTGTAATAACAAGCCTCAACTAACGACCATAGCAATCTGGAAAGTGTAACAGAACTGACATATAAGTAAATATTATTCATAATTTGGGGCGCAATGATTTATAATTATTTTTATAAGCAAACGAATTCATAATTCAGTAGCATCTTTTGTAATTACTTTTGTTGCATATTACGAATTTCTAACTACCTCGAAGACGTTCTATCTATATCTAGAGACGTTCATAGAGCAAATAAGTAATTACCAAGATCAGTAATAAAACTGTTTGCAAGAGACCAAGTCTCATCTCAATTCGTTTTCAGCTTCCTACCTATACCACTACTCAAGGAGGAGGGAAGGCGCTCGTAGGGCTTCGGAAATTCGTTTTCTGGAAACTTCCAAAATGTCTTCAAACTGGCAAGAAATAGCCGAATATCACCGTCTTCCTGACAAAAATTGTTCCTAAGGTAGGGTAGCAGGGTTTTAACTCAAATTCAGGTTTAGATCTGTGTTTACGATTCCAATTCAATTGATTCAAAGTTCTACAAAGCATTGAAAGTTCTACATGGTATAGATTCATGCAGATACCATAAACGGCCACATATTCAAGATTAAGCGAGAAGCACAATAAATAAATATAATATTACCATATTTAATGCAGAAAATTAATAATTAAGTAAATAAAAACAACTAAAATCCCTATAAACTGGGGAGAAAATAATGTATGAACTTAGAATTTTTAACACCAGGCATAAACCCCTGTTCTTCAGCCTTTAAATTGTGGTTCCTTTGATAAAGAGACAAGGTTATGTTTTAGCAGAAGGAAAGATAATTGAGCAACCACTTATGTGTGAAATGTAATTTTTAAATACAATTAGATTTCAGAAACGGCGTTGGAACGATGCATGTATGAGGAAAACTGCCAGCGTAAAACATTCGCAAAGAAGAGCATTGTAAAGGACCAATGACAAGAGAGAAAAAAAGGTCTTTTTTTAGAATTAAACGTTTTCAACATGTCCACCTTCGCAAAAGATAACGCAGTGCTTGTGGGAGATTACTTGTTAAACGCATTACCAGCATTACACGCTTGGGATTAAGTGCATACAATACTACTTTCTACAGCCTATTTCTTCGCATTTTAGACACTAGAAGAAAAATCGAAGCTTGAAAAATGTAGCTTGAAAAATGTATAAGATTATTAAAAAACGTTATCTGAATAATGCCAGATGATAGGAGCAGGGAGTCCTCTAAAGAGTCAAATGACAGATAGAAATAACTCGACCTCTAAATGCTTATCTTTAAACCATGTGTCATGCTTTGCTTATGGAGCCAATATAAAAGTGAAATAAAGACGTGGAAATTAGCGAGTGGATGTCCAAATATCTCAATTGTACAGGATGACCGTTTTTCTGTATCTGCAAACATGAGGACACAAATCACTCACTGCACATCAACTCACTTCCAACTTTGCAACATTGATAGGAAGAGGAATATCTCGGCAAACTATTACCACCAGTCAGCTTATGCAGTTTAGCTCTATTACAGGTGACTATAGAGTTGCGCACTTATAATAATACCGCACACAGTCGGTTTAAACTGAACCTGAGAACACTCAACTGGACTCCATAATAATGGGATACTTTTCTCTGTAAAGGTGAGGCTCATATTGACCTACAGACTTTCTTATTTTTCGCCATCGACAGAACAGCTGGCCCATTGGGTTAGGAGCTTTTCAGCCTGTTGGAACAATAACCTACAAACTGATTCTTGCTGATAAGTGGCTTGAAAAATGTCTGAAACTCGCCATGATGCCAATGCCGAAATGCCTGCCTACAGAGCAGCTGTTTGATAGAATCCTCGCACGGGACTGCCTAGGCAGCCTCATTTACCTCTACATTTTCCCTCGTGGTGCTGCGACTGAAGAGCAGGATGGAGATAACATACTTGCTCAATATGTTCTTCCATGGGTCTGATGCTGTTTTTGTTGATCATAACACATAAATTAACTGTATTCTTGTTATCGACAAATAATGAGACTCGAAATTACTGCACCATATTGAATGGTCATTCATATCATCATACATAAATCTAATCGAGAATGTATTCGGCATGCTTAGATGACATATAATTTCTTTCCCTGACCTTTCTCAAAATTGCTGAAAGATAGAACATTTATGGTATCTGTCAAAGGGCAGTGATGCCTCAAACTGCCATAGATGATCTTAGCAGGAACTGCCGTTCTGGAGCATGTGCTTCAATAAGAAGTTCTCATGTTCTGTACTCACATATCTCTAACAGTGAAAAATTGTTTTAAAACCCTAGCTATTATTTACCTTAACTATTTAAGTAAATTGTTAATTTTCCTTATGTTTCCCTAAGCTAATGGCTATTATTTTACATCAGATCATGAGACATTTCTCCCGGCTTCTTAGCATGCTTTCGTGGTGCAATGGCCAGCACACGTATTCGAGAGGTCCTAGGTTAGAGTCCCAGCGAGGGAATTGCTCATTTTTCATGATTCCTGCTCAAAAAAATCTTAATGACTCTGCAGTGGCGCCCGAACTAAAAGGGTGTTGGATGATGATTCCCCACTACCAGGATTTGGAAATTGGGTCCCGTAATCCTCAGTCGCCCTTTAAAAGGTTGAGTATATAAGCTATTTCTCCCGCCTTCTTAACATGCCTTCGTGGTGTAATAGTCAGCACACTCGGCGCGTATTCGAGAGGTCCGAGGTTCGGGTCCCAGCGAGAGCACTGCTAATTTTTCACATCTCCTGCTTCGAAATACACTAATGTCTGTGCAAGATCTCCGAATTTCAACGAAGTTGAATAAATACTTTTCTCCGTTGCTTATCTTATAGACATAAGTGTAAAAACAGAGTTAAACTAAAAAACGCCTTAAACAAACTCATGGTAAATGAAGTATGGTTGTCTTAAAAACGCCATTAGTCCAGTTTTAAAACTAGTTTAAAAAAACTGAGAACAATCTGTATTTTTCAGTAAGAAGGATAAAAACACAAAAGTTAATGTAATTCTAAAAGCTTATATTTTAGTCTGGATTCCGTATTTTTTTCGGTGGGGGGGGATGGAGAAGAAGATTGAATGCATGCTCAGAGAAAATGAAACTTATGTAACATTAACTGGATTAAATTTCTTCCTGAATTCAGGTCTGATATGTTTATAATATATTAAAAACTTTATCTAGATGGTTCTTTTGATATATATAATTCGCTATCAGTTTTATGGAACTGAAATTACATAACCTCAGCAGTTCATAGCGACTGGAATTAAATTAGAATATGAACGAAAGAAATCGAGTTCTGGTTTTCGATATTCGTAATGCACTGATTTTATTACTGATATGCATATTATACAAGAATTCTAACAAAACTTAGTTTAATATAAATAAGTTAGTTTATTCTGAAATGGTTATCATTTTAAGTGCAGTTCCTTAAACTGAGAGAAATATTTTGAAAGT
>KK114206.1:268139-297108 GCA_000611955.2 Stegodyphus mimosarum | reverse complement strand
TTATATATTATATATACATTCATTGCCATAAAAATTTGCACACCCAGGAATAATTGTGGGATCGTAACGAAACTTGGCATGAAGGTACATGTCGGGTAGATATGCAAATGATTAGAAATGCAGCGTGATTACACGTTGCGTAATGCCACTTGAACTTCGTTCTCCTTGGAGTATAAAACAGGTAAGCAGAGCTTGTTTGAGTGTACTAAATCTTTTACTAAGGAAACGCTGAGGTAGGTATGCCGTTAAGCCACCATCAAAGTTAATGTCAGCAGCTGTCAGAGTTTGAGAGAGGAAGAATCACTGGGATGACAGAAGCTGGGTGGTCAGCCCGGCTAGAGGCTCGTCAGGTATGCCGTTCTGATTTTACTGTGAGGAGGTGTTGGAACCAGTGGACAGAAGAGCCGACATTTTCACGGCGACATCATACGACAACCACGCGTAGAGCCAACTGCCTCATTGGCCCCTATCCAGACAAAGGCGGAAGCTTCATTATGGGTCCCTGTGTCTTCCCGAACCATTGCAAGGTCCCTGGTTGAAGGGCATCTGGTATCACGGCGCCCATTACGTGTGCTGCCAATGACACCTACCCACCGACGCCTCCGTTTGGAGTGGTGTCGTGCACGACAGGATTGGACTTTAACGGAATGGAACCAGGTCGTCTTCAGCGATAGTAATATATACAACAATATATTAAATAATATTTACCAAATTTTTTTAAAAGATCATTCTAAGAAAAATTGCACAAGGAATTAAAAGGGCTACTAGGCAGCATTTATGATAAATATTTATTGCATAAATATTTTGTATTTTAAAAGTTGTTGGAAAATATTTGGCAAACTGCATTCTTAAAAGGGAAATGGGAAAAATAATTAAAGATACAAAAATACAACACGACAAACTGAAAAATAGTAAAAACTATTTATTATCCTTTGGTTAGCCTTTATCAAGAGTAGAATACACGCTTCGTTCTTCTTGTCACTCTGACAGCCGTACAATGAGATCCAATCATCCATCCTTCCATACTCTCAGATTCATGGTTAAGACTGAAAATGTGCTTCTAAGGGTCATAGTTACATTTATTTGTCCTTTCTGAACGACCTTTCCTATTTATCCATTTAAGTGGTTTTGTCTAATGTTACCCGGTTTTACACTTTCCATGTGAAATTAGATATTGTTTCTGAAATCTCTCACGATAATAAGAATGCAAAAAATACACGGCGGAAAAACATACCCAAGAAACTACAGACATTGCTTCTGCTGTCAACGAGAAACGGTGTCCACCGACATCATCGTGGGCAAAAACGTCGCGGAGAAAACAAACGCAAAGCGAAAACGTCGTGGGAGAAAAGAAAGCAAAGAGAAAACATCGCATTTCTAAAACGTCGCTATACAAAATATCATAGTCGAAAATAAAGGGGTTCAAAAACTTCGCAATTTAAAAACATAATGGTCAAAAGTAAAGCACTTACAGATCATCGCGTCACAATAATATTGTAGAAATGCGTTTTTGAGGCTTTAAAAGTTGTGTTATGTAATACATACTTAGCTACTTCAGTTGTTGAATTAAAATATCTTAATTGTAATGATTTATCTTAATTCTGTTATCAGACTTAAAAGTTATTAATTTGTTTTTATTTTGTAGTTGATCTTAAATTTATTTGCCTTGTTCAAAAGTAATTGTTGTCATTTAATTTTTTTGACAGTTTTGGTTAACTCTGAATTTAAGTTGCTTGAGTATTTTTTTTTCTTTTTCCTTAAGGTAGTTTGGTTAACTATTTACATTTTCTTTTGTTTAGTTAATACTTATTCTTAATTTGTTTGCTTATTGTTTAAATTCTTGTTAAGTTGACCCTTAAGGTCAAAATTTTTTTTAAAGACACTTTTAAAGTTTTTGCATTACACAAGGATGTTAAAGTTTCAATTAAGTTTTATTAACGTACCCCCTTTCTGTTAAGCTGGGATCCATATTTTCTGACTATGGTGGTCGTGTTTGGTGTTCTAGAAAACATAAAAATTTTTTCTATGTGATTATTATATTTTAATTGAAGAAATTTTCTTCGGTCTTTTATTAAATTAGTATTTAAAAACAAATCCTTAATTCTTTTTGAAAAACTTTTTACGTTGCTTTTGGGAAATCAAGATTGACTTTGTTTTGACGTTTGCTCGCTCTGCCAGACAGTGGTCTGGGAAATATCTTTCGTCAAGTGTGAAATCTGCACCCTGCTGAATCTGCTTGTTTTGTATGCAGCTACGCCACGCCAAGGTTAATCGGTCGGGGTGATTCGCTTCCTTGCAGGCGTTCACCATGCTAAAATGGGACCCTGGAGGAGGCTAGCTCCTTCTGACAGGTTAATGACCCTGGAGGATCGGCGATTATTCGCCAACTTCCATCATACCAACTCCCTTGCTTCACCTTCCTGTGTGGATTCATTCCCTAGGGTTGCCATGCACTTGGCTGGTTTCGGGCCATCTCGGATCGCCAAACGAGTGATTGGCGAAAAGAAGAAAAAGGCGCACAGCGATCTACGAGAGGAGACGTTTGGCGGACCACGGAGGAAAATTTTTGTGAAGGCTGTCATCAGACCAGAAAGCAGTCGCTCCGTCCCGAGTACGCTGTCTACGGTAACAGGAAAGATGACTGAAGAATTGGAGGAGAGAAAACCACCGATGGTCGTCAACACAGGAAGGAGGGAGCCCAGAATTAAAAGGGGCGGATGGCTCAAGAATAATTACCACTACTAACTTGTTTTTTTTTTCTCCTTCTAGAATATTTATGGATGAAGATTTTGTTGTAATCTACTGCCTCGATAGAGACTACGCTAAAAGAGTCTCCACTTAACTACTTCAAGACAATGGCCGCGTCATGGTGATTTTCATACGGGGTACCCCCTGCGAGAGGTAAATGTTTTCTCACTTGTAACGCCGCCACCTCCACCACTTAATGTATATTGTTACTAGTTCTGTTTACCTTTAATAAATGAAATATTTAATTTAACTTAACTTGTAATGTTTTCACTTATAACTTAGAACACTGGACCCAATAAATTTAATTAAAATTTGAACGGATTATTATATTGTATAAAATTTAAACACAACGCAATGTTAGTTCTTTCTGTTGGAGTCTTATCTGGTACTATTTACTGTTATATTTGAACACACAGGTTTTACAGTCTAAATGTTGTTTTATCTTGTCTGTCACACTATTTTTACACCCATGCAGTATTTGTTATAGTCGTGTGATTTAGAGTTGTTATTCATATTCTTGACTTTCATGTGTTATTGAACATTAAAACTTTAAATTGTCAATTAGAGAAAAAAAACTCCAACAGTAGCACTTGCACATTCGCATAAGGATTTGTGAGCGGAGAGCCGAATATTTTTATTTTGCATTTCATATTCGAATTAGCTAATAAATTTTTGCTGGAAAGGAGGAGTCTTAAGCATTTAAAGACTGAAAATAAGTAGAAAATTAATGCAACTTATAGTACTTAATATAATTTTAAACTCATTTAAGTTATGTTGACTAATAAAAGGTCATTAATAAATTAATTTTATTATAAATTTTTACTTGTATTATTTCATGAAAAATGCAGTTTAAAAAAGAATACGAAAAGGAAGATAAGTAACTGCATGTCTGCGGTATTATCGTCATGCGATGGTTTGTAGGTGCTTTATTTTTTACCACGATATCCTCGACGACGGTGTTTTTAAACTGCGAAATTTTTGTACCGCTTTATTTTCGACGACGATATTTTTGAATGGCAATGTTTTCGTTTTGCTTTATTTTCTCCCGCGACGTTTTTTCCTGCGATGTTTTTACCTGGATGTTTTCGGCTGTAACCACTAAAAGGCGGAACAGAATTTTGTGTATTAGAAATTAACAACAACAGCTCTGAATTCAAGAGTAACATTTAATGTTTAGAAAGTCTGCAAAGTTTTCAAAATTGAATGCTGACATTCAATTTTGGAATGTCATGTTGAATAAATATGAAAAGTTATTACTTCTGAGTATTTTGTATTATTCCTTTCTTTAGCAAATTGGGATGAATTTTATTATAAAATATTTCTCTTTTTATGCGCATATTGCATTTTATTTCCTCATCCTGCATTTAAATTACATTAATCATAATTAAATATATGAATTAATTGTAAAAAATCAGATGTAAAATGTAAAAAGAAGACTAAAGACTACTATTGAATCAGGATTTTAGTTTCTGAGTACATTTAGCAAATTTTTATACGAATAAGAACTTATTACTGTTAATTTCTATTTATACAGTTTGAAACATGATCATGCAGTCAAGTTCGAACCGTTAAAGCAAACACTGCAATGCACTGAGTTTTTAATTTAAGAAAATATTCTCTGTAATATTTGCACATTTAGTTTCGATAATCTTATGATTAAAAAGAATTTTGTTTTCTTTCTATTTAAATCATACTTTCCCTATTCTATTCTAAACAAAATAAATGGAAATGTATCGTTAATTTTAAATTTTCGTTTTTAGTAAAACGCAAACAAAAGAAATCGAATTGGAATTCCGTTATGTGACAGCCATTTTTTACTATTTTATTTTAAATAAAATATCTGGATACGATTAGAAAGTTATAACACATTTCTGATTAAATTTTACCCGACTGAAAAGCCCCCTGGCTTCAGACAGGTAGGGAAGTAAACGTTTCAGCAATTTCTAGGTAATTGAAATGACAGTCTAACAACGCAAGTTCGCAAGTTCTTAGCTCGTTTCTAAAACTAGAAACAAATATTACTGTAGGCTCATTTACCCTTCTTTAGGAAAGTGTCCGTTGAGTGGAAAAATTTCAATCATTATAAAATTTCACACGAGCAATAAAATAAAGAGCCAAATACGATGAAATGATTGAAATTGGATATCAGTTTTAATCCAAAAATTCTACAAGCGCCGGTGCGAAAACATAAGATATTAATATGATGTATAGCTGTCATGAAGAACACTGCATAAAGATATTCAATCTGGGCACGAAATTAGGCAAATGTTTAGATGAAATTAGGCAAATGTTTTACTTAGGAATCTGCTGAAGATGTTTTGTAAGTTTTCAGAAAATTCTCTCATGTTCAGGAATAGCTGTTACCGACTTTCGAACGATGTATTCGCTTGAGGAAATGTCCAGACGTTTGACAAAAGAAAGAAGATTTATAATAGTATAAAATTTTAGTTTTTAATTAGTTTCTTTTGTATATTGTACCAACTTCACTATTCCACCTCAAGTTTTTCACAGTTTTATAAGTTTATATGTATTTTATATCAAAATAATTCACGTATCTAGAAAAATCATCTGATATCGAAACTTATTAATCTCGAAACTTAACAAGCAAAAACATAATTAGACATCTAAAAGCTTTGCGCTAGTTTATGCTCAGAGTGGATCTAAAGCACACATATTGCTAGAAAAATCATCTGATAATCTCGAAACTTAACAAGCAAAAACATAATTAGACATCTAAAAGCTTTGCGCTAGTTTATGCTCAGAGTGGATCTAAAGCACACATATTGCCCAATCGCTGTACGAATTCTGAACGTTTGTGTGACAGCATTGTTTGTGTTACCAAATGAACAGCCTTAAAACTTACAAAACTAGAGTACAACTAACTGAGCGGGTTCAACAGCGATAGTACCATCGTCTTCACAAAACTCAGCTTGTTAGGGAAGATAAAAGATTACAGCCGAAAACTTCGCCGAAAAAACATCGCGGACGAAAATGTCGCGGAGAAAACAATGCAAGGCGAAAACGTCGTGGTACAAAGCATCGTGGGAGAAAATAAAGCAAAGAGAAAACATCGCAGCTCTAAAACATCGTGGTACAAAATATCGTCGTCGAAAATAAAGCGGTTCAAAAACTTCGCAGTTTAAGAACATCGCTGTCGAAAATATCGTGGTAAAAAAAAAGTACCTAGAAATCATCGCATGACGATAACATCGCAGACATTCGCATAATGATTAATGGGAACAAGATGGAAAGGAGGATAATTTTTACTTTTATATTTTTTATTAATTAATAAATTTTTAAAAAATAAGAAATTTAAACGAAACAAGAATTAATTTTCACTATAAGAGTATCAGATTAACAAAAGTGAAGAAAATAAAATCATAATTAACTTGGCAATTTTTTATAGATAAGTTCATGCAGTTACTTATCTTTCTTTTCTATTCTATTTTTAGATTATATCTTTCACGAAAAATTACTAGTAAAACTTTATAGAAAAGTAATTTATTAATGAACTTTGTTAGTTAACTATCTCAGTTTAAAATTGAGTGCTATAAATTGCGTTAATTTTCAATGCTTAAGTTTCCATTTTACATTTCTAGCAAATATTTATTAGTTAATAAAAAATATGAAAATGAAAATTATCCTTCTCTGCATCTTGCGCTCACAAATCATTATGCGAATTTTTACAATTATTAAACAATCACTAAATTTTAGAATTGTTAAAGTCTGAAAAACGCATGTCTGCGATGTTATCGTCATGCGATGATTTGTAGGTACTTTTTTTTTTACCGCGTTATTTTCGACGGCGATGTTTTTAAAGTGCAAAGTTTTTGAACCGCTTTATTTTCGACGACGATATTTTGTACCACGATGTTTTAGAGCTGCGATGCTTTCTCCTTGCTTTATTTTCTCCCACGATGTTTTGTATCACGAAGTTTTCGCCTCGCGTTGTTTTCTCCGCGACGTTTTCGTCCGCCATGTTTTTGCCATGACGTTATCGGTGGACACTAGATAAAAAGGGATTATATCCTGTGTTACTGAGATCAGACCGATGCCATAATCAGACTACAGGAGAGTTCCAACAGAGCTTACATTGTTTCCATGAGGGTTACAGCAAACTCGGGATAACAACTTTTTCGACAACATCCGGATAGTGAGAGCTTTCATAACCCTTCAGACGGTTTTAAATATAGGATATTTATTATTTCTTATTTGTATATTAAGGAGAAGAGTTTCTAGAGCTCTTGAGCGTTGTATTGTTTTTCTGCATGTCTGTAATCAGATACTACATGACTCGAGCTCAAGTTTAGACTAAGCACGGAATAGAAATGGATGAGGATGTTCTGCCTGGCATGAATTCTCACTAACCATAATGTTATATTGCAGAGTTTGATGCCAGTTATTCTTTAATTTAAGTTCATGAATACTGCCAGAAGGCAGTTACCAGCATCCTAGCATACCACCTTCGTTTTAAATATTTAGAAATCAGGCAGGCCGATAAAGTTTGCGATACATTTCGACTCGAGCCAGGCCGATAAAGGTATGCGACACTTAGCACACATTCTTCGGAAATGCTCGCTCTGTGTGAATCAACATTGTCTTGCAGACGGAAATCCATTTACAGACGCAACAGCAATGGCAGTACAGCAAATCACAGGAGATCGTCTATGTGCTATTGGAGCATTAAAATGATGTGAAGATCACTAAATGTGACGAAGATAATATTTTCCCAGAAGAGCAGCGCGAGATGTGATGGACTTATATCGCTTCATACTGATGAAGAATGAGAAGCGCTGATCGTGGCTCATCCACCCAAATTCTTCCGTCATCCAAACTGAGCGAAAACATGATTTACCTTCGTATGTATGCAGCTTCAATCCGATTCATACCAAGTTCTAAGTCCGGAACACTAGAATAAGTGTTGGACCCCCAGAGTTTGCAACAGGGCATTTAGGGCAACAGGCCAGAAGTTAGCTATTGAAATGAACAGGGTCAACAGATTCCAACTTCTGATAACATCTTGTAAAAGAACTTTGTGACATTATGGCTCCAAAATATATTGATAAGCGAATTTGGTTGACACGTAACGAGGCTGATGAAGCATTATGAAAGCTTTCACTATCTGGATATTGTCGAAGAACTTACTATCCCAGGTTTGCTGCAACCCTCTTGGCGAGAATGCAAGCCCTGTTCAACAACTATGTACATTATAGTCTGACTATGGCATCTGTCTGACCATAGTAACACAAAATGCTCCCCTTTTAGTTCTCAACAAGCTTAGTTCCCTGAAGACAGTGCAGCGTCTCTTGAACTTGTTTAGTTAGCTGTACTCTAGTATTGTAGGTCTTTAGGGTGTTTGCTTGGTGACACAAACAATGTTGTCACACAAGCAGTTGAAATTGGTACAGCGATTGGGCAATATGTATGCTTTATATCCAATCTGAGCTTAGGTCTGAGAGATTTTAAATGTCTAATTATGTTTTTGTGTGTAAAATTTCGAGATAATCAGATGATTTTCTAGATACGGGAAATTATTTTGATCTAAATTGCATATAAACTCATAAAACTGTGAAAAATCTCTTAAAACACTCTGTGCGAAAATAATCATGTTCACTTTAAGTCCTTTGTTGTAAAAATATTACGCATTCTGCTCTTTTCAAGTTTTATAAGATTCACTTTAGCTATTATTCAAGAACCGCGAAAAGACTGTGAACTCAGTAATTGTTTCAAGATTTGTGCTTTAAATTTATCTCAGCAGCTAAACATTCTTAACTGCCTGCAAGCTGAATATTTTCAGGGAAATATTTCAGATATTAAGCTAAGATGCAACATTAATTTTGCTTCGCGAGTTATCACTGTAATTATATCCTGTGTCAATATTAAAAATAGTCTAGAAGAGCCATTTAATTCTAATCTAAATGCTACTCAATTTAGAGCTCATATTGTAGAGACATTAGGTTATTTCGAAGCAGGAGGCGTGAAAAATGAGCAACGCTTTCGCCGGGACTCGAACCACGAACCTCTCGAATATGCGCCCAGCGTGATGACCACAAAGGCATGCGAAGAAGGCGGGAGAAATACCTTATATATTCCCACTTTTAAAAGGCAAGTGGGGTTTTGGAGACCCAATCGCCAAATCGGTGGTAGAGAATTATTATCCACCACCATTTTAGTTCGGGCGCCAGTGTAGAGACATTAGGTTATTTCGAAGCAGGAGAGATGAAAAATGAGCATTGCCTGAGCAGGAACTCGTACCACGAACCTCTCGAATACGCATCGAGCGTGCTAACCACTACACCACGAAGGCATGCGAAGAAGGCGGGAGAAATACCTTATAATATTACTTCCTAAATAATGTTCCTAAAATGATATATCGTATTTCTCAATTGCGATATTTTTGTATTAACGAAGTGTAAATCATTATAGTGCAAGGTAAATTTTAAGGAGTCTATTAGATAACTTTGAAGATGCTGAAGGCGTTATAGCAGATTTAAATAAGCAGGAAACAGCTGTAGTATTTGATTTTGAGCAACTGAAATTATGAATGAATATCATTAAAAGTTATTGAAGTTAACAAACTAGGAGTCGGAAAATCATAACAGCTTTCTTTTATATTCAAAGTGAACAAGCTGTGTAACTCACGGATGATTTTAATGCTTGCGTTTGGAATTTAAAATCATTAGGTCTGAGGATATGCTTTTAACAGAAAAAATTTTTAATAACCCTCAATTCTACATTACTAATTTAAAATATTACTTCCAGGAGCAATTTGAAGCTGAATGCCATTGAAATAATTATATTTCAAAATTTTTTTACTTCACAATTTCTTTTGATTTATTCAATTCAAGAAACGTGTACGAAATCAAATAAAATTTGGTGACCGTTTCTAGGAAAAGATTCAAAACGTACTGTAAGCGTAACACTAGGGGAAGACGCAATTCAAAGTTCATTATTCAATGATATTGTAGGGATTATTTTAATTTTCTAACAATTATTTTTAATTTTGAAATCCTTTCCTTTAAATTCCTGTTGTCCATCTACACTTCCTGCCAGAATGAGATTTCAATTTCGCGTCTCAGATGTCTTCAGATGAAGACGAAGGAAGAAAAGATGGCCCTATTTGATGTTTGACCCCCGAAATTCTTGCAAAAAAAGGGCAAGAAGCAAAGTTTTCACTTAAGGGTACTTCCTTAATAAAGTAGCAGCAAGTTACATCACATACAGTTTCAATGACAATGACATGTCTCACTTTAAAAACATTTTAAAGCGAAGATACCAAATCTCATGGGACAAAGTTTTATGGAAATGGGTGTTTAGTATGTCTCAAGAAGAATGGAGTGGCGCATGATATCACTTCTCTTGCCTCTGTCATTATTTTCAACTTACGCCGTTTACTCCTTTTCAAACAGTTACGGTAAAATTAAATATAGTTTTAGTCTATTTGTTATAAATTGGATTTATCTTTATTGCTTTATATTTAACGACTTTTATTGTTTTTATTTCCTTGTACGAAGTAAAAAGGAAATATTGCAATCGCAAAAAATGTCGGTTGTCATATTTGAACGAAAATATTTATTTTTTCCGCTATCGAATGCAATTTAACGATGTTTTTGAGTGACATTCGTACGTAAGAACAGAATAAAGAACTCTTTTTTCCCCCAAAAAAGAATAACACTGAGTTAAAATGGATTCTAAAGAAATTTTTTCATGGCTTCTGTGCGTACGTACGTTTACGTACGTACGCATGTATCTCGCATAACTCAAAAACGAGTAGTCTCATAACATTGAAACTTTGCACATAGGACTGCTATAAGATATAGATGTGAATCTCCTATTTTGGTTGCATTCGGCCGTACCTAAATTACATAAATTTATATATATATCCACTCTGTTACTCGGCTCAGTGAGCTGATTTTTTTATTCCTTTAGTAAATCTGCATGCAATATTTGTAGAATTATCAACAGTTTAAAAGTTGTTCAAGTGCGGTTAAGCCTAATCCTTTTTGTCATGGTGGACATATTTGTTTACATTTGAAACTTAGGAGAATATTGGATTTGTTGCCAATCTAGACAAATAATAAAGATAACGCCTTCCTTTATTATTGCGAATTAAATCATGCTTATATCCATTCTGGAATTTATTAGAGGAAATATGTGTTTAAGATTTACTTCATAATTTTAAATATAGATGTTTTGAGTTTTTAAGTATTCTTGCCTTGTCGCGAAGTAAGAACTGAATTAATTGAATGAGAAATACTGAATCACCTGTGAAAACTGTTTCTTTCTTTTTTTGTTTGTTTAACTTCTTTTACACATCGTTTTAGGTTTATTATAGTCTTTGAGTAAAATATGTGGCAACGATCAGGTAATTCTCCAGATGATATATATAATTTTTGTGCATTCTGATGAATTATAAAATGTATGAGATGTAACACTGTTAAGTAAAGCTAGCGCCAGAGTGTCGCTGTGGTAAACAAATATAGTGAAATTTAAAGAGTGCATTTATTCTATTTTGGTTTATGCGCTATGTATGAAGTAGATTTAATTCAATCCAATAAGGTTAAATGATATGCGTATAATGTAATATTCCGTACAAGGAAGTCATGAGGTGTACACATCACATTTTTTTGTGTTATAAGCATGTGTACAAATCATTGTTGTAAAGTTTAAATAAGTAGCAACCAAGAATGAATTAAGTCATTTTACATTAATTCCTATGAGAAAAAAGGTTTTGATCTGTGAACTTTTCAGATGACGAAAGTTAACGCCTTAAATAATGTTAAGTAATGTTTTAAAAAATGTTAAGTAATGTTTTCGAAAATGTTTTCAGATTGTTTATGTAATGTTTTCAGATTGTTTCGTAAGAGTAAACAAAAGCAATCTGAGATCACTGAGAGGTCACAATTTTAGCTTCCACCGTGCTCTCGAAGAATTAAATCAACAATAGCACATTAGAAAATTTATTTTAATTTATTGATAATTGGAGACTGAAAACCAGTGTTCAAGGCTAGATAGAACGCAGATACTTTAATTGAGCATTTTAATTTAAAGCATCATTCAATTCGTTAGAGAATTGGGGTTTACTAGTACAAGAAACCCGCTCATGTCTGATTTTTGAAGAAGGAAAGGAACGCTAAGCATGAAAATCAAAAGTTCCCATCCTTGTCTAATTTTATACTTTTAAAAAAATTGAAAAATATTTATTTGAAATTTTACATACACTCTTAGACGAAAAAAACGACGCACCAAGAAGGAGTTATCCGAATTTGACGAAAATCGGCAGAAGTGATGTACATGTACAGAAAAACACATGATTACAGTCTGAGAAAAATTGGATGATTTATTGAAGTGATAGAGGTTCACAAAGTGAAAAAGTCAGTAACGCGTTTATCCACCTCTGGTCCTTATGGACGCAGTCACTCGGCTTGGCATCTATTGATAGAGGTTGCGGATGTCCTCCTGAGGGATATCGCGCCAAATTCTGTCCAACTGGAGCGTTAGATCGTTAACATCCCGAGCTGGTTCGAGGACCCTGCCCATAGTGCTGCAAACGTGCTCAATAGGAGAGAGATCCGGCGAGCTTGCTAGCCAAGGTAATGTTCGGTAAACACTACGGCAAGCAGTAAAAACATGTGCAGTGTGTGCGCGGGCATTATCTTGCTCAAATGCAAGCCCAGGGTGGCGTGACATGAAGGGCAACACAACAGGCCTTAGAACTTCGTCGACGTACTGCCGTGCTGTAAGGTTGCGACGGATGATAACCAAAGGCATCCTACTATGAAATGAAATGGCACCTCAGACCATCATTCCTGGTTGTCGGCCTGTCTGCCGGAAGACAGTCAGGTTAGTATCACACCGCTGTCCGGGGCGTCTCCAGACTCTCCTTCGCTGGTCATCAGGGCTCAGTTCAAAGCGGGACTCATCACTGAAGACTATTCTACTCCACTCAGTGACATTCCAGTGAGAATGAGCCCAACACCATTGCAAACGAGCTTGACGTTGTACAGAGGTCATTGGTAGTCGGCCCAAGGGGCGCCGTGACCTCAACCCCCTTTCTGTTAGCGTCTATGAATGGTCCTTGCGGTCACTGAAGCGCAGTTGCACGTACAATCCATGAAAAATGATGCATCTGGGGCTGTGAGTGCCGCTCTGACGATTGCTCGGTCTTCACTTTCTGTCGTTTCTCTAGGCCTATTGCTTCCTTCTTGACGCTGTGTGCGGCCATGGTTCAACCATTCCTGCCAACATCGGCTAATAGTGGCATCGCTCCTGCTCAAATATCGAGCTATTCGTCGATAAGATCAACCGGCTTTTTTGAGCCCAACTACACGACCTCTTTTAAATTCTGACATCTGCGCATATGGTTCGCGCACCTGTATGCGAGGCATAGTTACTGACTACTAGAGTACACGGAAGGAAATTCGTGAAGAATTTATGACCTGGAATCGTAATTTCTCCTCTTAAATATTCTGTTAGTTGCACAGATTAGATGCGGTGTAGCGGCAACAGTTCATTAATTGGCAGCCAAAATGTAAAATTTTGCATTTTTCCGTGGAAACCTGAATGCATATCAATTTGTGTCCAATTTGCTTTATATCTTCTCGGTGCGTCGTGGTGCGTCTTTTTGTTTTTTGTCTAAGGGTGTATTTTAAATACTGTTTCAAGATTTGGAGGCTTTTTGAATCTAGAGGCCGGTGCATGTGTCCTATTTGCTCTACCATAAATCAGGCTCTATAATTTGAACTTTAAAATGAATACTTTTTTAAATTTAAGTCTGAGTAAATTTCGGCTTAAGGCTTCATTTCTCAAGCAAAAAAATTGCAGTATATTGAGCATTTACTTCCCAAGAAGATGGAATATGTCGTTTTTTTCTGCACATACAGTAGTAATTGGTAGTTGCTACATATAAAATTTTCGTTTCAAAGCCTCTCTTGTCTATTAAAGTCTAAATCAAGGACAGGGATGACAAAGAACCGGGGTATAATATAAAATCGATCTTGTAGTTTGTTAGATATTATGTATAACTTTTGAGCTTTGGTTACTCACAGTTTTAGACGATTTTCGTTGCTGTTTTTTTTGTTTCATAGTTCTCCATTTTTTAGACCATTTTCATTGTGTTTGCAGAAACATTTTACCTAAATTATTTATGTTTTAAACGTTACATTTGATAAACCTTATTTTTCGCTTTCTACATCGTAATTTCACAAGACAATAAAGCTTTTTTTTAATAGCGCAAGAGGTATTTCATCCGATTTCTCTATTTCAGCTTTCCAAAGTCAAAGGAGGTTTGTAGGACAACGTCTGGACAATCCGCTTTTTAAAAGTCCAAAAGCTCAAAAATCCGTGCATGTACATCAGGAGATTTAATAGGGATATGAGTGAAGTGTATGCCTTGATACACATTCTTGTTCCATTTTTTTACAGGAAATTAACATCGGATTTTGGCGTATAGCTGTTGCTTTGTCTTGATGCAGTTCTATTGATTGATAGCACTGCGGGTAGAAGAAAGGTATTTCATATTTGAAAACTGGGTATAAAATATGTTCCTGATAATATGTAGAGTTGACCTTAACAGTTTTATGCACTCTCTTTAATTTCATTTGTCGTTATATCAAAACCTAGAAACAATCATAATTCCCCTTGAAAAACTTTCTTTGATTCTTTGAATCTTGTTCTAAGATTTTTTCTTCTCTTTGATGGTAATAACTGGATATCTTTATTGCGGTCATTTAAATGTATCCAAGATTAATATATTGTAACAATATTTTTCCGTTTTTGTCCGAATAATTGTTTCTCATAGAGAATGCTGAGGCGCGTTCTGTTCTCGGCGATATGTCGTCCAGGGAAACGAAGCATATTACGTTTTTTCGCATTTTTTAAGATTCAAATCAGCATTAGTCACTTTGTTTGAAGTTGACACTGAGCATTTTAATGATTATGCAATGTCCTTTGACTTCGAAGATTTTCTTTTAACATTAAGTTCTTACCTTTGCTTTACGTAATAAGGAATAATGTGTTTCACAACTGTGAATTTATGTTAAAAATTATGTAAAATTAATTATTTTAAATGAATAAGTGATTCAATGTTTTAGAAAGATGGAAAATCTCGATTCACAAAATTGCTAAAACAATACTTTTAATTGTATCATATTTTATTCTAGCTATTGTGTTGAATCTATTCAGAATAAAGGTCGAGGTGACCCTGCTGGCGAGGCCAGAGAATCTTCTTCGGAGGACGAGTTTAGGACGATCTGCTCAATTTTTATTTTAATTCGGTTAATTAATTTATTTGGTTCTTTGATTGTTGCTTAGTGTTACCGGTTTGTCAGTACTGGCGGTACGGTTAATGTGTTGAGTTTAGATTTACCTTTGCAACATTCGAAACATTCCTTTTTTTAATTATATGTATTTCGAACAATTTTTTTCCTTGAAGACAAAATTTGACGATTTTTTATTTCCTTATTCACAACGTCATCTATCGTTGCTTTAGATACCGAAAACTCATGGCTTTCGCATTTTTTAATAACTAAATACGAATGACGGATATTGTTCGGTGAACAACCTTGACGCCAAAAAGGGAGAAACAGCTTATTGTGGTATGCCTGGCAATCTTTGTCATTCGATGACGTACTTCCTCTAGGCAGACAGTCGTAATACTTTTCCCTTGCTAAGGGATTATCTGTAGTATTACTTATTATCTGTATTGTAGTATAGTAATTAAAGGGAGAAACAGCTTAGTTATGGTATGGGAGGCAATGGTTGTCATTCGATGACGTACTTTCTCTAGGTAGAAGCCGTAATACTTTTCCCTTGCTAAGGGATTTATTACTGTAGTATTTATTATTGTAGTATTTATTCTATAGTATTTGATTATCTGTAGTATTTACTTCCATTGGCATGATGAAATGTCGCCCATACCCTTAAAGAAGCCAAGTTGGCGCAACCAAGGCTGTTCTCCGAATAATATTCCAAATGACATTTTTCGTAAAGACCACAAACATAGCCTTCTATCCATTGCTTCTTTAAAAGCGGTACCTTGCATGAAAACAAAATTATCAAAGAGCAGACGATAATTTACATTTTCTCAAAAATATAACAGCAGTTAAAAAAGTTTTTCCCAGCAGGCAGGCAGTTTGTTTTTTATAGCAAAGCGAAGTCGTCTAAAAAATGTGCGAACAGCTCTAGGTCCACAAATTTCTTTAAAAGCACTGAGTTGTATCCTTTCATTAGAAATTAACATAAAAATTGGTCGAATTTTCCATTTATTAAGCTTGGATGAATTTTATTCTCGCCAAATTGCAGAGCCAGTGTGCAATTTCGTTGCTGAGTCAATGTCCCTTTTGGAATTCAGAACCTTTCTCCCAGTTCGCCTTACAATTTCAAATAACGCATGTTGGACCAGTTATTTCTGCCTTTCTTCGCGTTATCTAAATTTTTATTTCGAGCGAATGAACAAACAAGATGGTTGTTTATTTTGGGGACTGAAAATTACGTTATGAGTAATGCACGAAAAATGCGAACGATGCAATTTGAAGGAACGAAAAAAAAAAAAGAATCGTATCTCCCTTTCAATTTTATCTTCTTAACTGAGTGTCACGTATATGCCCACCGCAACATTTTAAAACGAAACTCTAGGGATTTTTCAGAAGAAACTAGTCTTATTCCACATTCGATTGCGAAACATCTCTATCTACTAAAAATATAAATAAATAAAAAAAAAATTTAAAGGCTTAGGATTTTGGAAGCAAAAGCAGAAAGAAGAAAACGGAATAAAGTTTTTCTCGTCGTGGACAAGAATCTGGATTTATTTTAGATAAATTCATGACTTGGATGCTACATTTCAGAAAGCCGCTTAGATTTACCATGAATAATTTTGAGCAAATTCGCGCGCGAAATCGATGTTTTGGTTTGTTTTTCGCAGAAAGTGTGTTTACAGGATTGAATTTCTTTAAGCAATAAATAAAGGCAGCTAAAGAAATGTATATTGCACCCAAATATGATCTATGAAATCACCTTTTTCCAGGAGTCTATCATTGTCTGAGAAGATAAAACCATTGAAGACTCTATTCCTGCAAAAATATAGCAGTTTTACGAATATTTTTTCCTAGACAGCACAGTATAAGGTTATCCAATTTATACAAGCGTCAATGCCAAGAACCATGTCTTAAAACCGACATTTGAAAGAATGTGTTTAATCTAAGATTCAGCAGAAAAAACTTGCAATGGTCAGATTAAAATTAAACTTTGTTTAAAATTATTTCCCTAATAAGAAAACGATTAAAACGTTTATAAATATTTAGATGTTCGAGATTCACATGTTCTTATCCTTAGTCTAAAAGTTGAAAAGATGTTCTTATCTTTAGTCTAAAGTTAAAAGAAAGAAAAGAAAAGAAAGCTTTCAGATTCTATATTACGCCCATAAGAGCGTATTTTTCATTTACACATACATACCCGTTTGGGCTAATTCCCTTTGGGTAAAAACATTTAAAAACAGGATATCTTTAGAATTTTCGATAGACAATCTCTCGCGCTGGAGATGAAAATGTTTTACTTCTGTACAGTGTTGCCATTGCTTGTTTTGAAAAGTTGAGTTTGTTAATAAAAAATTCGTTAAGTTTTAAAAAATATGAAATACACAATAAATTAAATTCCAGATGCCTAATTGGGGTTTCCAGCCGTCCGTATTCGAGTGGCGGACTACGTTATTCAAAATTTGGTAACTCTAGGTATCATTGCTTTTCCCAGTACGAGAAACATACATACATTCATGCAGATTTTTCCTTATTTAATTTCTTTAAATATAATACAGGGCGATAATATATTGTGGCAACAATTTGAACAGTGATTCAACGCGTTTAGTGATTCCCCGCAAAATGCCGTTTCGAGACTAACCCTTCTGGGCTAACGCGTTTTGATCTAAAGAGAACAGATTTTATTCAAAAATGGCTTTAGGTTATTGACTGATTCAAAATTATTTGAGTTTATAATTTAATAACATGATAATAATAACAGATACTTTTAGAACAAAAATTCAATTAGTTCCCCCAAATTTTGTGTTGTCCGAAGGAATGCATGTTATTTGGAACAAAACTCACGTGCTGTAAATATTTTCAAAATTGTGTCAAATTAATTAAAACAGAACTTGATCAATTAATTTTTTTATAATTTCTGTCCCCAATGTGAAGCCGAAGATCAAAATTACTTTTTATTCTTAAAATTCGATTTAGTCTTAATTCTGAAATTTATCAGATTTAAATGGTAACGCGGTCTATCTTTCTTGTAATTTACAAAATTATTTCTGCCTTAATGAAATGAAAGTGTAATTCACACATTAATTCATCATAAGTATAATAGATATATGTATCTGTCTAACTGGACATTTTTGCTTACCATATAAGGTATTTCTTACTCCTTCTTCGCATGCTTTCGTGGTGTAGTGGTCAGCACGCACGGCGCGTATTCCAGACGTCTGTGGTTCGAGTGCCGGCGAAAGCGTTGCTCATTTTTCAATACTCCTGCTTCAAAAATACTCAATGACTCTACAAGTGGCGCCCGAACTAAAAAAGGTGGTGGGTGATGATTCTTCGCCACCAGGATTTAGCGATTGGGTCTCCTAATCAACAGTCGCCCTTTAAAAGGTGGTGTATAAGGTCTTTCTTCCTCCCTTCTTCGCCTGCCTTCGTGGTGTAGTAATGAGCACGCTCGGCGCGTATTCAAGAGGTCCGCGGTTCGAGTCCCGGCGAAGGCGTGCTCATTTTTCAATACTCCTGCTTCAAAAATACCTAATGTCTCTACAACTATAACTATTGTTATAAATTCTCAATTTGCATATAAATTTTACGATTGCCCATAATACGGGGTGAAAGACTCACATTTGTATAAAAACTGTGATACATAATTTAATGTATTTCAACATCTGCATGTAAGTAATGCAACTGTAAAAAGACGCCAGTCCAGCGCATAATAGTCCAATTATAATGCGGAAAATTTAAAAATATTCTGACATGACTTCATAGCTAAATAAACAAACCTAAATTGTGTTTCTAGAAAAGTTTTGTAAACTTATGTATAAATATTTGCTTATATTTTATTTGTTAACTGCTTTACTCGTGAACATCTAGGTGGTATGTTTTTTTATCCATTGAATGATATATGCCCGTTATAAGCAAAGGTTAAAAGTTCCTGAGAATTGATGAAGCCTAAAATCTTTTATCTCTGTTCCGTGTTATATAGGTGCATTTTTCAATAATAAAGCAGCGAGAATTAGTATTTAAAAGCATTTTATCTGCATTTATTTCTTTGTAAAATTTTGCAACAGTATTATGTTATTCACTAAGTACTTATGATGAAGTTTTTTTTACAATAAACAAGTTTTCAACACAACATTTCGACTGCAAAATTTCTAATTTTGTTTATGCACATACTGTCTGTATTACAAATTAAAGGCCTAACAGAGTTGGAATGGATAAGACAGGATACATACATTAGTAATTCGACTATTCAGATTCTAGCAAAGAGTCTAATTGGTTCAATGGTTTTTCTCATGAGTAGCATAAATATGAGTCAATTATCCTTAGAAAGTCTTCAAGTCTTCAATCATTTCCCTCTGGAAAAAGCCCTAAGCTTTGCCTTCATTATCTAATCCATCATTTAGAAAGTAATCTTAATGCTAAAATGTTATAGCAACAGAAAAATTAAAATTCTCTGAATACTTCTAATTTCTTTTGTTTTTTACTTCCATGGGCGAAGTAAAAACGAAGTATTGTAATCGAGAAAAATTTCGGGTACAACGAAAATATCCACTTTGACAAATATCGAATGCAATTTAGCGATGGTTTTGCGTGATATCTGAACGTAAGGACAGAATAAAGAACTCTTTTTCCCCAAAAAATCTTCCATTATAAAACTGTTTTAAAATGGATTCTGAAGCGAATTTTTCGTGGCGTCTGTGCGTACGTATGTACGTATGTATGTATCGCGAATAACTCAAAAGCGATTAGCCTAAGAACATTGAAACAGAAAACATGAAAAACTATAAAAACTACAAAGGAAGAGAAAAAATCTACCAAATTAAAAATTAAAAATTAAAAAAAATTCATGTAAAAAACAAAAACACTTCTAATACACACACACAGAGAAAAAAATACAAGGAATGGAAGTAAATGACACATTAGCCCAATTCGATGTTTAACACGGACTTATCAAGGAAAAAGGGTGATGAAATTCGAATTCAGCTAACACCATTAACTCGTTTCGTCAATATATGTACACACACACACATATATATATCTCCACTCTGTTACTCGGCTCAGTGAGCTCAGTTTCTTTCTTCTTATGTGTTTGT
Organism: Stegodyphus mimosarum; assembly: GCA_000611955.2. Lineage (NCBI taxonomy): Eukaryota > Metazoa > Arthropoda > Arachnida > Araneae > Eresidae > Stegodyphus > Stegodyphus mimosarum. The sequence goes on along the minus strand of KK114206.1, from coordinate 277,016 downwards.
AAATTGTGCATTTTTTGCTTTAAAAATGATTGAATTATGTTTTTCTTATCATCCGGTTAAGGTTTTTAAGCCTTTAGTTAACCTGCATGTTATAGTTGCAGAATTATCAACAGCTTAAAAATTGTTTAAGTGCGGCTAAGACTAATTATTATTACGAAAGCAGCCATATTTGTTTACATTTGAAACTTAGAAGAATAGTGGATTTGTTGCCAATCTGGAGAAACTAAGCTTCGTAACAACAAAGATAACGCCTTCTTTTATAATTGCGAATTAAATCATGCTTAATCCATTTTGGAATTTATTCGAGGACAAAAGTGTTTAAGATTTACTTCGTAATTTTTAATACGGGTATTCAGAGTTTTTATGTATTTTTGTTTTGTCTCGAAGTGAGATCTGAATTAATTGAATGAGTAATACTGAATCGTCTGCAAAAAACTGTTTCTTTTTGTTTGTTTAATTTCTTTTATACATCGTTTTATATTTATCACAGTATTTGAATAGAACATGTGGTAGCGATTAGGTAATTCTTCAGATGATATACACAATTTTTGTGCATTCTGATTTATAAAATGAATGAGATGTAACGCTGTTAAGTGAACCTAGCGCCGGAGTGTGGCTATGGTAAACAAATATAGTGAATTTAAAGAGTGCATTTATTCTATTTTGGTTTATGTGCTATCGCCGAGGTAGATTTAATTCAATCCAATAAATTTAAACGAAATGAAAGAAAATTGCGTATAATTTAATATTCCGTACAAGGAAGTCTTGTGGGGTGTACACATCAGATGTTATAAAATTTATAACAGTAAAATCTTTTGGCTGTGCTAGATTATAATCTAAAGTTTTCAAATTGCAAAAATGTTTTAAATGTTATTGAAGTTTCCGTCGCCTTATTTTATTGTAAACAGATGTATATTTCTTTCGGGTTTCGTACTACAAAAATTTTTTTGCTTATATACGGAACTTTATTACATTATTGGTCCAAAGGGGCTTTGTCCCTGAAGGACTATTGTTTTTGTTTTGCGATTTTCGCGCCGGAAATATCAAATGTCTGTATCTCTTTTCAAACTGTTGCCACAAAATATTGCAGCCCTGTATTATATTTAAAGAAATTAAATAATGAAGAATGTGCATGAATGTAGGTATGTTTCTCGCATTGTGATAAAACGACGGTACCTAAAGCCGTCGAATTTTGAATGCAGTAATCCTGCTGCGAATATAGGCATCTGGAAGCCCAAATTTGAAATTTGGAATTTGTTTTATTAACGATTTCATATTTTGTAAAACTTTAACGATTTTTTGATTAACAAACTCGAGGATTTCAAAGCGGAGAATGGCAACGTTGTACAGAAAAAAACATTTTTGTCTGCAACGCGTGAGACTGTGTGTAGGAAATTCTAAAGACATGCTCAGTTTAAAATTATTTTGCGATATTGTTCTTTAACTGAATTTTATGGTTTAAATGCGAAGAACATGATATTCAATAAATAAAAGTAACATACAAAATGTTTAACAAACGCCCCTTTGGACGTAATTTAAAGTCTGAAACCTTTCAAATTTTTTTTTATATTTGACTTATAAATTTATGTTTAGATATCAGTTGGAATTTTGTAAACATGTGACGTAGAATGCGAGGCAGCTTATATTAAAATAACACGTTTAGCAACAGACGAGAAAAATCTTCTGCCAAAGAGCTCAAAATTGTTTAAACTTCGAGTTCGATTAAAGCAGTTCAATACTTTGAGAATATGGTAATTCCTAACTCAATGAATGAATCTGCAGTTTTATCGCACTTTTTGAAGCTGTTTGCTTTAGAAGTGAGTGTTAGGGAATAAGAGTTCTTCGTGATCTTGCGTGTTAATTGTTATCAGTAAAAGATTAAGTTTATTTTCTATATATTTACTTTGTTCGGAGACTGAACAGAAAACTACAGTGATCTTATTCCCTGCGATGTTTAAATAAAACTATTCAGAATTTCAAATGAAATACATTCTACTTCGGTCATAACAGTATCACATATAAATTGAATGCATCACATATAAGATTTGCTTTTTTTTGAAACAATTTTATACAGCTTTATTAATTTTAATTTACCTGCTTATTTATTTGCTCGGATCAGATTTTGAAATTGTTACATTTTATTCCGTAGCATTGTTTATCAAAATTGGACTCGGAAGTTTTTAATAAGTAAGTTCTTCTCGCATGTCTTTGCCATCAAGTTATCACAGAATATCATTAGTTTCACTATAAGATAGATTGCAAAATAACCTTATTAAATGGTATTGTTCATAATTTCTAACGTAAATTTGTATAATTTATACTGCGATTTCAAAACATTTTGCAATTTTGATATTGTGCATATACCAACAATGACGGATTTAACTAAAAGATTTAATTTTTGGTAGCAGCTTCCAGGATTTTAAGAAATGATGATATTTCAGTTCTAAATTAAACAGAAATTTAAATAAATTGAATATGATTGTATGCTATTTCATAGATCAGAAGACCTTGTATGAAAATGCTATGGGATAGAATAATTTTATCCGCTTAAGAGGCGGTGATGTTTTACTTTATTATTTTTCGCCATTCTTCACGAAACATTATAAAATAATATACATATATAATATTTTAACTATGAGATTTACGTTAGGTAAACCAAACTGTGAAAAGCATCGCTTTTTAATTGTCATAATATTCGTGGACACATGCAACTAAAAGTAAGATTGTGGAGTTCCTGAGAGTGTCAAGTTAAAAACCAAAATTCTCATACAGAAATTTAATAAATTTCATCATTCACACACACACACACACACACATGACCGAAACATAATTTTGCTTTTATACATTTAACTAAAACCGTGTAATTTTAAAAGGTTTTTAATATTTCATTCAAGGAAAACAAAGACTTGAATAAAACCTGCTTCATGAGTACGAATTTGATATATTTATGGTATTCAAGAAGAAAATAATTAAATGTCTTGTAGAAGCATTACGCTAATTCGGAAGCAGGAGTGATGAAAAATGAGCAACGCCTTCGCCGGGAATCGAACCACTGACCTCTCGGTTACGCGTCGAGCGTGCTGACCACTACACCACAAAGGCATGCGAAAAAGGGGAAAGAAATACCTTATAGCCTAAATTTCATACATTAAAGTTAAATTAAAAAATTATTTTTCCTTTTAACAAGAAGCTTAAGAAATTAGGAAAATTATGGACCATTTTGTATGCTTGTTAAATATTATGCTAGGCCCACGAATCAGATATAAATTTCAAAAAGATATTTTAAAATAATAATATTGTTTTGTATTATTTCTTTTAGAATGTATTTGAATTTGTAGTAAACAGAGAATCAGAAAACAATGATGATTCTCAAGAATAAAACAACTTCATCTAAAACGCCATGAAATAATTTGGAAGTTGAAATGTTTCCAATGGTATCCAACAGAATATCTTGCTGTTACAAAGATTCGGAAACAAACGTTAAAAATATAAATTCCCTTTACAGTCTTTTCCCAAGAGATATTCTGTCTACTTACAGGTGTCTTTTTGTCTATTATAATTTTTTTTCTAGCAACGTTTTTTTCTACTTTTCTATCGATGTTTTACTTGGTCCCTTTTAATTTTTCTCCGCTGCTCCTTCTAACAGTTCGAGTCTTCCAAGTTCTTCCTTTAAGCATTTTAACTTTGTCTACGTCAATTTTCTTTTTCTGGGTTTTTTATTTCAATGGAACAGGGTTATCCAAAGACATTTACTTGTTTTCAAGCAGCATTGTTTTTCTAATTTACAAACATAGTTTATATGAAACTTACTAAAGTTTTACTCGTGATCGTTCTACTTGACTTCAGTTATACGAAGGAAGTCAAATTTACCCAAAATTGCTGCTGCAAAATATCTTCTTGCTAACCTCTCCACAGTACTAGTAATGCGGTTTTGAGTTTGTTTTGGGTTATGACCAAATATTTCAAACAAAATATATTTTTTCTTATCACCAAATGTTCTAAGAATAACGCCTCACATTAATGTTTGTCTAAGAGAAAACTACTCATGCTACATACAAAATAGCGAGCTCCAACATAAGAAGTAAACGAAAAGAAATTACCCCAACTCCTATACAGACAGTTCCGGCTTAGAAGAAGGTAAAGGCAGCGCAATCAAAATCTACCTAGATCCCAACTCGACAACAAAACAAAAGTTCCACCTAGATTAACAAAATAGTGTATTCCAAGCGGAATCAGTAGCGCTGCTTCAAGCAATAAAATAGAGCGCCACAAACTCCCTAAAAACAGCATATACGTATCTTTACAGATAGTCTTTCAGCGTGCATGTCATCGCCCCGCACCACCGATCAAAATTAATCCAAAAGATTACAGAAAGAACTTCAGCATCACAAAATCAACACTTCTTGCCACTTGGCTAAAGGCACATACAGGGATAAAAAACAACAAGGAGACTGACATCATAGTCAAAGAAGCAGCTAGGAGTCAAAGCGCACAAAACTCATCAGTACTATGGCCTAGCTAACACCTTAAAAAATCATAAGCAACAAATCTAAAACTGGATGGCAGAACTGGTGGGACAACGCCGAACAAGGAAGAAGGACTTATCAATTGTTCCCCAAAGTAGAAACTGCACCCAGTTTAATAACAAGAGAAATAACGTGGTTCTTACCAACGCATGGCCATTTTCCCACGTACTTTTATGCAAAGAACTTGGCTACATCAGACCAGTGTGTATGCAGAGAAAGAAGCAGTCCCGAACACTATTTAAATGCTCACTCACAGCTGAACATAATTTAAAAGTCCCGAATTCAGAAAGTGAAATGACTTCTTTTATAAGATATGCTACCAAGAACAACCATCTGAGAAAAAAAAATGATAAGTATAATGAACTTCCTGTGCACAAGAGACACTGAGTTATGCAGCACAGCATAGAATAACATAACAAAGATATTTCTTAAAACATTGTATGTAAGGAAACCTGGAGCTGTTCTCCATAGTACGTATGTGCGAAAGGCTCTAACTGTGAAAACATCAATGTATATTTAATGGAAAAAGAAAGGCACTGTCCGCGGTGTGGTGCCAATACAAAGCATTGCAAGCAACGTCTCCTATGAGCCCTGTGGGGTGTAATTATCTGGATAATTAATGTGCCTGGACAACACCCACATTGCCAATGGTTAAACAATGGGTGTCCACCGCACATCACCATATCCATATCTATATCCATACCTATAATAGAAGACTTCTGCAATCTACATTAGCAGGATTTAAATGATTGCTATTAAGAATTCTGAATCCTTTTGCTACATTGTAGGGGTAAATAATGATTTAAACAATCGTAACTTACGAGAAAGGAAAAATACCTAAATATGAGTTCTGTTGGAATTCAAATAAATTTTATCTTCTATTACAAAAAAAATATTGTATAGTATAAATGTTATTTTTAGAAAAGATATATTGAGATCTTACATTCATAATTGCAGCAGGCTCTATTCATAAATTATTTTGGGACAATTTGAAGTTTCTAGTCCTTTATCTATATACATACGCATACACATATAGTGTATATATCTATTTAGTGTGTATATTATCTACACACATTGCGAAAGCCACCCAATCGGGACAGTGACCGGGACGCTGACTGCCGTACTGAAGGGCCCGGGTTTAAATGGATCTTTGTAAATGTGTAGTGTCTGCGTGGCATGGGGGCACCTTAAATATGCGGTGAGCCAAAAGTCATCTCTAGAGTTTGATGGCATGGGAAGAGGGGTGGAAGATCCTCGGCCCCGTCCATCAAAATTGGAGGTGGAATTGAGCAGTCAATGACGCTAACCACTATACCGGTTGGGCGGCACAAATGTGCAAATTATATTTCCTTTTTCTTTTTTGTTTTTGATATTTTTTTGCACCTTTTGTGAAATTTTCGGCTGTGGTTCTTGTTTTTTATTTTTCGTATGGTTTGTTCCGAACTGAATATAGGATGGATTTTAACCTACTAATTTAATTAATTTTATTTCATTTTGCGTCATTAGTACCACTTGTTGCCGCTACCAGCGTACAATTATATTTGGCTTTGAACTGCTTTACATTTATTCACTTATGCACCTATGCATATGTACAATAAATATGCACACATATAGTACATATACATATATGCATATTTCATACTAAATAACAATTTGATAACTCTAGTTATAAATTTTCTACTCTGCGATAAAGTTTTCCTGATAATTATTTTCTCTCATAATTTATAACTCGTGAGGAGTTCTATCAAAGTATTACATTTACTCTCAGCAGTATGATAAATGCTTTCGAAGACTTCTAGTGAATTGGTACCTGCCTGAGTGGGGTAAAAGAAGATTATATGCTGCAGGCGTTATGGTGGTATATTTCATTATATCAATTGAATCTTTAAGCTCTTCTGCAGTTGTTTCTGTGCTGAAAATCGGAAGGCATTTGAAATTTTAATGGTGGAAGGGGAGTCTCCCCGGGTCTGTCTCCCCGGGGTGCCCTCCATCAAAATTGGGGGCGGAACTAAGCTAAATCGCAATGTCTCCTGGTAAGGTGACACTTGTAAGGTGCTCAAGGCTGTCTCCAACGACAGGCGTAAAACTAACGTTCCTTGCCACGAGGAATTTCGTAATAACTGTCAGACAAGTAATTTCGTAATAACTGTCCTGATGTAACTGTCAGACAAGTAAGCAAAAGTAACAGCAACAGTTTCTGAAGAAAAGGCTCAGTGAATCCCAAAGAATAAGCGGAAGGATGACATGTTCACCTAACTAACCAGAGGAATGATTTCGCGAAAGACCTTTTGAAGGAAATAGGCTATTATTAACATTATATATCAGGGGAAAGCAATGAAAACTTCCACTCAGCCAGCCTATTCGTTGATATTTGAACTGGAAATCAACGATTTTTCCTTTTGGCCTTTGTTGGAGATTTAGTCAATGAAGGGATTGATATGTTTTAAGTACATAAAAATTTTAGCAGTGAGTAGAATAGAAAAAGTCTTCCAGAAAAAGTCTCTACTGCGGTATCGAATGGCCGGGTTCGAATCCCCGATAAGAAATGGATGTTTGGTAAATGTATAGTGTCTTGATGGGCTTGTGAGCGGCATGGGACGCTCTAAATGTATGATAGTCGAAAGTCGTCTCAAGAGGTTAGTGGTAGGGGAAGAAGGGTATGAGACCTTTGGACCCGTCTCCCCAGGAGGCTCTCCATCAAAATGGGGAGCTTGTTCTGATGTTACTGACAGACAAGTGAGATAAGTAACAACAACCCAACCGAATAGAAAAAGAGAATAGTAGGAAACATAATATGTGAATCATACAATAAGTGCACGAAACATGAGTGACCAACAGTGCTTCAATAGGAACATTACTTTTCTTCATGTTTCAAGATACCTCTAGAGTGCCCCATCATTTTAGAATTGCATTTTAAAAGGTCCTTAATTTTTCTCTAGGAGTCATCTTCTGTGGTAGAAGGAAAAACGAGGTCATTTAATCCAGTCTATACGTTGGCATATGTCAGATTACATGCGCATTGATATTCTATGCACTCCAATTACGACCATATGTGTTGACATGCAGGAAAGTACATCTTCCACCAGCACATAAACATCTTGTTTTCAGAAGCTTATGTAATGTTCAGCGAGGAAAACAATGTAGCACCATACATTGCAGTGTAAGTGTGCTTAATCTTGATTCTGGATTATTAGCTATGCATACTGCGAGAACTCATGACACTATCTTGCTGAAACTGGTCTTCATTTGTAAAAGGCATGCTAATCAGAGAATGTAAGTTATGTAGTATGTTCTTATTTCCCACAATATCCATTGCTCAAATACTATCTAATGTGAGTAATTATCTAATGTTTAATGATTCTTCTTAAAATTCGCAATGACCGTATAGGGGTTGACTTAGTTTTGTCTGCAAATGCACTGTTTCTGCACCATTCTAAAGTTCTGCATTACCCAGTGTTGTCTGCTGCTCATCTGATACATTAATTGAGATCTGTCGAGGTTGTGTTTAGTACTCACTTTTTGACAACGTCATTCGCACATCGTAGTAACTTTCAGTGCCTCTGTCCGTAGCTAAAAAAATATTTCTGCGTCGCATGGAGCATGTTGAATGCTCTGTCAAGATATATTTTCTTAACTGATAGAACCACTCTTCTTCCCTTGCATCATTGTTTGCCTGACTATAAATGAACTGCTACGATATGCTTGAGCAAGCGTTTGACGTACGTATTTCTCTTTTATTGACACCGTTTTTTATTGACTCTGCAATGGAGTTATTTCATCAGATATCCACCCGAAATTCAAGCTTCGCGCAGTTCACTTTAATTAAAGCTATATATCATCGACATATGATACGGAAGAAGCAGTTCTTACTTAGAGCATCACAAAATAAATGAACGCTGTAGGAATACAGTTTAGAGAGATACAAATACGGAAAAACCTATCTGTGGAGTTCGACTGTACAAAAGTTTCACCAGTTTGTCTCTGACAATGAACTAATCTTTCCCAATTCAAGACACTGCTCACCAACATTCGAAACAATATGAGGAAAAGGCAATCCATATGCCATATTCTCTTTTAGAGACTTGGCAAATAAGGGAAAGAATCGGTTATAGCACATAAATATTCAATCGCAGACAAATATTTCAAACGCAGATTTATGTCGAAATACGAGGGGTCAGTTAAAGCCTTGAAGACACCTTAACGAAGTGGAATACAGTCTCACCCTATAAGGTATTTCTCCCGCCTTCTTCGCATGCCTTCGTGGTGTAGTGGTCTACATGCTCGATGCGTAACCGAGAGGTCCATGGTTCGATTCCCGGCGAAGGCGTTGCTCATTTTTCATCATTCCTGC
>KK114206.1:191270-209791 GCA_000611955.2 Stegodyphus mimosarum | reverse complement strand
AGTGTATGTATGTCTTTTATGAAAGCAAAGCCAGAAAGTATAGAATTCAACTTCCTCCCGTTGAAATTCTCGCGATAACAGCGCAGTTTTTTAAACATACCATTTATATTTTTTGTCGTCTGTGAGCTACAGATATTTCCGCCAGAAAGTGCTGAGGTATTCAAAGTGTTCAAGAGAAGTCCTCGCCTTTCGTAGTAGAAATATGAGCCTTTCTTTCCGCAAACGAGCCATCTTTCTTGCAGCGGTGTTGCCATAGAGGAGAGAGAAAGTTTGGAAGCAATAACCTTCTCCTCCTCTTCCTCTCAGTTTTCACTCTGCCGTGCTGGGTGAGAAAAGAATGTCTTTGCATCGCATACCCGTTTTTCAAATAATCCTCTTGTGCCCACACCCTGCTTGCAACAGGAGCCTTTGTTTCGCATAATTTTCCAAGCAGACGTTTTCGATTTCTTTTTCTCCTCGAATAGAAGCTATGTTGGCTAATATTTAAATATTCTCAATTTCTCACTTCCTAGGGGTTAAAACTATTCACAGTTTTTCTCATTGAACCTCCTTTGCACAAACACCATGAACAATTGTTTTAAATATCAGCATTTATTATTTGACGAGTGCATGTATTTAAATGGTTTTGTTTACCGTTTATAACATACGTAGTAACATGAAATGTCGAAATAGAATGTGAATTTCATTAAATTTAAACGCCTGTGATTTTTCTTGAAGAAAGGAATCTGTTATAAAGCTTTGTGGACAGAGGTTCTCATTCATTAGATCATTAGGAGATTCAGTGTGAATTTCGTTTTGAAAATAACGGCCTTCGCACTCTGCGCCGTTTACAGAGATGAACTAGGGTACTTGACAGAATTTGCAGACTATTTTAAGACATTTGGTATAAGACTGGGTATACGGTAGCTTTTTTCCCCGGTCTATTCTCTTACAAGATCACAGCTCCATAGAGACAGTATTTATTTTATTTTCTGTGATACTTTGACAACGTATCGTTCTGCATGTGAACCCAAGGAGTTTAGAATAGTAGATGGAGTAAGTTTGACGTCACAAAAATGAGGCCAAGTTAATGTCAGCAACGTGGCATCAAAACTTATAATGGCATCCGTACAGCGTTAGGTTAACACTACAAACCATGTAGGTAAATAAAATTAAACTGAATTTGAAAGACACGAAACTACCATTTCATAGCGCACACCTTGGAAATGCGCCGCTGTCCAGACGGCTCCTTCTTTTATTTCACACGCACGAAATCTTATCCCGTGCTTTCAGAAGCGGTTCAAAACTCACTACGTCCTCGATGGCATCAGCGCCGGGAGGTGAGCCTTCGTGGGCATCGAAAGGTTTTTCTACGGGGAACTCAGATTCAAAAAGTCCTGTGTTTTAGTTTTTATTATTACGTGTCTGGATGTCCAACAATGGCATGGGGGCCGAGCTGGTCGCAGACCTGCTGTGGAAGTTTTTCAATTGTCAGCCTCACCTTGACAAGACGTACGGGGGCCCTAGGCACAAGCAAAGTAACAAGCCGGTCCGCAGGAAGGTAACACATTCCTATCACGAATTCCTCTATCACGTCCCCTTCGCGACTAGTCTGTGAAGTCAAAAACAAGTCCCGATCATCAGCAGTATCCATTTCTCAACCACCAGCCTCTATCTCGTCCTGCCTGGAGATCAACGTTTGCGGCATCAAAAAATGTCTTTAAGTAATTATTTGTATAAAAAACCATTGAAACTTCCACTGATCTTCCAGGTTTTACTATGTATACGCTTTTATTATGGTTACCATTTACACATTTTCATGTACACCGGGGGGGGGGACAAGGGACTCTTCTATATCTCAATTCAAATTGCTCTTTTCGTATCTCCAAAGTAAGACTTAGGATATATATTAGATTTATATCTAGCATTGTTCTAACATAGGTATTTTGACATAAAATCGGACTTTTTATGAAATGACGAGCCGATATTTTTCCATATTTCGATTCTACGACTCAAATTATGCCTAAATATTAAATTTTGCAAAATTCGGCGAGAAATTTACGGAGAAATTCAAAAATATATCTTTGCACATTTTTTTTAGTTTGCGCCAAGAATAATTCACTCGGCTAACTTTTTAATTTATGGCAGACTATTTTTCTTTCCCTTTCTTTCATTGTACACGAGCGAGAAAAAGTCATCTTTCATACTTTCAAATAATTTTAACAAAGTGCGTAAACCACATTTCTGTCATTATCGCTTCTAATATATATGCTAAATTTCAAAACGCATCAATATGTAAATTCATGTATATCATAGAAAATTTTGAATAAAAAACTCTAATTTTTTGCAGGTGTGCCTAGAAATACATTTACTTTAAGATGATGTTAAAAATTTTATAGTTTATAATAGAAAAGTGTCTTAGAAAGATTTATAAAAATTATTTTAAAATGCAAATTCTCAAAGTAAATCATAAAAAATGGGCGAATTATATTTTGACTAAGCCTAACTTTGAATTCTAGAAAAAAGAATCATGTAAGTTTAATAAGAAAAAAGATATTAATAAATATATATGAAAGGTTAGTTAACATTGAGGCGCTAAAATTTTGAGAACTGACTTTTAAAAAACTACCCTTGTGATTTTTACAAAACATGGTAGTTTGGCACAATTTAAGTCGTAGAATCGAAATATGTAAAAAAATTGGCATATCATTCAGAAAAAGTCCGATTTTGTGTCAAAACACCAATATTAGAACAACGGTATAGTATATAAATCTAATACATATTCTAAGTCGTTCTTTCGAGACATGACAAATGGAAGTTGAATTTAGTCAATCGGCCCAGTAGAACGGGAGATATAGAACTGTCACCGTTTTTCTTTTTTTGGGGGGGGTGCAGCGTACCTAGATTTTAATAGATCTAAAAAATGTATTCGCAGTTCTTGTGATATTTCTATTCACTAAGTAGAAAACCTTTTACATTAAGTATCAAAATTAGAACGCGAGGCTTGTGAACTCTCAATTGCGTATAGCTAATATATAGACAATGCTGATCAGAATGCAAACAAAACCAACCCGAGAGTCCACTAACGGCAGCGGCCGTGATGAGTCGTGACGTCATACTGTGACTTTTACGGCTCCATTTTCATTGCACGGAACATACGGAGAAGGTTACTCCATCTATTCTAATCTGCATGTGTATGACCTAATGCTTTTCTGAAGACGAAACTAACATTAATGAAGCATTTCGGATATTTTTTTCACGAATGATTTCTTTCAAATCAATTCACAAATTCTTAGCATAATAATCTGCATTTGAGTTTTTATCTACAGTAGCGCTGCTATACTGGCTCAAAGGTATGTGTGCGTGAGTAAAACATTAACTTTTTTGCAGCACTAGAAAACTAAAATCTTTTAAGAGATTGTTAATCATAGTTTTTACGCAGCGCTAGGCTTCAATTTTTAATTAAAATCTTCATATCTGATTCAAGATTTCTCAGAAGTAATTGTTCTGTTTAAAAACTCAAGATTTTTTCTCACTCGCGGAAGAAACCACTGACAATATTAAACGAGATGGAGCTTAGGCTCTTCATTTAGTGAATATAACATTCCCCTTACACAGACATGTGACATTTTTAGGTGTATCTGAACATTGAGACATTTTGCTGCACTGAACACAAGTTTAGCTGACAAATCACGAACAAAGAAATGTTTAGTTTTGTTCAATAATATTTCTACTTTTATAATAATTCCACCCTTTACAATCGTTAATAAACCAGCATACTCCGTTTTCCTTCCTTAAAATGGTTCAACACTTGATTCGGAATGACGCCTGTACCTATTTTCTCATAATTGTACACTAATTCGAACATTTCATATGTTTTATGGCCATCCTGTTGTAATGACAAAATATTTAGAAACTATTCTCAGCCGGTATAGTGGTTAGTGACCTAGACTGCCGTAGCGATGGACCCGAGGTTCGAATCCTGGAGAAGATATGGTTGCAACTTGTAAGGTTTTAGTTAAACTAACAAAGTTTTATTTTAATTTGACTTTTTCTAGCTGTTCTCATTTCAACTTCCCTTTAGAATAAGCACGCGTTTCAGCTTTATGCTAATTTGAAGTGAAGCCAAGTTCCATTTAAGCGAGAGATAGGAACTTCTCGGAGTGAGAGAGCTTTTAGTCTCAGACCACTGTTACTCTATTCAACGTTCGCCTGACCAGCTAGTATTTAAATTCTAAGCCGTAGCACTATTACGTTATTACTTATTGAAATAATTAAGTGCGTCAGCATTAGTTAAATCTTGCTACGCACCATTTAGTTTAGAGACCAACCTCGCGTTCATAGTTCTGTGAGCAACGACTACTTAATTTCTAATTAGCTTTAGTTTAAATTAAATTTGATTGTTCAGTTTAGACCCAAGTGGAGGTCAATATTTTCTGTATCCCTCCCGAGTTGGGAAGTGGCTGTACATAATTGTGTTTTAATAAAAGAGGATTTTAAATCTCTCTGAAGTGTAGTTCTTCTACCACTTATTCACAGTATTCTACCACAGAACATAGCTGCATTCAGCTCCCTGTTCAAGATCAGGACTTAGGACTTAGTTACTTTCACGAAGATGTTTGCCAAGAATATGCACCGAACACTCAGTCCTGACAAACTGTCTATCCCTTCATAGGGGGCAACTTGATCACATGTTATATTCTTAGAAAACAAAATGGCCACCACTTCCGGCTATTGGATATTAAATATAGTTTCCGGCCATTAAAAAAACAAAGTAGTAATGCACACGGTAGTTCGACTTTTGCAGTAAACAAATGATAATTGTTTGTTGAATGATTCGTTTAACAAATGATAACTTTTTAAATGTTGGCTTTACTCACATTGTAGAGACATTAGGTATTTTTCAAAGCAGGAGACATGAAAAACGAGCACTGCCTTCGCCGGGATTCAAACCTCGGACCTCTTGAATACGCGACAGGCCTTTACACCACGAAGGCATGCTAAGAAGGCGGGAGAAATACCTTATAACGTTATCAAAGCATGATACGATGTTTACCCAAATTTTCGTTTGATAAAGTTACAGTTCACAGCATTTTTAAAAATCTCTTCCTGTACGTATTCTCTTTAATTTTGTCTCTTAAATTCTGACATTTCTCAATACTGTCAAAAGTTTAATACTTCCTGACAATAAGGGGATGTTACTAATATTTTAATTGAAAAGTTATTTTCGTCTGTGATATATTTTTAATTATGCACAATCATCATTATGGACGTTAATACTTTTGAAATTTCATTTAAATGCCATTTTGATGTATACAATACGAACAATTTACTTAGAATCCACTATATAAGTACTGAAGTTGCAAACTGTTAAACTGTACTGCTACAAAGTGTATTTTGAAGCTCGTTATAATAATCGTTCATTATAAAACCGATGTTTATTACTGTCCATTATAAAAGTTGAATTCTTCCAAACTTTTATTATAAAAGAAACAGAATTACAAACTCTTGAAAATTGTGCATGAAGATTTGCCAGTCTTGCATAAAAAATAAAATGCCTTTCTCTTGTGACTTCATGTGCCTTCTCTCTGCCGTGCATCTTCATACCAAAACACTTAGAATTTTGTAATGAATTATTTGCATTTTAATTCTTTTGTCATTAGAATGGTTTGATCTAGCATTGCGACTGAATTAATTCCATGAAACTACTTTTATAAAATGAACTTTATGCAACATTCATTATTCACTGTTTGAATAGAAACTTTTCTATGCCTCTGAATGGCAACAGTCTAGACATGAGAACTTGATTTTCGATTTGTTTTGATGCAGCTTGAACTTTGCCAATGAGATGTTAGATTAGATTATAGAATTTACGATATTCAAATAAATTCATTTTTAAACTAGATTGGGTATATTTTTCAAGTTACCTCACCTATAATAGTGCTATAACCAATCACATAGCTCGCGCTAGTCACGCGTCTCCAACCTCAATGCATCACTTACCTTAGCTACTCATTCATTTCGACTGCTGCTGGCATAGATGGAGGTTGCTTTTCTCGTGCTATGCATCTCCAAAGATTACTTGTCTATTGCCATAAGATTGCTTGCTGCCCTCGACTCCTTATCAATTGCTTAATTATTTCCTCATATGCTTATTTACTGAGTTTACTCAAGTATTATTTCTCGCCTTCGGGTGTGGTGATACACCTCTAGTTCTTAAAAATATTTAATGGCCTCTGGTATAAGGATTAATGACTGGTTAGAACTCTTAGTAGTTGAAGCCAGAATTAAAGATATGGTTCAAGATCCTTCGGTATATTTAAATATAGAATTATCACTGAACCACTATTGTAGAATTTTAGATGCTGCTTGTCTTAAATTTAATTATCGTAGAACTTCGGAGATACGCAGCGCCATTTTGTCTATCAAACACAGTGCATTATTCATAACTTCAAATGATTTGTATTGCCATGCACTTTATTAACTATAAAAGAAGCATTTTAAATATACAAAGGAATTTTATCTAGAATGAACTATCAAACGAAAGCTTTATCTGTTATAAAGAATATATGTATTATTATCCCCCAGACTTGAATTTTTCGGTAACAGAGAAAATGAAATCAGTACTTATTTCTAGTAAGTCTCATTCTTTTGAATATTTTTCAAGAAAAATTGCCTTATGTATTCAGTATATATCCTCCTAATGATAAAATGAAAGATATCGTATTAAATGCTAAGTGTAAGAAAAGCACTGCTTGTCAGTGCTCATTGTTCTTTCTTAAATAAGAAGTTACGTTTGCATAGTAGAGTATCATGACACAGGAGACATATAGATGCCCATAAATATCTGAATCTGGGCGTATAAATGTCCAATGACGTTGAATTAAAAGCACCAAAGCCAATTAGGTTTGCTGAATCTATTAGGGGGCGGAATCGTTTCATAAACCGATATTTATAACAGTATATAAGAACTCGTACTATTCTCTGCCAAAAATTGCCGAAAGTGTTAGAAACGAAAACAGAAAAAATTATTATTCACGTTCGAAAGGAATATAACTTCTAAATAGAAATATGGACTCTTCTAAATAGAAATTTCTCTAAATAGAAATATGGACTATGTTATATTTTGATTTCTCTTCGAATCTCACACTGGAACAGAAAGCTGAAAAAGCAAGTTTTGTTGAAGCAACTGGATCTTAGATAAGGAAGTACGCTGTCGTTCTATGTTGCATGGAGGTTCAATCTTACTTTCAGCGGCTGCTTTTGCGAAGACTTCCCCTTAAAAATTCAAATTTATCAAATGGCTTATTAGTACGTGCCCACATCAAAAGTTGGATAGACGAAGACGACATCTTAAAAAGGCTGAATAAAGTGCTGAACAAGAGAAAGGAAACTTTTTCTGTTAAATCATCATTAATCGTGTGGAATTTATTTCCTACGCATTTTATTAAGGAGGCGAAGGAACAATGCCGAAAAATGAAGGCATTGGGACTGTGATTCCTAGCGGTCTTAACGTCTGTAATGATGGCAATGGATGTTTCTTTAATGAGCTTTCAAGGATAATCAGTGGACAAAATGGATGGAATGGATGACGTCCGCTGACAAATTAATCACGAAGGGTGACAGTCTGAAAGAAGTCGTTATCGTAATTATAGTGAAGTTCGCAAAAACATCACTGTCAGAGATTCATCCACAAAAAAGTGTTCAGATAATAATTTATAAGCATTGCTGTCGATGAAAATGATGCCATTTATAAGGTGGATGAGGACGAAGTTATTGATGAAACAGCGTCGTCGTCGAAGATGGCATTCACCTGGACTTGAGTGTAGCAGAAGAAGACTTATGAAAATATCTAAAAAATTCCAAAAAGGATACCGATATTAAAAAATCTGAATGCTGCATAAAGACTAAATAAAATAAAAATTACATTTTTCACTTATATAATATATTTTACTATATGTTATCATTTTAAGATGCAATTACTAGCAAATAATTTTAACTCCTATATATGCTTACTCCTAAATGTCGACACTAAAAAAAGTGGCTAAACATTCTTGTCTAGTGCATGATAATGCATGGTAATTATAATTTCGAGAAATCCATTTAATGGCAGAAAGGAAAATTAGGTAATATTCTGATTCAAGACTGATGTGCCAAAGAAATAAATGAACAATTTTCTAACATTAGAAAGGTCAGAAACTCAAGCTTTCAACACATCTTTAAATACATTAATGTTCCAGAATATATTTATTATACGTGAGTTTCATTTTTGAAATTAATGTAATTGCAGTGAAAAGGTTTCTAAGCGTCAAGAGAAAATATGATATTGATAATGTCTAATAAGTTCTATTCGAAGTCTAGATTTTCAACAGCTAACAAGGAACAGTATTTTTAATTTCTGTAAAACAGCAAAATCGTACATATACTCCTTTATCCTCATAATACATTTATTTTACAGCAATTACGATTGCGTAGATTTATACGATATTTTTCCGGCCTTCATAGCATGCCTTTGCGGTGTAGTGATCAGTACATTGGAAGCGTATTCGAGAGGTTCGAGTACCGGCGAGGGCATTACTCATTTTTCCTGGCACCTGCTTCAAGAAAAAAAATCCTAATGACTCTGTAGTGGGGCCCGAACTAAAACTGGTCTGGAATGTTTCTCCACCACCAGGATTTGAGGCTTGGGTTCCCTAATCCCCAATCGCCGTTTAAAAGGAGGAGTATGTAAGGTATTCCTTCCGCTTTCTTAGCCTGCCTTCATGGTGTAATGGTCAGCAGACTCGGCGCATATTCGAGAGGTCTGAGGTTCGAGTCCTGGCGAGGGCATTGCTCATTTTTCATCACTGCTACTTCAAAAAAAAATCCTAATGACTCTAACAGATCTTATTCTCATAACAATGAAGTATTTTATCTTAAAATAGTTACGGCGAAGCTGCAAAACGGATTAAAAAGGAGAAAAGAATATGAATTCTTAGCACAAAAATATTCTGTAGATCATTTAAAGTGCAATAAATTCTGAGAAGAAGTTCATAAGTAATAAAAGCCAACATCAGTTTACTCTAGAATAAAAATCGTGCAGTTTAATAGCGGTTAAAGTGACTGATTTAGGCTCAGGCAAATCCATTTGGATAACGCATAAAAAAGCATAAAAAATATGTGTTTTCAATTTTGTTTCAGATGGGACGCAAGAGAAATTTCTGTAAAATAAGCATTATAAAAATCTTCCTGGATATTTCATACGCAATATATTGCTTTGCTCTCTTTTGTTCGGTTCCGGGAGGGTTTTAATTTCAGTATCCTTTAATTAATTCCAGAGCAGAAATAATTTTTAATTGATTTCTGAGAAAAAAAAGATTTTTGATGCAACCTTCCTTAAAGGTTTAAAATTAACTCCTGAAAATCTTTGTAGAAATCGAAATAGCTCGAACAAGAAAGAAGTTGCAGTGAAAAGCATTGAGAATTTATTTTGAAATTAAGGTTGTAGAGTCATTAGGATATTTTTGAAGCAAGAGTCATGAAAATAAGCAATGACCTGGCCGGAACTCGAACCTCAGATCTCTCAATACGCGCCGAGCGTGCTGACCACTGCACCACGAAGACATGCAAAGAAGGCGGGAGAAATACCTTCTAAAGTAAATAAGAAGATCAGGAATGAAGATAAGATTTTAGACAGAAGATAATGTAGCAAACGAAGGTTTAGTACAAAAAAAAACTAAATTAACAAAAACAAAAATTTTTAATGACTCAGTATGTTGATCGCGTACAATCTGATGTTCTAGAAGATCGAGTAAAATAAAATATGGATTTCGCGTAGTAAAAAAGTTAAACCACTATTATATTTTCCTCAGACCCGTTCTACAGCATAAGTTCATTTTCCATAAACTATATTCTCCTTTTAAATTAAGAATGTCTCTTACATTTTTCATGAGAATTCGCACTAGAGTTAATCTCTCGGAGTTATTTATCGGAAACTTTTAAAACAACTCTCTAAATGGTTTGAATCCATCAGCATCCAAAAAAACATCGCTTGTTTGCTGCATAATATCTTCAGAAAATTTTGCAAAAATGAATGAATGAAGGAGCTTCTTCCACGGAGCTTCTTACGACAGCCCGATGAGATTCGAAAGAGTCATCTGTGACGGAGAAGATTTCATCTGCCATCCCCTGCACAGCTGCGCCCCACCAAAAAATCCCGCTGCTCCATTTCGAAAAATTGCTTCTTCGCAGTGGTTTGGAGAGAATGACGCGCTGCTAAAAATAATGGTTGGATCGTACGTAGTTCCCAATCCGAAAAGAATGAGGGAAATGAGGACGCAAGGCGGGAAACGAGATGGTAAGACGCACTTACGATCGTTGTTCTGGAAGCAAATATCGACCGTTGCGCTCGGTTATTGTCTTCTGCAATGACAAAGCACTTCCAAAGAGCTCTACTGTTTGAATCTTTCTTACTATGTATGAGAATACGAAAATAATGTAAACAGCAATATAAAATCTAAGCTGATCTTGTTTGTAGCGTTCATATGACAGAAAAAATTAACATAATTAAAAGTATAACAATGATTTTCAGTGAAAAATATATTACCTTTCCTGATATGACATAAGACGTATTGTGTTTGAAATAAAAGTTATAAATTTCGTAAGTCTGATCATGAAAAATTATGAATAAAGAAGTTAACTTGGTACCAGAAAAATCTCGTCATTTTTACACATTTAATTTAAAATGAAAAGCTTCAAAGAGTCTGAGTAAACGATACTATCTCCTTTTCTCAAAAACAAAATGACGCAAATTAGTATTAGCCAAACACACTGCATTATGAAGGACAATTATTAAGGATATAAGATATTTTCTCCTCCCTTTTAGCATGTCTTCCTCTTGTAACGGTAGCACTCGTCGCGTATCCGAGAGCTCCCGGTTCGAGTCCCGGTTAGGGCATTGCTCATTTTTTATGTCTTCTGCTTCTAAATAACGTAATGACTGTATAGTAATGCGCTAACTAAAAAATGGTGGATAATAATTCGTCACTAGGATTTGGCGAGTGGTTTCCCTTATCCCAGTAGCCCTTTGAAAGGGAGAGTTATATAAGATATTTTCTTCCTGTTTGCAGCATGCCTTCGTGTTGTAGCGGTAGCACACTCGGCGCATATTCGAGAGGTCCAGGCTCTAGTCCCAGCAAGGGCATTGCTTATTTTTAATGCCCTCTACTTCAAAATAACCTATTGACTCTACAAGGATTCTGTACTGCAAAAAATAATAAAGCAAGTCTTAAAAGACTCTCGAATGCAGAAAATGGGATTTAAAATCCTTAAATAAATGGATTTAATTCGGAGTTTGGGCTCAAGGAGATCTAATTTACTAGTTGAATGGTGTCCACTTTAATTAAATAATAAACTTAAAAACTTGAAAAAAAATAAAAAAATGAAGAATCTGTACGTATATATGTATGTATGTGTCTCCCATTGTGGATTAAATGACAGCATCTAGAGTCCTAGAATTTTTAATACACGTAGTCATTCACCCGAACATAGGTACTTCAAAGCCCGAATTTTTAATTTCGAATTGGTTTTTGATTTTTTTCGTATTTTATACAAAGTTAACGACTTTTTGTTTAACAAACTCAGATATTTCAAAATTAAAAATTTTATATCCGAAATAAAAAAAAAATTATATCCAGCGTGCCAGTGCTGCCATTCGGCAAGATGTAAGATATTTAATTTCCAATTTTAATCCACAAATCCAGCTATTTAAAAGCACTGTATTGCCACAAGCCTCATGCAGAATACTTGTTACCTCCATGCACCAATGTGTTGCCTTTCAGTAAAGCGGAAGATATTTAACTTTCAAATTTAATACCTCTGTTATGAATTTGTTTCTTAAAAAAGAGGAGACTGTTATTGTAAAGAATCAGTCTGTCATTGACCAAGAAACCATACGGGTTAAAACCATAAATACAGTTCTTAAGAATACTTTTTTTCTACTTTTTTATTGGAGTGATTCAAATAACAATGAATTTAAACCACGAGTCGTGTAATTAGAAATATTAAATACCTTTATAAAGTGACACTAGTTTAACTCAGCATTATATACTTTTTTTTTATGATTACTCTTTTAGGCGGCTGTCCGCTCGAGCAGTTGGTTTTCAAAGAAATAATATAGCAAATATAAAAAAAATATATGTCAATACCTAAAACTATATAGTGGATTCGAAAGATATGTTTTTTTAAAAGAATTTTGTGTATTTGTTCTTAAATTTTATGAGGCGTAAGTGCAAAGAAAGCGATGCTTAATAATAAAGCTAAAATGACAAAAAATTGTGTCAGAAGAAGTGCGTCCAAGAGCAGAATGGTACCTGTGATGTTCAACGAGGGCATAAAGAACCTTAACAAATCCTTCGGTGCAAAGTCAAAATCTGAATCCTTTCAGAAATTCTTTCTTTCTTTTTTCTTGCTTATTTTCAAACTTTATATAATTCTTAAAAAAAACTCCACCCAATGAAATTTATATAATTATAAGTACAAGTAATTGTGTTTAAAACTTTTATTCAAAGAAGTAAGATTTGCGTCTTACGATAGAAGGCAGTACCAAAAGTTTATATAATGTTGCAAGTAACAATACATTCTTTGCCACATTTAATTTCAATATGAGCGATGGTCTGAATCTTAATTAAGACTACGTTTAATTATAGTACAGAAGTACCAAAAAAACGGTCATCAGAGAAATAATTAACAATTAAAACTTAATTAAGTTTTCCTTCCTACCTGAGATTTAACAAATTAATACAAAATTCCGAACTGCTTTTTGTCTGATTCCCGTGTTAAACCATATAAGCGAAACACTCTGCAAATTCTACAAGAATTTTGATCTAACACAGATTAATGAATGAATGAGCCACTAATCATGTCAATAAAAATTAAAATAGCCTGGAAGCTAAATGTTCGAAAGATCTAATCAATTTTATATGTAAGTAGCGGGCAAGCCCGCCGGATTCATGCACTGCCACCAAAGCACAATTTGTAAGTCATATTGCATACAAAACTTTACCTCTGTTTAGATAGACGCAACGCGCTGAACAGCAATGACGTTCAGCGAAAAACGCGACTTTCAGGGTACGAAAATGAGCGTTTTCACAGTTTTTAGTTAATATCTCGGATAACTAAATTGGTACGAAGATGAGAATGGTCGAAATGACTTCCCAAGAATTTTTGGAATCCGGAACTACTTTTCTCGAAGCTCAAGTCCCACCGTTCCATAGAAGATAATTGTTACAAACATACAGACAGACGCGCACAGAATTTAATAATATTAGTAAAATGGAAAAGATAAGGTGAACTAGGTTATTGCTTCTCTTTGTAATGGAAGAAGTTTATTTACTGCAGGAAAATTAATACAAGGCTTAACTAAAATCAAAACTTGCCACAGCTGACTGCGGAACTTTCACTTTCAAAGTGAGCCAGTGATTCAAGAGGGATGATTTCCGATGATTTGTTTTGTAACTAAAACGCAAAATGAGCACAAAAATTGTCTTCCAAATGTAACACTTCTTGTATCAGTTAGTAAAGCTCACACTGATATATTAATTGCAGTACCGCCTTCTTAGCATGCTTTTGTGGTGTAATGGTCAGCACACTTGGCGCGTATTCGGGAGGTCCGAGGTGGCGAGGGCATTGCTCATTTTTTACGTCTCCTGCTTCAAAATAACTTAGTGTCTCTCGAAAGGAAAGTACGTTTTACTTTCCTTTGGAAAATACGTGGAAAACATAAGCTAGATATGAGGCAAATATCCAATTTTAAATGTTAATTTTTCAGGATGAGTCATTTTTATAGATTCTTCTCATTCATTCAGGAACTCTTTGAATGAATTAGAAGCCAAAATAAAAAAGCAGGTTTATCTGACATCTATGAATTTTATTCAAAACGTTTTTTTATCTTCAGAATACCTTCTGTTGTTATCATTAATTTTGTCAACTCTCATCTTCCTATTTCATTCATTTTTAGGAGGCATTGGTCTTAATATTAATAATTTAATACCAGTTTTAATATTCTCTCGAATCCCGGCGAGGGCATGGCACGTTTTGTTTCGTCTCTAGCATCAAAAAACCTAATGACTTTACAAGACAACGGTTCTGAAATTATAAAATCTGAATAAAATAGGAGGAACACATTATAGGTGGCGAGGTGTGAGTGGTAACATAGCAAAAAAATTTCCTTTCTTCATTTGGTATCCTTTATTATTATAGGCGTAATTGGACTTAGAAAACCAGTAATAAATAGACAGACAGTATACGGAACATATTATTTTCTGAAAGTCTTTTCTCTTAATGCCTTTGGATTTCTTCCGCGCGACAGGAAAATTGATTGGAAAATGAGCGTCACTCTTGGGACTGTGGAAAAATCGCAGTTGCATAGTTTAATTTACTCTGCGTTTTTAATTGGTCTTCAAGAAAATGGTGTGAGATATCCTTCGATCAAAGTAAGTTTACGTGAGGAGTGGTTGCGTCAAGTGTCGGCTTTCACTGATAATTAAGGAAAGGATAAACAGTAAAATTATTGCCGAAAGGAGAAGAGAGGAAAAATGAAAAAGAGCTCAAAACAAGTCAAACAGATGAGCTGGTGGAATTTTGGAATGGGGAGGAAGAAATGACAGAGAGAAAAGTACGAAGGAAGCATGTTTACTCCATGAGAGACGAAGAGTGTGAAGATAAACTGAATTTATTTTTTGTGAAAAGAAGGATGGTAATTGACAATGGGTAAGCTAAGACTCCGAATAGCTAACGTAGGTGCGACGAAGAACGGATTTATATTTCTCTTGAATTATGATTAAGGAATCATTAATTGAACTAGTCTGTTATTTAGTTTATTGTTTACATGTGTGAGGGTTTGTAATGGATTGACTGGTTGAAATCAATGAAAACAATTCACAGTTCTGGAACTTTCTACAAAAACAATCGTTAATACTCCTCACAAAATCACAGAGTACAATCAGTAATTACACGTCAAGCTACTAAGAACGATAAAAACAGCGGAATGCAAAGCACATACAAAGACTGAAACTAATCCAGAGATGGCTCAGTACAGCAACAACAACAGACAACTGAACAAATTATGCTCTCACCGCCTTGCATAGTTATTACCCGGCCGCCTAGATATTTCTAGTACTTTCCGCTTCTCGAAATCACTCGAAAGCATATGAGGGCCGAATTATGGTTACAACTACATAGAGAATTAATTAAAGTCATTCAATTACAATACCAATTATAGCTATACAGGGACACGACCAAAATGTCGCCAAACGATTTCCAAGTTTGGCGACCAAATTTGACTTGCTAGTTAAATAGATTTGCTCGTGTATTCTTACTTTTCCTGCACAGGAGCGCTTCTCTAGACTTTCATGTTACATTATACAGAAAGTACAACAATTTCACATATAATTGTACTGAAATCATCTATTTATGTACAAAATTTGTAACATTACTCCCCTCTCAAGGGCTGCACGTCCCAGGCAGTACAATCCCTGGACAGAAAGCCATATTTTCAAATGAGGTAAATAAATGCAATACTTAAACGAATAATAATTGCAATAAATGACATAAAACAAATCAAATACTAAACCAACAAATAAATAAATTTCTATTCAAATATGAACATGGCCTTCGTATAATATTTACATTATATACACTATGAGGACGTTATAGCCCTAGTAAGGTGCGGCTGTAGTGAAGAACTTTAGACTCAAAATTTGATGACTTACGGATCCGAACTATGACGTCGTTCAGCATGTTTAGGAGTGTGTAAGGCCCATCCCAAGGCGACTGTAGTTTAAGAGAATATCCATTCCGTCGAATGGGATTCCATAACTACAACTTGTCACCTTCGTTGAATCGATGTCCGTGTCGTATCGAATCACCATCTTCTCCATTGCCAAGTTGATTCGTTTTCGTGCTAAACTTATCAGGACTCGTATTTCTTTTGATCTCTTTGGCGAACATGACGTGTCCTGACTGGATAGTGAGTTGACTGCAACTATGTGCTATGGAGTGTAGCAAGGAGGACAAAATGAGGAGGTTTAAAATTACCCTTTTTATTTCTTCACGTTTTCAGTCGTTCTCGCACTTTGGGATACAAAGACCAACCACTTGTCGTCTGAACGTAAAGATATAAGCTAACTAACATTTAAACTAACATTTAAATAAGAGCTAACTTTTAATATTTTACACAGATGATCAACACTAAGACTGGCCTTTTATATTACTACACTTGTAGTACGCAAACTGCGGAAAACTACAATACGTCTTTAGCTTTCAACAGGGCTGAAACCTCTGGCCTTAAAGGCGGACAGTAACTGATGGCAAGCTCGCGTGAAGACTCGTGGCAAGATGGATCACGCTCCCTGCTTCTACTACCTTCTACTACGCTCTAGGCAAAAAGCCACAACTTATATGCTTAAGCGTTAGCAAATACAGTTTGTATAATATTCACGCGTTAATTCTGGCCGAAAGGGCAAAATAAGAGATGATAGTAAAGTTTTAAAATAAAATAAACGTTAGTCAAACTTACGAGCCTTACAAACTGCCTGGAGATCTTGAATGTACTCCTCAGGCCATAAAAGCGTATCCCGACGGGACCAAACAAGAGATCTCAAGGCAGATGAAGAGCAGTACTGAAAAGCCTTTGAAATGAGGAATGCCCAGTAATCTTGTGGACAGCACTGGGACAGCCCAGTAAAAACAAAGGTAACTTCTTGTCTCACTCCTGTTGATTTCTGGAAACCACCAGCCAGAGGTTATTAAAAATGGTTCTGTTAAACCTCTCTGATGTTGTCTGGTTAGGGATGTAAATGTCTCGTTTGGATTTTGCCTATTCCGAGTAGCTTGCAGAGTTCTTTTATTACATCCGAGGTAAAATTCCTGCCTTGATCGGAATAAAACTGAAGAGACACTCAGAACCTGGAAATCCTGTGCTGTATCATTACCTCTGCTATTGTGATAGCCAAGAGGCTATCACAATCAGTAGCCAAGAGGCTATCAATTAGGAATAGGATATGTTCCAGGCCGCTTGAAGAAGTAATCAATGGCAACGAGGATGTGTTTGTTGCCATCAACAGTTCCCGAAAGAGGTCCTAGGATATCAAAAGTAATATGTTCAAAGGGTGCTCCTACATTGTGACGTTGCAGCTTCCCTAAGCTGCGTTTCTTCCGTACTTTCCGACACGCATAGACATTACATGATTGACCCCACTTTTGCACATCAGCCGTTGCATTACTCCAGTAGAAGCACTCTCGAACTATCTGCTAAGTTTTCGCTATTCCGAAGCGGCCTCCTGTTGAACTGATATATAAATCCTTAAGTATATCCTGGATCCGGTATGTTAGGAGTATCATCTGCCATCGAAGTGCTTTTCTACCATCCGATTTGATCTTCCGGTACAAGACGTCATTTCGAATATGGAGTGAGTACTAGGCAGCCCAATATTATTTTCTCGTAGGACTGTAGATCGAAATGTCCTGCCATGTAGGTATTTTATTTGAAATTCCATTAAGGCAATTAAGAGTTTAACGTCGCCGTCCCGAAGTGCTCTTTCCCGACTTCATCACTTCATGGATGTCGATCAGCCGTTATTGAAGATGTAACTTATGGTGCGACCGGAGTAAGCAATTCGTGTTTCTCTTCGACCCTGGAATAGTAACGGCAGCTTTCTGAGCAGGGTCTTCCAGACACGACATCGATGTTTTCATGTGATGAGCTCTTCACATGAAAGATATGCCTCTGAGTTATATCCTCAGAGGCAGAATGCAGTTCGCTATTTTTGAATCCAAGGAAAAATTACATTTCCTTAAAAAGTCTAATCCGAGTATGCAAGGATCTATAATATCTGCCACAAATTCGTGTGATGGTAGGCGGCACTACCAAACGTGATGTTGACATTTAACCTCCCAACAATTTAGACTTTATCACCAGACACAGTCTGGAGGGTAATGCAGAGTGGTTTTCTTTCAAATGAATTTATCTTTCAACTTTTGAGCTAAATCTTTCCGGATGACAGTACTTGGCTCCAGTATCGATTGT
Organism: Stegodyphus mimosarum; assembly: GCA_000611955.2. Classification (NCBI taxonomy): domain Eukaryota; kingdom Metazoa; phylum Arthropoda; class Arachnida; order Araneae; family Eresidae; genus Stegodyphus; species Stegodyphus mimosarum. The sequence continues at coordinate 191,748 of KK114206.1, read as the reverse complement.
CAGATTGCAGGGAACTCCTCTGATATGTTCCATGATGAAATGTCCATCCTTATCGCCTCTCACTGCAGAAATCTGAAGCGCTTTAAAATGAGGTTTCTCATTATCTGGCAAACTTTCGCTCCGCGAGATGGCCATTAATTTCTTTCCTGCTTACTGTTGAGGAGCGGTTTTCGCTTCCGCCTCCTGAGGTGTTCTGCATTTCCTCCATACTTGACCTTCAGCACTTTAGGGTTGTTTCTTGTCAGTCCTATTTTGTATCAATGCATTGACTTCTCTGGTTAAATCGTCTAGACGAGCAGTCAGCTGATCCACTGACTTCTGGACTTGACAACTCTGATTGGGTTTCGGTCTCTGCGAGTTGCTTGCTGGGCTGCATCAAATTTCATGACATACACTAAAGCGCTTATTAAATCTTAGTCATTCGCCATTCACAGGGCTTTCTGTGTCTTTGAGTCCCAGGTGCCATCGATGAAGTAGA
>KK114206.1:164648-191243 GCA_000611955.2 Stegodyphus mimosarum | reverse complement strand
GAACTGGTTTAAAGAACCCATTCACTTTAATTAGCGAATGAGCTACGATCTAGCGAAAATGCGGTAGTTCTTTAGCAATTCATAGAGAGCTCTTGTTGGAAAGCGTGCCAAAATTCGATTCCTCTTATGTAAACACTAACATTTATTCCTTTGTTACTTACCAGAAACCTGTCTGGCCTTTTTTATGTGTGTGAGAGTTATATATGCATATATGTGTGCTTTTAAATTAAATAAACCGACGCATCTCAGCCAAACTGATGACCCTTGTTTGCAAATGGATGGGGTTTTTTCCCATCTGGTAGTGCGAGGATATGTTTAAAGTACGTAGATTATAGGTGTTTAGTTTCCTCCTGGAATTCCCAGTTCTCAATTCACCGACGCTCCTTCTCTAGTTGCAGATCTGTATCCTTCGGATTTTCGATTATTCCCATTGCTTCTTTAGCCGCGCATTTGATTCATGCGGAGTCCTCACTATTTGCTCGTGTTGTCGCTCTGTCGCTCCTTCTCTAGCCGCAAATCTGGCTACTGTGGAGTCATTATTATTTGTTCTTTCTGCTTCCTTGGAACAATTCCTTTGAGTTTTATTTGGATTCTTTGAATACTGTGTCATCATAGTATAGCTATGTATATTAGTTATTACACTTTTTATACAATATTATTATAACGTTTATGTAAAATATTAAATTATATTTTTATTTATTTATTTATTTTACTAACGTCTTGTAGTCAAGAGCTGTCAATTTCTCTTTAATCTTTTTTAAAATTAGTATATATTTATGAACATAAATTTTTCCATCTAATGTGTTTTTCCAAGCTTGAAGAACGAGATGTCGACCCTACCGCATAGAAGAACCTTAATTGATGTTTGGTATCATTTCGTCAAGTAAAAGTAAAATGCCGGTACTGTCAGCAGACTTTGGGATCAGCCTCCAATCTAAAAGTTTATTTTTACACTGCGTAGTAGCTACAAAACACCAATTATAGTAATAAAATAGTGTTGTAAGGTGTATTTCAATTTTATAACAGTTATTTGAATTTTGAAACCCTTTTCTTTCAATTCTTGTTTCCCACTTGCAACTCCCTACGATAATGAGTTTTTAGAATCGCCTTAAATGCAAATGAGTTAGAAGTAGTATTTAAAGGAAATTCTACTTCGAGAGAGAGAGTGCTTAGGTGTCCTTAGTCGCGCGTGTTTGCTTTTTGACTATTTCATCCTCGGCGATATTGTATGTGGCTATTGTTAATAGCTGGGTAGTTTAATTTAAGGGCGAACTACATCAAATTTTTGTGTCTAGCTTCCGCTAAATATGTTTTAGTTAGTATAAGCTTAGTTTCTTATTTTATTATCCTGATTTAAAAGCCCGAGTGGAGGCTTTCCTGTAAGCCCGAGAAGGGGCCATCTGTTATCATTCCTGTGAGTGAATAGAAACCCTTCTCGATTCTACGTTGTTAGTGCTTGAACTTAGCAATAATTCGCCACTCAGTTCACTAGGTTCCTCAATATTTTCTAATAGACAAAGAAGCAAGCTACATTATAATGTAATCTTTAACGAAAATTAGTTTAGTTTTCATTATTTAGCTTTTTTTAGCACTTTTTATTCCATAATTTTATTGTTGTTGTATGTAGAAAGATATTTTTAGGGAATCTCAAAAGTACAATTGAAAGAAATCAGTCCAGGGAGCAAAATATTTTTAATAAACTTAAAAGTCTATCAGAATTAGGTGGAATTTAGTATTTCATCATCTGACATTGCAGTCATTCTTAAGAAGGGGAGGCGAACAACTCATTCAACATTAATTACACTTACCTTTAACTGTTGGCTAGAGACAAAATCAAATATGCAATACTATGAAAACAGTCCGACAAAGATGAAGTTTAAAATTTTGCAAAGTCCCAGGGGATGAATGAGTAAGGACTTTGAAAAAGGCACGGGAAACTCTTGATCTAGTATTGCAGGATTCAAGGCGAGATAACTCATTTGAAGAGCTGTGATAGTTTTCTACAATGACTTCCGTCAAAGCTATTTAGTAATGCCAAAACCCTTCCCTTTTGTGAGACTCAGTTGCCCAAGTTTTCGGTGATAAGCTTCTAAAACGTTTTTAAAGAACTTATTCGTTTGAAGTAATATCAGATCAAATCTCTTTTCTGACGAATTTTGTAAATTTTTACCATTAATTAGGAAATGGGTGATGAAAGGTTTCCTCCGATCTTTGAAAATATCAAAATTATAAATGGTTGTATGGACAAGCCACGCAGGCTTCTAGAAAGAATCGTGTGAATGAAACAAATAACGATATTTAAGGATCTGCTACCAGGTTCTATTACTGCAAACAATTCAACAGGCACTATTATAACTATTAATGAGATAATCTACCCTATAACGTTTATCAATTGCAGTCTATAGCAAAACAATCGACGCACCAAGAAGGAATCATCCGATTGTTTTGTAATTTCGTAAATTTAAATGTTTTGACCAAATATGCAAATAATTAAAGTTTGGTGTCCAATGAATGAATAGTGCGACCGCCAGCGCATCGGAACTGCGCATATGTATATGAGGAGCTGTTCTTGAACTGTTGTTAAAACTTTCTGTTGCATTGTGATTAAGGATACCTTTAAAGACTGAAAAAATGCCTCGCCGCAGGATTCGAGCTCATTAAGAGCAAGTGTAAGAGTTTGAAAGAGGTTGTATCATTAGATTCAAAGAGGCAGGTTGGGCAAATCGAAGAATCCTCGTCATATGAGTCGAAGTGATGCGGTGATTAGAAGATACTGACAAGAATGGGTGGACTATGGCAGATTTCAGCATCTTGATGGTAGGGTCGACCTAGGGCCACAAGAGATCGGGAGGACAGAATGATTGTCAGATCAGTTATCACAGCGCTTCAGACGTTGGACCATCAGACGTTGGACCAGCACACGAGTGTCACCATGACCATTCACAGAGGCTGACCGAGCGAAATCTACACTCGTACAGACCGTTCGCCACCTGCCACTCACGCCTGCACACTGTCGAGGCAGATTGCAGTGGTGCTTCACTCGATCAGGTTGGAATGATGCTGACTGTGGACGTCCAGTCTTTAGCGATGAATCCCGCTTCCAATTGTGTGGTGACGATCATCGAAGAGGTGTCTGGAGACGCCCAGAGCAGCGTATCGATACTGCTTTCTCTATTGCACGCCACACAGGACCTCAACCAAGAGTTATGGTCTGGGGTGCCATTTCCATTATAGCCGGGTCCGTTCGGTCGTCATTGAGGCACATTTACAAAACAGAGGTACGTCGACTACATTATGAGACCTGTTTTGGTGCCGTTCCTTTTGCGTGATCCTGGCCTTATTTTTCAGCAAGATAATGCCAGACCACATACGGCACATGTTTGCCTTATGTGCTTGTCAGACACATTTTTTGTCCAGCCAGATCGCCAGATCTCTCTTCTATAGAGCATGTCTGGGATAAGATGGGAAGGCGACTGCATTTACCAGGGAATGTTGATGACCTAGCCCGACAATTGGAGCAAATATGGCAAGAAATGCCGCAGGAGACCATGCGGGAGCTTTGTAAGTCTATGCCACGCAGTGCAGCAGCTTGCATCCAGGCTAGAGGTGGGTCAACACCTTATTGAGGTCGTTACTTTCATGTTGATACAGAAAATGCGACAGTACTGAATGTCAATCAAAAGATGAAAATTTATTCGGTTATAACGCCAATAAGAACATACATACCATTCAAATTGGGAAGGCATTAGTTCCCAGTCAGGCTAGTATTCGCCATTATAGTTTACAAAATTAAAAAGCATTTTATAAAATTAATATGTGTCAATTAAAAATCTCCATGCAATTCTGTGGGTAACTTACTATATGTTGTCTGTGTCAAGAAACCCTTTTGTGCTTCCCCAAACATTTGTTTTTTTTCACTTCAGGTGAAAAACTAAAGAACTCTGCTTGTAAGTAAAATTTAACATAATATTTCCGCTTCATTAATGTAAATACTCAAGTCAATAACCATATATTTCAGTTATTTAAGAACTATTATTTTTATCTCTCTATTTCAACTCAGGTCACCAGTTAACGCTTATTTACACCACGAGCCACCTTGGACATTCGATGTTCCTCAACTCCTTGTTGTTGTTGTCTTGTACATGTATTTCTGAAAGAATGGTTGCCAGAGCTCAAGGAGGATGGACTTCTACTTCAACCCCAGTTTTCAGGAAGAGCACTCCGCGGGGGTAGTCCAAGGGTCTTCCACCCCTTTTCATTACCACTAAAACACACGAGAGGACTTTCCGCTCGTCGTATACGTATAAAATGCCCTCATGCTGCAAAGATACTATACATTTACAAACATACATTCCTTCGCGTGATTCGAACCCGGGCCCTTCGATACCGAAGTAAGCTTCTCTAACTCCTATAACCGACTCGGCGGCTTCCTCAACTCTATGAAATTCATTATACGAAATCCACAGAATACTTATTAATCTGATGTGCACGCCATTAAAGACGTGGCAAATGCAAATAATATTGTATAAAATATGCTTAACTAAACCTTTTACTATTAAAAATGTGTACTGTTTTGATTATTTAAAAAGTATTTAGTGATTGAAAAATAATGGCTTATTTAACGGTTTCAAAAATAACAAAACTGAGTGAATATAAATCATTTCAATTTGCTAATAACGAGTAGACCATTTTTGCAAAGCATAAATAAAAATTTTTAAATTAAAGCAATCTTATAACGGTATTAATTTTGAAACATAAATATCAAACTTTTAAAATCTCTCAACGTCCTAGCAGTCACCTACATGGATTGACTTACAAACAACATTATTCATTCTTACAGCATATAAAATTCATCTTCATTTTCTGCTTTTTGACTTTTACTTAACCCTAACTTGTATTTTAAAAGGTTTTACATTTAATAGCATATACTCAAGGGTTTTAAAATACGTTCCCTGTAAATAATTTACATACCTGCATTAAAAACTTCATCCCTTCTTTGTTGTAATTTCATGATGTTATACATTTAATTAAACCTTTGCTTGCTTTAAACAACCACCTCTTTAAGATCTTAATTTTCAGCACCTGTGTTCCAGCCTTCAAAGACTCTGTTTAAAATTATCAATAAACAGCTGTTTCTTCATTCCCAGACCAGGAAATAAGGCTCAAGTTATCGTATACAGGAACGTGACGTGCTTGCAGAAAGAGAGATTGTATCCTTTTATTTCAAATCGGCTACTAGAGTGGAAAAGTTTGTTCTTATAATGGTCACGTATTAAGTCTGGGAGAATAAGTGGAATGATATTAGGTGTCTGGAGCAGGCGGCAGTAACGGCTGTTTCGAAGAAGATACATAAAGTGGTAAATATACTAGGCAGGACTATAAACTAAAACATGCAAGATCAAAAGGGGAAATTGACTTATAACTGTGCGTATTCTTAACCAAATAAAGACGTATTTTTGGAGCATGCATGTACTTTTATGTATAGATTTAGTAAAGGATATAGTCCTCCATCAAAATGTTTTGTGTATGTGAATGTGAATTAGAGTGCATCTGATCCACAAGAAAAAGTAAAAAAAAATAAAGTTAGTAGGTAATTAGGGAAATTATTCTGTTCTCACAAATCAGTTGTTTTAGGATATGCATTAAAATCTTAGTTAGATTACTGAAACATAAGAAAATATATCAATTATCTTGAAATGTTTAGTGGAAAAGACAAAATTAAAACCAATGTAAAATGAGTCATTTCGATGGCAGTCTTTTCAAGACAATACGTATATATATACACACACAATGTAACAAAATACGATAGCTGCTTTAAGCACTAACTGGCGATCCCAAAATTAACATTCTAAATTTGGTGCTCTCCCCCTGAATTCATCCTTTCCCCCAAATTCGAGATCATTCCAAATTACATAACACTGCTTAATAACTAAAAGTAAAATTAATCAATCATAGCTGGTCTCTAGAATCGCACCAACTGGGGTACAAATACTCTGATAATATCCGCGATGCTCTTCTCTGTCAAAAAGGATGTCGCTCCTGTTGACCGGTGTATATGAGAAATTTTATGATAAAAAAGTATACTGTTTACGAAGAATGCTTCTAATGTACGTAAAAATAAAAATGGTAATTAGCTGAACTTGGATTGTGCCAACATCTTCTTCCATCTGTCCACTCGACTAGCGGAAGGTGATAAAAGTACCGGCGTTAACTGCGAATCAAAATATACATCATCGGTCACGACGACGACTGCAAGCTGATTCCTGTTCTATGTTTCCGGAATTATTGCATATATATTCAGTATTTAGCAGTTACAAAAGTTCTCATATTATTTGGAGAAACCCCACTAAAACACTTAAATTGCTGTAAAAGATATTTAACTAAGGAACAGTTATAAAAGCATCATTTTATTATGAACTATTGTTCTTGAAATTCTTTTTTGTCTCAAATTAGATCATGAATTTCTTAATAACAAAAGCTGATTTATCCATATCCTTCCAAAAGTTTTATTAGTCGATTTAAAGTCGATTGGACAATTTTTGGTTTATGATGAGATTCACGAGAATTGACATAATTGGTCTTTAATTTAACTTGCGTAACAACGATCTGACCATATTCTCAATTCTCAGACACATTGTTTGTGTTTACGAAAAAAAAATCACGGAGAATTTTAACGATGAAGGTGCAGAATACTGACATTTCTACATTTAAGCCAAAGTTTTCACGAATGTTATGAACTTAGCAGACTTAGTTCATAAACTTGTTAGTCCTTTCACCCAGAAGGGCTATTAGTCTTGAAACGGCATTTTGCGTTGAATCCCTTTAAATGTGTGAATCGCCTTTCAAATTCTTGCCACCAAATATTATCGCCTTTTGTTATATTTAAAGAAACTAAATAATGAAGAATATATATGAATGTATGTATGATTCTTGCATTGTGGAAAAACAACTGTACCTAGAGTCATACAGTTCTGAATACCATAGTCCTCCACTCAAACATGGGCACTTGGGAGCCCAAATTTTGAATTTCTTTTATTGTCTATTTCATATTTTATAAAACATTAGCAAATTTTTGTTTAAAAAATTTAACAATTTTAAAGCGAACAATGGCAACACTGTAGGGAATAAAATATTTTTATCTCCAGTGCGCGAGACTGACTATCGCAAATTTTAAAGATATGCTGTTTTTAAATATTTTCAGCACAATGTGGCGTTAGCCTAAGTGCTCTTGAAACGTGCATGTATCTGTAAATTAAAAAAGCTCCTTTTAGGTGAAATATAATATCTGAAAACCTTCAGATTTTGTTTTTGTTGTTATTCATAGTAATAACGTTTACTTAAATTCCTTATATCGTTCTGTTTTAACAATGGTCGTACTAGGTGAAAAACGTGGTTCAATAATCTGCAAAGAGAGGATACATAAAATTTGAAACTTTTTTTTTAGTATTCAAAGTGCGCGCGGGAGAGTGGTGTACTAGCGGCATGGCACGTTAAGTTTAATGCCTTAATTTTAAATATAAGATATCAGCCTTTAAACTGTGTCTTATTAAGGTTTAATGAATATTATTTTTGTTGAGTATTATTATTATTATTATTATCGTTATTTTGAATATCGTTTATAATGTTTTGGTCAATTTTTAATTGGCCTGTTTTGATCAGCACGTGTACTGGAATACTTTTTCAGGGTTCTTTTTTTTATTTATGCCACATCAGTTTCTGATTTGAAATATATTCTAGTTTTAATTTGTTTAGAGCTATAGAGATATGACCTTTCTACTGTTATCATTTTCAGCTGTTCTTGAAGTCTAAAGTGCTTTAATAAATAACTGTTCTCGATTTTTAAAATAATTGGCATTTTCTCCCCCTCAAAAATAGATTATAGTGTCAGATGTAATAATATATGTTCTAATGTAATAATATACGCTCTTTATATTCTGATAAGTGTATTTTTACTTAAGACATAAACCTGGCACAGAGAATCGTAGGAGTTAGTATATCTTCACAAGTTACTGATGTAAATCTTATGAAAATGCTTTAAAAAGCATAGTTAGTGACAGCAATTTATTTTCTAACATTTTATTCTCTTTTTGCTTGAGAACTGCCTGTAGCAGATTTTATATCCTGATGGATTGACGCAGCTTACGAATCAGCACTGGGTGCTTAATTGCAGCTGCTTTTCAATTGGTTTTACACATACTTAGAATAACGTAGTGCTAAACTATTTTTTTAATAATGTCTACGAGAATAAAATTCCAGACCTACTTTCCTCTTTTCTAAAACGGCAAATGAAAACAGGCTGTAAACAATGGTAAAAGTTGTAATAATAACTGATAATTTAGGCTTCAGAAATTCATCGCTTGGATTTTGTATAAATCTAATAATATTTTGTTATTATTTATTATATGTTTTATTACATTTAAAAACATCCTCAAAATGATTTGAAACGTAATTTGTTTAATATATAAACCAGCGTGGTTAAATATTTTAACAACTTTCCGCAGATATCATTAAAAATAATATGAGTTAAAAACAAATTAAATAGAATGAGATATCAGATTGAGAAAATTCTTTGACGTGACATGCTTCTACAAAATTTTGATTTCCAATCAAATCACAGTTTAACACTTGAAGCTGATACAAAGTTGCAGTTTGTAATTTGCTTTTTGAATATATTTTTAGCCCGAAGGAGCTTTAGCCCAGAATGGCTATTAGTCTCAAAACGGCATTTTCCGTCGGTTCACTATAAAAGTCGTATCACTTTTGAAATTGTTGCCCCCAAATAGAAATTTGAAATTGTTGCATTATATTTAAAGCAATTAAATAATGAAGAATCTGCATGAATGTGTGCATGCTTCTTGTACTGTGAAAAAACGACGTTATCTAGAGCCATCAAATTATGAATAACTTAATTCTCCACCCGAACACTCCGAAAGCCAAATTTTGAATTTCGATTTTTTTTAACTATCTATTTCATGTTTGTAAAATTTAACGAATTTTTTATTAACAAACTCAACAATTCTAAAGCGAGCAGTGGCAACGCTGTGCGGGAAGAACATATTTATCTTCAGCGTGCTGTTTATCGAAAATTAAAAAATTTGCTGTTTTTAAATATTTTGGGATACTGCCATTGAGTTTTATTTTATGCAGTTTATGTTCGAAGAATATGATATTTAATTCACAAAAATAATACATAAAACGTTAAAAAACGCCCGTTTGGGCAAAATATGAAATCTGAAAGCTTTCAGTTTTTTTTTGTCATTTATTTTTGTGCGTTAGTTTATTTATATTTATTTATTTATTAAGTGCATTCCTGAAATTCTGAAGTACACTTCTATAGTTGTCAGCTCCAGGAAGATAAAGGGTCAACCATCCTGCCTTGCTTTCTATGAAAAGTAACAAACTCAGATGCAGGTTTAATTTAAATCCTTTTATTATCATGCCAGAATAACGGTTTCACAATCTATACAATAACATAAAATAATAATGAAGCCGTTACTTGCGGGGAAAACGTCAATCAAACTTTCCAGAAAAATTAAAATATTAAATCAAGGCAAAACTGGCCTTCTATGCTTTGCCTCGGTCCACAATATTTTTTGAAGCAATGGCGGCTAGCGGAGCTAAACCTGATAAGGTTTTTTAATAGCAATGGCATGTAATACCGTAACTGATCAACAGTAGCTGCCAAAGGCTGTCTCCCGAACTCAAAAATTTAATGCTTATGCATTTTAACTAATTTGCCTTCTTATAGGAGTGGATGAAATAAAATTTATAATAATAAGATAGTTGGGTTAATTCGCATAACAGAAGTTTATGTTTATATATTGTTTATTTCGTTAAATATTGAATTTGTAGTCACTTACTTTGAACATTACATGGAATTGTAACATATGGAGATTCGAATTCTACAAATCTTGAAAATAGAATTTTTACAGATATTTACAATGCTGTTTTAACAGTTGTAGTTCCGATAGACAAATTCTGAAACTATGTTTTTACATATGAATTTTGAACAGAACTCATAACTGTCATAGTAGTTGTTAAAGTTATTAAAATGCATTACACTTATTAAAGAATTAGTATTTACAGTCTTTACAGTCTTTACAGTCATTAATATTTACCGTCTTTCCAGCCTTGAAAGGTGTTACAATTCATCAAAGTTATCATTTATGCATGATTTATGCATATCATTTATGCATATGTTTAGTGCTTCATGATTGCTTGGGAGCAAATAGCACCATTTTCGTTCATTACTTATTAATTGTTTCGAGAGACGTAGCATTGTTGTCATCCAAACCTTTTGGCTGTTCTCGTACAAAAGGATTTCCACGAGAAATGTTTTGCAGAATCTCGTTTAAGTTAATACGCTTGTTTATAGCAGCCCTTGATGGTATCTATAAGATTCTTAGTTGCATTATCTAAGTCCTCCGTAGCTGCAGTGGAATCAATCTTGTTTTAAAGTTTTGTGATATTTTCGAGGATGAGTTTATGGAAGAAACATATTTTGTTTTGAATCTGGGTTTGGCAGTAACATTATAGCTCTGATATATTGGATAGGTAATGTAGTTATGATCACTCAAGGCGATATCCTGTTCTACTGTCCAGCCTCGGACCGTATTTGCTAGGTCTTGAGAGGCTACTATGAAATCAGGCCATCTTCTAGCTTGAACAGTCGTCAGTTGTCCAGTTTGAGTTGTATAGTCGAGTCATGTGGTAATATAGTCGAGTAAAAGTCTGTATAGTCGAGTTTTAGCTTATCTGAGCTATTATTGGTTGATTATATTATTTACAAAACCAGTTATTCATTCCAAAATGGAGTAAAATTTAAAATTTTCCTCACTGTTAACTTGCTTATTAGCAGAAGAAAAATTCTGCAAAACTATATCACTATAATAGTATAATATGCTAATGACATTTAAATAATATAAAGCGAAAAAAATGTAGATGATTACAATATATATGTATATATGTAAGATATAAAAAATGCGATGGCTGCTTTAAGAATAATTGGCGATCTCAAAATTAACGCTTCTAGATTTTATGCTATCCTCCTAAATTCACCTGTTCTCCCAAATTCGAGATCTTTGCATGTTAACGTAACGCTTATTGCAGATACCTCTTGTCCAATCAAAATAATTGTAAATCAAAACTTTTTTAACTCGGAACTGAAACTTTTGACTCTTCTGCATCTGAATGACTATCTCCCTTCTCCCACTGAATTGCAGCCTTCTTTTTCGCTGACGCTCTCCTCCTGGCAAGACGCTCCTCATCCACGCTGCTGCCTGCTTGCAAAAGATGACGTCGTACTTTAAAACCCGTGTACATGGAAATTATTGTATTCAACTATGATTAAAAAATATCGTGTCCTCAAAAGGAGCATTTGATATGCGTAAAAATAAAGATTGTGATACTTCACGTTCAGTTGTGTTAAATGCGTCATCATCCCTTTCCATTCAGCCCTATCTACAGACACTACTGGCTTCTCAGCCATGACGAATATCGAAAGCTGCTAAAAAGTACAGAATTCCTTCCTTCTACGCAGTAAAACATGACATATGTGTATTTGTGCGTAAGATAAATAAATATGTAAATCAATAATTTAAATTATAATTTAAACTATTGGTAACTCCATAATTCCCCCTCTGTATTCTAAAAATTTTAATCACTTTTCTGAACTGCGTCATTTCTAGACCAATCCATCTTGCATGGCTTGCTGATGACGTAAGTAATTTGGAAATTAAACTCACAATTTCGGGAACTGAAACCTTTCTAGAGTAAACGAAAACCTTCTGTTGGTGAGCCTCCATATTGGATAACTGCGTATTTTTAGCTTCAGCTTATAAGGTATTTCTCCCGCTTTCTTGCCATGCTTTCATGGTGTAGTGGTCATCACGCTCGGCGCGTATTCGATTGGTTCGTGGTTCGAATCTCGGCGAGGGCGTTGCTTATTTTTCACATATTTCTGTTTGAAAAAAAAAACTTAATGGCCATACAGGTGGGGCCCCAACTAAAAAATGTGGTCGATGATGATTCTCGACCACAGGGATTTAGCAAATACGGCCCCTAGTCGCCCTTTAAAAGGGGGAGGATATAAAAAAGGGGGAGGACTAAAAAAAATGATTGATGATGATTCTCCACCACAGGGATTTGGCGAATAGGGCCCCTAATCCCCAGTCGCCCTTTAAAAGAGGGAAGATATAAGGTATTTCTCCCGCCTTCTTGGCATGCCTTCGTGGTGTAGTGCTCAGCACGCTGGTTGCGCATTCGAGAAGTCCGTGGTTCGAGTCCCGGCTATGGCATTACACATTTTCCATATCTCCTGCTTGGAAATAACCTAATGTCGGTACAAGCTCTCCTGCAGTGAAGACGCTACTTCGCTCGGTTTGCTTTGTAGTGCTGCTGACAATGCCATTATCCAAAATATGATACTGTGTATAAAATTGTGGAGCACGTATTGTGCCTATGATCATGCGTGATGAAAAATACGTTTTTGATAATTAGTGCGTATCCACCAATAAAAGTTATATTCAATTCGGCTACGTCGGTATACAAGTCTTTCCTTCGAGGGTCATCCATCTAACTATGCAGTAAAGTCTCCTCAAGATATAACGCAGAATATCATCGAGAATCTGCTACAGCTTACACCAAGCCATCTTATTACATATATATGTGTGTGTGTTTGTATTTTCGAAAACTTAAAATTTTACCTTTCTGTCCACTGAAAATAACACCTGATTTCAATTAGTACAAACCACACACTAAAATCGAAAGTTGTCCGAGGTCTCAATATGCAAACATTTGGAGGATCATATAGAAATAATACTAAAGTTGAGTGTTAGAAGATATTTTACAGGAAAGGTTATTAAAATAGAATAATGGATTTAAAATTCCGATACATAAATAAGCTAAAATTTAAAAATATTGTATTCTTTATTGGCCCAAATGGACAATTTGCCTGGAAGGGCTATTAATTTCGTTTTGCGTTCATTCACTATAAACGGCAAATCACTTTTTAAATTGTTGCCACCGAATATTAGAGTCCTGTATTATATTTAAAGAAATTAAATAATGAAAAATCTGAATACATGTATGTATATTTCTCGCATTGTGATAAAACAAAGGTACCTAGAGCCATCGAATTTTGAATAACCTACTTCTCCACCCGAATCATAGACATCCGTCATATCGGGCATCTGGAAGCTCAAATTTGGAATTTGGAAATTGTTTTATTATCTATTTTATATTTTGTAAAGCGTTCATGAGTTTTTGGTTAAGAAACTCAATGATTGCAAAGCAAGTAATGGCAGCACCGCACGAAAAAAAACATTTTTATCTCCAGCGCACGAGACTGTGTACCGGAAATTCTAAATATATCCTCTTTTAAATATTTTGTGATATTGGTGTTGAATTTAATTTTATGGTTTAAGTACGAAGAACATGATATTTAATAAGTAATGGTAACACATGAAACCTTTAAAAAAAGTTCTTTGGGCGTAATATAAAATCTGAAATCTTTCAGATTTTTTCAACATTTTATATTTTTTAATATTATTTGCATATTATTTGATTTCTTTTAATCTTATCAACAAGTCTCAAAATTTATGCACAACTTTAAAGTTGGATTTAATCTCTATTTTTCAATTATCCCATTCTCATTCTAATGAACTTCATACCTTAGCGAGTTTCACGTGTTCACTTATTCCATTCGTTAGAGAATCAGGGGCTTATTATTACATTATGGTTTACAGACTTTCACTCAAGCGAAAATCACTCAAGCGAATTATGTATTTTAAACAGAATTAAATCACAATATCCTTGATCCTAGCAAGAAAGTTTATTGATTTTAGTTCATCCAATACAAGGTAGATAAGTCATAGAAGAAGAATGATTATCTATCTATATCTATAAAGAAGAAAGTCTGTTTGTTTGTCCTGTAAAAATTCAGTCACTACTATAGCTATCGTCACCAAGCTTTCTATAATTCTTTTCTGGGGTTCTGGAAAAGGTCGACGTCTACTTTTTCCAAAAAGAAAAAGTAGCTAAAATCAGAGATTCTAATTAAAAACTGAAAAAAAAAAACAGTAATTTCCGCCCTCATTTTCCCGAGTGGCAACAGTGTCGCAAGCTGGAGATGAAAATTTGCTTTATTTCGAAAGTTGTTGCTACTAATCGCTTTCAAATTCTAGAGTTTGTTAATAAAACTTTTTTATATTAATTGAAAACTCTGAAAGCTCTGATTTTCGCACTCACTTATCCGAGTGGCAACAGTCTCGTTCGTTGGAGGAAAAATGTTTTATTTCGAAAAGTGTGTCTACTGCTCGCTTTCAAATCGTAGAGTTTGTTAATCCAAAATTTGTAAGTTTTGCAAAATCTATGCAGATAAAGAAGAATGTTTGTTTCTGTGTTTCTTTGTTTGTTCGCGTTATTGATTTCTGATCAATTGTGATCAATTTTTTGCCACATGTAATCGATGAAATTGAATATTAGGTAAAATACTGGATGGAACTTGAGCTTTTACGACCATTTGATTAGAAAGACGAAAATCATTAAAAACTGTGTTCCATTGTTGCTCTTATAATGAGAGAATTAGCTTATTTTTCTATCAAATTTTTTTTAGGTGGGTTCTATATCGCATCGGACTGAAAAATGTATGACTATGAATTATATATTTTGTATCGTTATTAGAGAAAGATTACAACAATATTCTCTCTGTTCTTAGGTGATTTACTCTCAATCTAACCTAACTGGTATCGGGTACTTCCGCTAGTATAAATATAAAATACGTATGCTTAAGTTTACATTCAAATTTCATTATCTGCAACACCTAATATTTTAGCATTCCTTTGTTTAGGTCATAAATCTTATTTTTATCTTATTTCAGGTGCAGATTCTTTCTTCGCTCAACCGCGGCTGAGAGCCCAACTTGGAAAGGTGAGACTTTTAATCCCCTTATGGTATTCATAATTTATGCGAAAGATCAGAAAATCACAACAACACGTGCCTGCTTCGTCTGAGCGTGAAAAGGGACATGAAAAAGCTTTCGATGGTATTTTCCTCCCACCTTTCAGTTTGGAGTCACGGTTATGGTTATATTCCGTGGCGGGAGGACGTTTACTGGATGATGTACCGCTGCCATGCACCGCTGCATTGTGGGAAGGGAACTGCCAAGGCTCAACAGTGTTATACTTTCTTCGTGGTTGGGAGGGGGGAGGAAGAATGTTTGCTGTGGCTTGGCACTGTAACGATAAGTTATATAAAATGGTTTCTCTCCCCTAAATTTGGGAAGATGCTTTCGGAGCAACTTTGACTGCAGGATCGATGAAACATATTTTTTCTTTGAAGTTTCTTTTTTTTTACCCGGCTTTTTACAGTAAGTATTACTGTCACAACTATTTTCAGCAATTCTTGAACTGTTGAATACTTTTAAGGGCAACGTAATATCTCAGACAATAAAATATTTATGAACTAATGCATTTAAAAGTAGAAAACCATATTTAATTGCATAGTCTCCCACTTTTTTGTTACTAATTTTATCAAATGAAAATCGATAGGGAAAAATTACGTGAATAATTTTATTTCTGAAGGGCGCGATTATAGTAACAGCGTAGCAAATGAAAAGTATTCATGGGCAGACTACCGTTAACTGTCGCAATATTATCGAACATTTACTTAAACGAATTTACGTTCCTCTAACAATATATAGTAATATTAATATTACAATATGTGATAAGATAGCTTCATTCTTACTTCCCTGTACGTTGAATCTTGTCCACGCTTTTGTCCACTGCTACTCCTTATGCCTCAAATTATTCAGTACTGTTACAGCTTGAAAGTCTTTGCTATCATCACTGTTGTCATTGTCTCCGTAACAGTTCAGTCTGTCTTCTCACATGCAGCGTTCTTCAGAATTATGAAGATATACCCATTTTCTTGAAGCTCTTCATTATGATGTCAGTCAGAGCCCATGCAGCCAAACTCCACGAGCAAATTAGTTCAACGGAAAGTAACTTGTTTATCTCCGGTTCCAGTAAAATTATGTTATTAATACCTATTTGTTATAAAAATTTAAAAGAATCTACGTTCCCCTAGCAATATATAGTAATATTAATATTACACTATGTAATAAAATAGCTTCATTCTTACTTCCTTGTATGTTGAACCTCGCCCTCGCTTTTGTCCACTGCTACTTCTTATGCCTCATCATGTAATACTGTTACAGCTTGCAAGTCTTTGCTATCATCACTGTTGTCATCGTCTTCGTCACTGTTCAGTCTATCTTGTCACATGCAGTGTTCTTTAGAATTGTGGAGATATCTTCATTTTCTTGAAGCTCTTTATTATGACGTCAATTAGAGCCGATGCGCCCAAACTGCACAAGAAAATCAGCTCAACGGAAAGTAACTTGTTTGTCTCCGGTTCCAGTGAAATTGTGTTATTAATACCTATTTGTTATAAAAATTTAAAAGAATCTACGTTCCCCTATCAATATATAGTAATATTAATATTACAATATGTAATAAGATAGCTTCATTCTTTCTTCCTTGTGTGTGGAATCTCGCCCTCGCTTTTGTCCACTGCTACTCCTTATGCCTCAAATTATTCAGTACTGTTACAGCTTGCAAGTCTTTGTTATCATCACTGTTGTCATCGTCTTCGGCACTGTTCAGTTTGTCTTCTCACATGCAGAGTTCTTTAGAATTATGGAGATATCTTCATTTTCTTGAAGCTCTTCATTATGACGTCAGTTAGAGCCCATGCACTCAAACTCCACAAGCAAGTCAGTTCAACGGAAAATAACTTGTTTGCCTCCAGTTCTAGTAAAATTGTGTGACTTATTTAATATCTGCCTATTATAAAAATGTGGTCGATAGTTTTTACTGATACGTCCATTGGTTGGAGAGATAGTAAATGTCCTAGTGAAATGATGGCAGGAATAGTGTTTGTTCTATTCATTGGTTTTTTAATTCTTCCATGAGATGTTCACGGAAGTTAAGTAGTACTAGCAGTGGCTACTTATGTAGAAGGTTAACATTCCGTCTAGTTAATACGATTTTGAGAAACTTTTTCATTAAATCGTACGGTATCCAACTCTTTTTGTATACTCTAACTATGATACCATTCGAGAATTTTAGTTTCGGCTATGCTAAAATTTTTGGAGTGCTCCCTTTGTGAGTGCCTATAGAAAGAGAAACATTGCGTGAATATTTTTTTTAATTTTCAGAACCTGTCTGGGGGATATGTGAGGGGGTAAAACACACTAATAAATAAGCTATGTATTTTTTACAAATTATTAACCATACCTAATAGATTTATCTAAGGGGAAAAGGGAAATGTTTGCATCAAATGACATACATTATTGCGTTTAATTGCGTAAATTAGTTCTATCTGTGTTAGTAACGGTAAGAAACATTAGTACTAATGAAACTAATACATGTATTACCCATTTATCGTTTAATGCAGCCATTATATAAGCCTTGTCAGCTAGTAGAATATATTTGTGTTTTTGCAAGAACTTGTGCAAGAACTTCACTTGTGTTTTTGCAAGAAATTTATGCTTGGAATTCCGAGTTACTCCGAGTTATATATATGCTATGTTCCATCCAGGTTTAATGATACCAGTAGGCCTGTTTGAGACTTTATCTCAAAAACTGAATTTAAAGTTTATCAGGCTGTAAAGTCTCTGGGTTTTCTTAGGTAGCATAAAACTTGAACCCTATGTGGAAGACAAAGTAGCGAATTCCTTGAAGAATAAATGCTGCGGAAAAAAGATTTTAAATAATCTTATTATTGAAACTAAATTAAAAAAGATGCACGTTGGTCGCGCTCACAAATCACCACCACTTGTGTCTAACGTTAATTTAACAGGAAATAAGTATGTAATAATTTGCTAATAAATTAAAATATTGTTACGGATTTTGTATTTATTTAGATATTTATTCAGAATTGTAATTAAAATTGTTTAATTTTCCATTGCAACGCAGACGATTTTTGGGGAGAAAGCTGCGTCGTAAAAGTAAAATTACAAGAGCGCATGCATTTAATATTTAATAAATAAATATCTCGTAACTGCTGTTGCCATCCAGAAAAATCGAGATATCATTAGATTTTCCCTGAATGTTCTCGTGATATAATTAAAAAGCTTATTAAAGTCGAATTAAAACATCTCAGCTCAGTTGTAGCTGTTTTAAGTGAACTGTTGTTTACTTAATGCTGTTATTTATTGTAGAGAATTCGATGTGAGATTGGATTAACTTTCTCTATTTTGAATTGAGTTCTGTTTAACGTTTGAGATAGTGTGATATTGGACGAATATCTCTGAGAAAATATTTCAGTATTTTGTTTTATTTCTTGTGACAAGGATAAATTTCATTAACTTTTTAACGACTTGTGCATTCAATCCATTACGAACCTGTACGCACGCAACAATACCTAACGACTGCCTCCTTAGCTTAACTAAACGCTAAATCGACTGCACACAGCAAAGCCAAGCCGAGAAATATCAATATAAACCGAAAGGTTTCTAACACCAATTAGAGAGCTAACTTCAAATGCGCAGCATAAACTCGAAACTAAGTCCGCTACTACTCTTTTCGAACTCTTGAAATGCAGCTTAAATACTGCTTCTGAAACACGTTTACACTTACAGCTATATCATAACAAATTTACAATCCAGCAGGAAACTGAAATCAGGAGGGAAAGGAAAGGAAAACTAAAATAATTAATTAGAATAGAAAAAAGACCTTACAAGGCTACTGGAAACATCAGAATTAAGACAAGCGCAAGCTTCATATCGCATCTTCATAAAACCAAAATCCAAGATGAATAGAAAACGGATAATTTTCATTGTTTTATAGATGCATTCCCTCAAATTTCATCATAAATCTTCTCATTTTCCAGAATAGTTCAGTCATTATTTACGACAATAAAAACGATAGTGGAATGAATGATAAGCTATTTCAGTTATATTATGGTTGTTTTCTCAGTTATGCATATGTTCTGTTCGTTTGACTATACGATTTCTGCGTTTTTGTATATTCTCAAGCAATTGTTAATATCCTCAGTCTGACTCAAGAGAAATTCTTTTATTTATTCATTCGTAGTAGTTATCTAGTTATATAGACTATTAGGGTTTTCGGTGCAGGAAGCATGAACTATCAAACTGTGCCATCGCAAATTTAAAACACGATCTTCTACTTCATTATCTGTACATGTTAACAACTTACACCACGAAACCATACCAGAAGGAAAAGAAAAATTCCTTACATCCTCCCCCATTTCAAGGGCAACTTCGGAGACGAGCGAGACTCAACCGATCAAAACTAAGTAGTGACGAGTGATAGGGCCTGAAGATAATTAGAATTTTCAAATTATATTCAAGAGAAATCAAATATGTTCTCATTAATATTCGAATTAAATGGCTTCGATTTGCTACTGGACGTGCTTATCACTTACACTGAGACATGCAATAAATCCTTACAATCATATGCACATGCTTGTATACCAGGTGATCCAAAAATACGTTAACATTTACGTGAACATTAACATGTTCAAGAATTCACTGGTGAAGAAGTAAAAACTTGCACATTGCTTGAAATGCCAGGAGGTTTTATTGAAAATAAAAAGGGCTTAAACGGCTAACAGATGGCGCTTCAAATGATAACAAAAGCAATAATTAGCATAACAATTGATTTTTAGCAAAGACTATGTTCTTTATAACTAATGTTTAACATGTCGGCCATCATTGATCGACAATACCTGTAGTCGAGGGGCAATATTGTGAACAGCACTGTATATCATATCTGTATGTATGGTGAGAAATTGTTGTCGGATGTTGTCTTTTAGCATCCCTAATGAGATAGGACGATCGCGGTAGATTTCCGATGTCAGTAGTAGATTCACAACCAATAATCACATGGACTGAGTATGGGGACCGGAGAGGCCAAGCATGAAGGTAGTTCGAGGCTCAGCACGAAATCCTCCCCAGTGATCATACGATGCGATTCTCATGCGCCATGATGTGTGCAAGAGATCTGACACGATTCTCATGCCGCATCACTGACATTTCAATGCCCAGCGCCATATGTTGACCTTTTTATGCATTTTTTTTTCTTTTAGCTTTCAATGAAATCCCATGTCATTTCAAGCACGTATGTCAATTTTTACTTGTCTACCAAAATTACTCCGTGAATTATTGAATTTTCAGATGTTAACGGACTTTCGGATCCCCCGGTATAATACATGCTATAGCGATCTGAAAGCGAAACTGGTGAAATTAGTGAATTACAGTAATAAACTACTAACCTTGGTTTATTGATGTTAATTTCCTTTGTAACATCTACTGTGAACAATCACGACATGTACAAAACGATTCTTGGCAAGCAATGGAGTACTTTGTTGTACTTTCATCTCGTTTTAATCAATAGTAGGTAAATTACCAAAATATGGAAATTGCTTTTAAGTGGCATTTCGATTTTGGTACACTGAAAATAGTCGCACTTGTTGTGCGCAATCACGACAAATGTAGAATGATTATTAACAAGCAGGTAAGCAGAAATGCTTTCGTGTACTCTGATCGCATTTTATTGAATGATAATTAAATCCTTAAAATAGTAAACATTAAGTGGTATTTTGATTTCGAAAAATGGGAAATAGTCCGGAGAATTTAAAGAAAACCAAAAGGCAAGGTATGAGGAAAATGCAAGTGAGTTTTTCTCACATCGTGCCTCATGAAAAAGAGATTTAACATGAAGTCGAAACCATCTGCATTGCTCTTATATACCAGCCTCAGAGGGCATGATCTTTCTAACAGAGCCGTTCAAACGAACCAATTGTGATATCTCAATACGAATAACCAATTACAATGCATTAAAACTTCGCCTATTAAGTAAGACTATTTCCGTACATAATTCCTTTATAATCGTTAAAATCAATGAGTATTGCTTTGAGTTTTAAAAAGATGAAATAATTCTTCGAGTTTATTATTAACGCACATTCCTCATTTTGACTCTGGTTTAGGGTCAAAGATGCATGGATTTGCTTTTCTTTTACTGGCATTAATAATGCTATTCGAATTTGGTAATAAGACACAATTTTAATTCCAGTAATCATACGGTACTCAGAAGAAATCTTACGATAGCATGTTAAAAAAATTGTTTATTTTAATTTCTTAATTGACAGATAGTATCAACAATTTTCGCTCATGCAAAGAAGAATTATATATAGAACATGAATACAAATTACATTATCATAAATCAAATAAAGTCATAAATTATTAGGAAATTATGATAAAGTTACAAGAAAATCATAAAATAATGAAATCATAAATATTTAAATTCTGTAACAAATATATCAATAAACAAAATCAGTAAAAAATAAACAAATAATTTTCAAATTTAAAAAATTAAAAACAAATAAATTATAAAGTAAATATATCACTAAATAAATTTTAAAAAATACGAAATAAAAATAAATAAATAAATTTATCATTTAATATAATAAGTCCTATTAATAAAAATCTGATGTAAACACCACATAGCTTTCTTGTACAGAATATAAAATTATACACATTTTGCATTTTATTTAAATTTATTGGATTGAGTTAAATCGGCTTCGTCGGTAGCATATAAACAATAATAGAATAAATGCACTCTTTAAAATTTATTATATTTGTTTACCATAGAGACACTCTGGCGCTAGGTGCACTTAACAGCGTTACATCTCATTCATTTTATAACTCAGAATATACAAAAATTATTTATATCATCTGAAGAATTACCTAATCGTTGTCACATGTTCTGTTCAAATATTACAATAAATCTAAAACGATGTGTAAAAGAAAAAACAAACAAAAAAGGAAACAGTTTTTCACAGACGATTCAGTATTTCTCATTAATTCAGTTCTTTCGCAACAAGGCAAAAATACATAAAAACTCAAAATACCCATATAAACAATTTCAAAGTAAATCTTAAACAGTTCCTTGAATAAACGTTCTGCTAAGTTTCAAATGTAAACAAATATGGCTGATATGTTAATAATAATTAAGCTTAGCCGCACTTAAACAGCTTTTAAGTTGTTGATAATTCTACAAACGTTGCATGCAGATTTACTAAAGGCATAAAAACCTTAACCAGAAGATAAGAACAACATAATTCAATTATTATTAAAGCGAAAAATGCACAATTTACACACATATAAGAATAAAGAAACTGAACTCACTGAGCCGAGTAACAGAGTGGATAAATGCCTGTATATATATTCATATACTTTTGGTGCGGGCAATTGCAACCAAAATAGGAGGTGCACATCTACATGTTATAGCAGTCCATTATACAAAATTTCGACGTTCTGAGGCTACTTGTTTTTCCGTTATTCGAGATAGATGCGTACGTACGTACGTACAGACGCCAAGAAAAAATCTCTTCCGAAGCCATTTTAAATCAGTTTTATAATTTTTTTGGGGAAAAGAGTCCTTTATTCTGTCTTTAGGTACGGATGCCACGCAAATACATCGTTAAATTGCATTCGATAGCGGTCAAAATAGATATTTTCGTTGAAATATGATACCCGAAATTTTTCACAATTACAATACTTCCTCTTTACTTCGTACAAGGAAGTAATAAAGCAGGAAAATCATATTAAAAGTTATTCACTTATAAAATCACATAGCTTTTTTCATATAAAATGATTCTCAAATTGCATCACCGAGTATTTAACGAATTTAATTTTTAAATGAATCATCTAAGGATTTCAAAAAAATTTTATTTATAGAACTCTTTTCCTTTATCACATTCAACGGGTTTTCTTAAGCGCTTTTAAAGTGATGGATAATTCATAAAATGACAGAGGAACGAATATGGTTTACTAAAAGAGTTTTCTTGCAGCTAAAATCAAGGCGAGTAGATGTATTTTCCATTTATAACTTCACATATTACATTTATCGAGACTACCAAATCCACTGACACTGCTTCTGTCCCCAGAAGGCGATGCAAGCAATAATCAAAATGAATGAAAGCATTTTACCCTCTATAAGAGAGTCTCACAACACACGATCAGTTTCTCCATTCCCTGCTGGGCTTTAATCGATTCCGTGAAGGAAAATTAATCGTTTTAAATCTACTTAAAATGCCCATTTCTACCCTTCCTCGGAGAATTGAGATTTACGAATACCTGAGGCTCTGTTTAATGCAACCACAATTTCGATCCGCGCGAATCCAAGCTGAATGAGGAAAAGTGTTCCAAATTCTGTTTTGCTTTTAAAGGTTTCCAAGCTCCGTGAAAGTAAAATTTGAAATTTCTGATTGTTCGACTTCGCGATCTGAGAAGAAATTTTTTGTATTGGTAATCATTAAAATCTGCTGTTTTCAGTTTTTACAAAATGCTGTGATTTCAGAGTTTTGTATTTGTTAAACTAGAAACAAAAATCTGTGGTAATTTGCTCAGTAGACACTCCTTCATTTTTTCTCACATTTTTAAAGATCTTAAAGAATGAAGCACTTTAAAAGTATTTATTGTTTTCATTTAGAAATTTTGAGTCCTGGCCAAAAAAAAATAAAGTTATTGTCATTTATTTAGATATGCTATGTTTCGATAAGTAAGTCCGAAGTAAGATTGGAAGTAAGTCCGGCTAGGTGACTTTGTAGAGTCGCTAGGATTTTTTGGAAGCAGAAGAATGAAAAATGAGCAACGCCTTCGCCAGGAATCGAGCCATGGACCTCTCGGTGTGCTGACCACTACACCACGAAGGCCTGCGAAGAAGGCGGGAGAAATACCTTATATACTCCCTGTTTTAAAGGGCGACTGGGGATTAGGGGCCACAATCGCCAAACCGTGGTGGTGAATTATCATCCACCACCTTTTAGTTCGGGCACCACCTGTAGAGTCATTAGGATTTTTTGAAAGCAGAAGAATGGAAAATGAGCAACGCCTTCACCGGGAATCGAACCACGGATCTCTCGGTTACGCGTCGCGTGTGCTGACCACTACACCACGAAGGCATGCAAAGAAGGGAGAAATACTTTATACCCTGAGTTCAAATCCCGCTAAAGGCCAGCTTATTTTTCTTGTTTTCTGCTTTAAAAAGCGATAAAAGACTTGTAACATATAATAATAACCTTTTTAAACTACGCGGTTTTAAACAAATACACTAAAAAGTAAAGATTATCTGTTGTTGTTGTGAATCTCACTTGTCTGACAATAACATCAGAACAAGCCCACGAAATTTATTGTGGCAAAGAGGGCAAGATTGCTCCTGTCGTTGGTAAGAGCCTTGAGCACAATACAGGTGGGCCTTAGTTCATCCCTTCAACTTTGTTGCAAAGCACCCTGAAAGAAAGGGATCGAGGGTCTCTCACCTCTCTTCTCCTATCACTAACCTCTCTAGAGGATTTTCGTCTCGCCGCTTATTTGGAGTGCCTCATGCCGCACAGACACTATACATTTGCAAACAACGATGACTTCTCTGGGATTCGAACCCCGGCTCTTCGGTACGGCAGTCAGAGTCGCTAACTATAATCGATTGGGCAGCAGTAAAAAATATTTTTTCAAGTTGTGAAACCAACTGGCCTATCTTCTAATGCAATAGCTGAAACGCGCGTAGAAAACACACAAGAAGTGTAAAAAGAACCCTTTATAAATTTCTTTTGAAATTCCCAACGCGCTGAGTTGACGCTAACACATTACGCCTAAATCGGGCGGTAACTCAAATAACAAGAACTAAACTAAAAATTGGAATATAGTAACAAGCAGTAGACATTCTCTACAGGGCTCAGATAATCCTGTGTGCTAAAACCACGTCGAATATTTAGTGGTAGCAAAGTAATAGCTGTTATGCCACGTTAACCAGCAATAAATACAAAATAGAAGCTCATGCTACAGAAAGTACAGTGTTCGTCCAAACTCTCTAACTTCCCTTCTAGAGCCTGTACTTAAACCTTTTCTCCTCAAGGTAGAATTTGCATTACTTCACGCGCGCTACCAAATTTAAATATTCTGGCATTCACAATTAGGGGAAATTAGGCTTATACGAAAGTAAGCACAAAATTAAACTTAACGCGTTAGTTAAAATAAATATGAATCCTTACAAAGTTATGTTATTATTATTCACCATACGTAATAAAAAATAAATTCCGACATCTCACATACAAATTTTATTACGATTTTAAGAGAATTTCAACGGAAAAAAATTGTTAGTAGAGAATAATTATACAATAACGATTACATTCAGTTCCCTCGAATTTCTCTGTTAAGGTTTCAAAACCTTATCAACGCCAGGACTGTTGTTACAATCAATTATAATGAAAAATATTGTAACAAATAAAGAAAATTAATTTTTATATTTTAATGCATTTTATTAAAATCATGTAACTTGATTCTTTTATATATTTTGCTAATTTTATTTTCTTTCTCCAAAATCAACAGCAAATATTTTATTTTATAAGTTAGCTCTATATACTTCTCTGCTTTCAAATGAATTTTTGTTTAATGCCACCATACTTTAAGAAACGTTTCCGAAAACGTCATGGATGAAATTTGTTTTCTTATTTCATACATATCATACCCACGAGGAATGATTAAACACCGCGCGTAAGACGCGCAAGGAAACTTGTACATACTAAAGAAAATTCCTGGGAACCCAATGTCAGCTAAAATACTCTTTTTTATCTTTTGAAACTGAGCTCGTGTTTCGAAATCTCCCCACGGACTCAGGTTCTTAATTTCTCCAGCGGATTGAACCCACTTCAAGAAGGCAATGATATGATCGAGGCATTGGGAATATCAACTTAAAATTGAATCAACTCGATTGGATACTGGATCCTTTACGTCTGATTCAACGAATAAAAAAGGAGAATCACTTTCGAGTAGGAAGAATTTCAATAAAACTTTCATTGCTTGCAGTATACGGTTAGGAAAAAAAGTTACCAAGGAAAGCGCAAAGAGTTTTAGGAATTTCGTATTTGAATTCACGTTTTTATCTAAATATGTAAATTAGTGATATGTGAAACTTCAAATGCTTGTATTTGTTTGTATTTTTTCACTTAAACGCTCTTACACCCCAAACTTCCGCCGATGAGACTTAGAAAGTAAATATATTAATTTATTAAAATATTGCAGCGAACTTTGTATCTAGACAAAGGATTTTAGTGCAGTTGTATGTGAAATTGTATTTTACTGCATAATGTAACACGATAAAAACAAGAGAGATAAGTTATGCCGCAAAAAAAAGAATACAGTGCATTTAATTTGCAACAGATGAACAGAAAGAGAAAAGACGAAGAACTTCTGTTGAACTATTGTATAGAGCCAGAGATGATCCCACATTTGTGTCAAAGATTACTGTGATTTTTTTTTAGTTTCTGTGAGTGAAAAGGTGACTGAAATGAAAACTTCGTAAGATTGTTGCAGACATCCAATGAGCTGTGACAAATGAGCTTGCAAGCATCGAAATTGAAGCTGCTTACTTCCAAGACTCCAGAAACGTTGGCAGTTGTGTATAGATAACCAAGGCGACTACTTTGATAGCACCTAGGATCATTACTTGGCAAATGCAAAATTTACATTTTTTAGAACTTTGTCCTGGAACTTTTCTGACAAAAGACGTA
>KK114206.1:124221-164482 GCA_000611955.2 Stegodyphus mimosarum | reverse complement strand
GTACTACCGATTGCAATAAGAAGGGGTGGTGCACAACTAGTTGTTATAGCTGTCCGATATACAAAATTTTAACGTTCTACGGTAATCGTTTCAGAGTCATGCCAGATACAAACTTATGTACACTGCGCCAAAAAAATTGGACAGTTATATATCTTCCGTTCTACTAGGCCAATTGACGAAATTCAAATTGCGCTTTCCATGTCTCGAAAGCGCGACTTAGGGTATGTATAAATTTATATATCGCGTTGTTCTAATATTAGGTAATAATTAATAATATTAGGTTGTGAGGTATTCTGACAAGAAATCGGACTTTCTCTGAAATGACATGCCAACAATATTTCAATTTTATGACTCAAATTATGCCAAACTGCGAAGTTTTGTAAAACTCGCGCGAGTAGTTTTTCAAAAATTAGCACTCAAACCTTTAACTCGTCTATGTTAATTCAGTTTGGTATGTATTTATTAATACACTGCTGGCAACCCAAATTGCAACACCAAGAAAGACAAGATATATCACAACAAAATTTATTTAGTAGATAACGTGTTGACCAAGTATCAAATATGACTAATTTTATAGAATTCTGTGAAGTGTGGTTCCTTCTAGAATCAGTAGCCAGAGTAGCCGCCGTTGTTGGAGATCACCGCTGCCATAAGCCTCGGCATTGATTCAAAGAGACTTTGTATATGTTCTTGGGGTACAGCAGACCAAGCAGCTTCCACACGTTGCCAAAGTTGATCTGGTGTGGCAACTTGGGATGTAATCTGGGTCAATCGTTCAGCAACCATGGACCATATGCTTTCTATCGGCGAAAGATTCGGAGAGAAAGCCGGCCAGGGAAGCAATTCAATCTGGCGATTGACGATGAACCCTTGGACAATGCGCGCCACGTGTGGTCGCGCATTATCCTGTTGCATTATCCTGCGCATTATCCTGTGGGCAAGCACTGAAGGTAAGGAAGGACAACTGGCTCCAACATCTCGGATATGTAGCGCTGGCTGTTCAAAGTACCGGCAATGCGTACTAGAGGAGTGCGAGAGTGATATCCAATACTGCCTCATACCATAATAGCCGATGCAGGACCAGTGTGGCGGTGCATAACGCAGCTGTTCAGCATCCTCTCTCCACGGTGTCTGCAGACTCGAATCCGGCCATCATGGTGTTGCAGACAGAAGCATGACTCGTCAGTAAAGACAATTTCATTCCATTCTGCCGTCCACATCCTTCTTTCGTCGCACCATTGGCGGCGGAGACGTCTGTGGTTCTGCGTTAAGGGTAGACGAAGGGTAGACGTCTTGCGGATGCAGCACTCTGCTATAAACGGCGTCGAATAGTACGCGCAGACACTGGATGATGCGTTACAGACTGTATGTGCTGTGCTATGGTTCGTGATGTGACTGAGCGATCCGGCACTGCCTGCGCACAGTGTTCCTGTCATCACGTGAAGTGGTGCACTGAGGTGAATGCGATCGAACACGTCGGTCTGTCGTACCCTCCTGCATCCAACGGTCACATATCCGCATTGCAGTTGTTTGGTTTCGTCCAACACGACTACCGATTTCCCTGAACGACGATCCACACTCTTCGGTGGGCCACTATCGTTCCTCTGTCGAACTCGGATTTTTGATCAAAGGATGATCGCTGTTTACTACGAGGCATAAGTAATCGTTTTTTTTTTTGAAAAAAACTACAAGAAAAACACAATTGCCGAACTTGAAATCGTCGAAAACTCCAAGCCTTAAATAGCGCTTTGAAGTGGTGCCACAGGCGCGCGTGATGTGCGTCTGCGCTGAAATTGTAATCATTTGGATAATTCACCTTCGCACATTGTAAATTTCGTGTTTTTTGCATGCTTCGTTCAAGGTGTTGCATTTACGGTGACCAGCAGTGTATTTCTTTTTTTATTACACTTACTTGATTCCTTCTTTCACAGTTCGAAATTTAGGTTCACTCCAAATAAAATTCACCCATTTTTTATGATTTATTTTATAAAAATTGTATTTTTAAATAATTTTTATAAATTTTTGGGAAAACATTTTGAATTATAACCTATAAAATGTTTACCATCAACTGAAATATGTATTTCTAAGTATACCTGCAAAACATTAGAGCTTTTTATTCAAAATTTTCGATGATATACGTGAATTGATATGTTGGCGCGTTTTGAAATTTAGCATACTTGTTGAAAGTGATAATAACATCTGACATGGTTCACGCACTTTGCTAAAATTATTTGAAGTAGGAACGATGTAACTTTTTTTCCGCTCCTGCACAGTGAAAGGGATAGGAAAATAGATTGCCAGGTGTTAAGAAGTTCGCCAAGTTGGCGCAAAGGGAAAAAAATTCGCCAAATTAAAGTTTTGAATTGCTCGCAGCAAATTATAGAAAATTTAATATTTAGGCATGAATGGAGTCGTAGAATCGAAATATGGAAGACAATTGGTATGTTATTTCAGAAAAAGACCCATTTTGTGTCAAAATGCCTATGTTAGAACAATGCTATATATAAATTTAATATATATTCTAAGTCGAGCTCTCAAGACACGAAAAACGCAATTTGAATTTCGTCAATCGGCGCAGTGGAAGAGGTCTTCCACTGCGCCAGTCTTCTTTTTTTTTTCGCAGTGTACCTATGCACAAGACATCAGGCAAAAATCTATTTTTAACACAATTTTATAATCCATTTTGGAAAAAAAGGTCCATCATTCTGTACCTGCGTACAGACGTCAAGTGATTTTCGTGATTATAATACCTTTGCTTCGTACAAGAAAATAATAAAATGAATTATGGAAAATGAAATATTGAACTGTTCTTTAACTGCGTATTGCTTATTTTAAGCAGCATTCAAGAGAATAAAACTATATAAACAAACAGATTAGTTTGTATAAGGGATTACGAACCTCTAGTAATTTATGTTGTTGTAAGTGCAGTCACTAATTATTCGCGTAATTTTTTAAACCAAACTGATAATTTCGTAGAAACATAATTTCTGCTTCACAATAGGCGAACACAAAAATACAGGGTGTTTATAAAGTTTGGACCCATTTTGATGTTTAATAACTCATAAAATAATAAAGATAGATTAAAATTAATAACATAAATGGTTAGATAGACTCAAAAAGTTTCATAACCCTTTTCTATGAACTTCCACGTGTGCCCCCTTCGTCGCACGCAGAATATCAAGCCGATATTCAATTTCACGTCAGGTACCAGCAAGCATGTGGGCATCCACAGAGGCTACTGCGGTTGTAATTCTAGCTTTTAGGTCATCCATGTTCGACACTCTCCTCCTGTAAACGTTGTCCTTTACAAATCTCCAAAGAAAAACGTCCATCGTCGTTATATCAAGTGATCTGGGTGGCCAAGGAATTGGACCTCCTCGCCTAATCCATCTTCCTGTAAAATGGTCATTCAAAGAACTACGAACGATGGTACCTCAATGAGGTGGTGCACCATCCTGTTGCAAAAAGATGTGGAAATAGGAAGTTTTATAACATGCGTAAGTATACGATTGATGAGACCGTCTTTTCTGTAAAAAAGAAAGGCCCGATGACTCGGCCGTGCATTCGTCCGCACCACACATTATCCTTTGGGGAATCCCTTTGTGCCTCACGGTGCATAAACATAACATTGCAATAGTTGCCAAAAACAAAAGAGAGAAAAATGCAGATAATAAGCAGACGATATTTAAAAAAGTACAGATATTTAGACTGGAAAATAAAATTATCTAAAATTAACCACACGCGCAGACGATATTTACAAAAGTAAAGATATTCAAACCTGAAAAGGAAAATATATAACTTATTCCATCAATAAATACCATAAGTTTGTCTATAGCTTCATTATTTTATGAGCGATTAAACATCAAAATGGGTCCGAGACTTTATAAACATCCTGTATTTTTATGGAAAAAATATGCGGTGGATTTATCATCACGTTACCAATAAATCAGGAAGTAAAAAACGATGACTCCTAAGCGATATAAAATACTTGCGAAAGCGTAAAGTAATTCGAAATTTTGTTATCATGCTTATCGAAGGAAAGTCTCCAATATTCCCTTAACGTAATGCATTATTTTTATTTTGACAAAATATAATAACGTTTTCTTCTTAAAGACAACTTACTGGGTAAATGCAAAGTATTTGTTTTCTTAAATATTTGACCCACTAAGTAATAACTTTGACACTAAGTGTTATGTATAAGTTCATCATTTTCTGAAGGCAGTTATGCAATTATTTGCAATAGCAAGTCAAACTGAAAAACATCTTAAGTTTGATAAAGCGTTTATTTGCGTGACAAAAGTGTTCTGAGTTTTGCAAATCCGGCAATTCTTCCTTCTTGCACGAGAAAACCTAATAGGGACTATCGACTTTGCGTTTTTTTCTCCTCAAATTTTTTTTCCTTCTGTAAGCTTAGTGCTCAAATGCAAAACTAAACGGTAAACGCCCTTTAGAAGTTTTATTTTTAAATACTCCGTAAGATCGGATAGTGTCCGAAATCCTTTACTTTACCAACTCACGCAGGATCAAATTCTTATATCCCCTGTATAAAATTTCTACGTCAAACTTTACATGAAACATATTTGGAAATCACAAAACATTTCTCAAAATACAGGATGTTTATAAAGTCCCGGACCCATTTTGATGTTTAATAACTCATAAAATAATGAAGATATAAACAAACTTATGCCATTTATTGATGGAATAACTTATATATTTTCCTTTTCAGGTTTGGAATATCTTTAGTTTGGAAATATCGTCTGCACGTATGGTGAATTTCAGATAATTTCATTTTCCAGTCTAAATATCTGTACTTTTCTGTAATATTCTCCGACGAAGCATCCTTTCATCTTTCTGGCATTGTTAATCGCCATAATGTGTGCGCATACGGGGATGTGAAAACCCCCATGAATACCGTAAGGCACAAAGGGATTCCCCAAAGGCTAATGTGTGGTGTGGACTAATGCACGACGGAATCCTTGGGCCTTTCGTTTTTACAGAAAAGACGGTCTCATCAGTCGTATACTTAGACATGTTGGAAAACTTCGTATTTCCACAATTAGAAGAGCTTCAGCCACATGTCGTTTTGCAACAAGATGGTGCATCACCTCATTGGGGTACCATCGTTCGTTGTTCTTTGAATGACCATTTTACAGGAAGATGGATTGAGCGAGGGGGTCCAATTTCTTGGCCACCCAGATCACCTGTTATAACGCCGCTGGACTTTTTCCTTTGGGGATTTGTAAAGAACAAAGTTTACAGGAGGAGAGTGTCGAACATGGATGACCTAAAAGCCAGAATGACAACCTCAATAGCCTCTGTGGATGCCGATATGCTTGCCGGTACCTGGCGTGAAATTGAATATCGACTTAATATTCTCCGTGCGACGTAGGGAGCACACGTGGAAGTTCTTTGACAAGGGTCATGAAACTTTTTGAGTCTATCTAACCATTTATGTTATTTATTTCAAACTATCTTTATTGTTTTATGAGTTATTAAACATCAGAATGGGTCTGGGACTTTATAAACACCCTGTATATACTTTAATGAGCAACCGAATTCAAATCTATGGATCCGAAAACGAGAGACAGGCAATATAATTACGAAAACATTTAGTGAACGTATTCTCTTGAATATTAATTTCTAACAATATGACGAGCGCATTGCATATTTTGTAAGTTAATTTTGAATACTTTTACAGAGTAAAGAAGTATGGAAATTATTTAAAAGTTTGGTTGTCATACTTTACCGAATCGCTTTGGATTATTTTGTTCCTTGACGTCTGCATGTATGGACGGAATAATGTACTCTTTTTCCCAAAATGGATTGTAAAATTCATTTAAAATGGACTTTTCGGAGCACACTGGAGGGAAAAAAAAGAGGCATTTTTTTTATCTCCCGTTCTACTGCGCCGCTTGACTAAATTCAACTTGTGTTTTTCATACCATGGATTGAATGCACAAGTCGTTAAAAAGTTAACAAAAATTTATTCTCTCCACAAGAAATAAATCAAAATGCTGAAATATTTCTTCAGAGATATTCGCACAACACCACAATATCTCAAACTTTTAGCAAAACCTCAGTTCAAAATAGATAAAATAATTCTATCTCACAAGGGAAACGCTACAATCAATAACAGCGTTAAGTAAACAGTTCGCTTTTTACAGCTACAACTACAGCAACAACAGCAACTGAGATGAGGTGTTTCAATTCGGCTTTTATAAGCTTTTTAATTATCAGTAGAACAATCACGATTTTTCAAGATTTTTCTGGATGGCAACAGTAATTACGAGATATTTATTTATTAAGCATTAAATGCGCGCGCTCTTTTATTTTTATTTTTTTTCGACGAAGATTTCTCTTAAAATATCCTCTGCGTTGCATGGGGAAATAAAAAGGAATTTTAATTACAATTCTAAATAAATAGCCAAATAAATGTGAAATTTGTAACAATACATATATATTCATATCTCTTTTTTAACTTATTTGATTCTTCCTTTCACATTTGCAAATTTCAAAATATCAAAATTCATTCCAAATAAAATTCGCCCATTTTTATGATTTATTTTAAAAACTTGTATTTTAAAATAATTTTCATAAATTTTTCGAAAAAAATTTTTAATTATTACCTATAAAATTTTTGCCATGCTCTTAAACTAGATGTCTTTCTAAGCGTATGTAGAGATATATAAATTAAAAATATCTATCTATATATATATAAATTAAATACATAAATTAGAGTTTTTTATTCAAAACGTCCCTAAGGTATATGTGAATTACCACTTTAGCTCGTTTTGAAATTTGGCGTATTTATTACAAGCGATAATAACGAAAATGTGGCTTAACGTGTTAAATGTGGCTTAAATAACGCACTCTGTTAAAATTATTTGAAAGCATGAACGACGACTCCTTTTCTTTCGTGGACAATGGAAAAAAAAGGAAGGAAAATAGGTTGCTATAAATTAAGAAGTTTGCCAAGTGAATTATTTTTTAAATCTGGCATATTTGTTACAAGTGATAATAACATCAAATGTGGTTTACACTCTACGTTATAATTATTTAAAAGATTAAACGAAGCACCTTTTTTCCCCGTTCGTGCACAAAGAAAGGGAAAGGAAAAAAAGGTTACCATAAATTAAGAGTTTCGCCAATTGAATTATTCTGGGAGCAAACTGAAAAAAATGCGCCAAGATAATTTATAAATTTCTCACCAAAAATTACAAAATGGAATATCTAGGCATAATTTGAATCCAAATATGGAAAACAATTGGTATGTTACTTCAGAATAAGTCCGATTTTGTGTCAAAATACCTATATTAGAACACTGCTATATATAAAACGACGTTTTTCAAAGATAGCAGAATATTGTAAAAATCGCGCCAACAACTGCTCCAAAAAATCGCCAAAACCCATGCTCCCATCTACCAAAGTAGCAGCCTTTATACTTTTAAGTTCTTTATTTTCACTTTCTTAAATCTAAACTCTTCCAAGAGTTAGACTATAATATGAAATTTTCAGATTGCTACTTCTATTTTTTAGTTTATCTTTTCATTATTTAATTAATTTGGATAGCTATATCACTTTTGTTTAACATCTCGTTAAAAAGCAAATTTTTAAGTTTCTACTGCCATTTTAAATTCAGTATTTCATCTATCCATGAAACTAAAATGGCAATACAAGCTCAGACTGCTATATAATATAATTAATTCGGAATAACAGCGAGTCGCCGTGTAGTTATTTGAAGCATTTTCGAAATTCCTGACTATTCGCGTCTCAAACTTTAGAATGCTCTCTAAAGGCAGGTAAATTTAACGATGAGTCATGTCATCTGCCATTTGGAATGAAAGGTTTGTTAATGGACCTTTCAAATCTTGTGGCAAGGATATGCTATATAATAGTCATGATAATTCTATGCGAGATATAGATTTCTGTTGAATTATTCTGCTACCAGTGTAAATTACCTGAAAGGCAAATTTCATGCGTTTTGGATTCACTAATATTTGTTACGAAGTTCTGTGTAGCATGTTTGGATGGATATATTGACATATATGCAATATGTTTATCCAGATTTGCTATATACAACAATATATTGCACAATTGTATGGACAATGTACTTTTCATATATATTTAAATTTATATTTATATATATATATACATCAAACAAAAAATATGTAAATCAAAATTAACCCCATATTTCTCGCTCTCCATTCTATAAATCGTAACTTTTCTAGACTGCGTCATTTCTAGATCAATCCATTTTGCATAGCTTGCGTAACGCTACGGACGTAGAGCTAATTCAGAACCTGAACTCACTATTTTCAGAACAGAAACCTTTCTAATCTAAACACAAACCTTGTGTTGGAAGGCCTCCATACTAGATAACTGTGCACATTTTTAGCTTCAGTTCTCCCGCAGTCAAGTGGTTACAGACGAGAAACATCGCGGCAAAAACGTTGCGGCCATAAACGTCGCAGAGGAAACAATACTAGGCGAAAACGTCTCGGTTCAAAACATCGTGGGAGAAAAGAAAGCAAAGAGAAAACATCGCAATTATCATCATGGTACAAAATATCGTCGTCGAAAATAAAGCGGTTCAAAAACTTTGCAGTTTAAAAACATCGTCGTCGAAAATACCGTGGTAAAAAATAAAGCACCTACAAATCATCGCATGACGTTACCATCGCACACAAGCGTTTTTTGGCTTTCAAAAGTTCCAAATGCATGTTCGCTTATAGATTTTAAAGTGCAAGAAATGTTAACGACACTTTAAGAATAAAAGAAAACGAAACAAGATGTAATTTTCACCAAAATAATATTAGATTAACAAACGTCACAGAAAGTAATTTCATAATTTACTAAGCTATTTTTATAGATTTAACCTCATGCAGTTATTTATCTTCTTTTTGTAAATATTTTAGGCTATATTTTTCATGAAACATTATGAGTAAAACTTTATGAAAAAGCGATTATTAATGACCTTTGTTAATTAACTATGTAAATTTCAATTCTATTAATGGCTATAAATTGCATTAAATTTCTAGTCATTTTCAATTTTTAAATGTTTAAGTTTTCTTATTACTTTTTCAGCAAAAATTTAGCTGTTCATTCAAAAATATGAAATATAAAAGTAAACATTTCTCTCTATCCTTCTTGCTCTTCCAAATCATTATGCGAAGATGCATTTACAGCTTTTAAAACCTGAAAAACGCATGTGTGTGATGTTATCGCCATGCGATTATTTGTAGGTGCTTTATTTTTTACCACGATATTTTCGACGACGATGTTTTTAAATTGCGAAGTTTTTGAACTGCTTTATTTTCGACGATGATATTTTGTACCACGATGTTTTAGAACTGCGACGTTTTTCACTTTGCTTTCTTTTCTCCCGCGATGTTTTGTACCACGACGTTTTTTCCTTGCGTTGTTTTCTCGCGACGTTTTAGTCCGAGATGTTTTAGCCTCGAAGTTTTGGGCGCGATGTTTTCGGTGGACGCCATGAGATGATCAAACGGAGTGAAGATGGTGCTTCGCTCCGTTTGATTTGTCGTTCCGCTAACTATGCCATTATCTAAAATGGCATACTATATATAAAATTGTTGGACGCGTTTTGCGCCTATGATCATGTGTGTTGAAAGAGATATTTTGGATTTAATTAATTCGTATCCAATACTAAAAGTAATATTCAATCCGCCCCGTCTATCTACAAGTCTTTCCTTGGAGTATCATCTCCAAGGAATACGTGCGAAACTCTCCCCAGGATATAACGCATAGAATAATCGTCAATCTGCTGCAGCTTAGTCCAGGTCATCATACTGCATATATGCATGTAACGAAATCAAACTTAAAAGTCATGGTGTAGGATAAGCTGATACTGTAGAATGCTGAAATACGGCATTTCATTATTCTGATGAAACAGACATAGAAGTAATGATGCAGTAAAAGAATTGACTTCTCCAGATACATTGAAATACTGATGGCGCTTCAAGTAGATAGCATAGAACATAGAAATGCTAAATCCATAATTATTATAATGAAGCAAACTTAGAAATATTCATGTTGTAAAAAAATGAGTTGCACAGATACTCAGAAATGCTGATGGCTGGCAGCCGAGACAGATCAAATTTTCCCTTTCACTTCCTTGTACAAAGTAAAAATAAGTATTGTAATCACGAAAAATTTCGGATATCATATTTCAAAGAAAATATCCATTTTGACCGCTTTCGAATGCAATTTTTAGTGATATTTGAACGTAAGGACAGAATGAAGGATTCGTTTTCCTAAAAAAAATATAAACTGATTTAAAATGGATTCCGAAGAGATTTTATCAGAGCGTGTGTGCGTACGTACGTACGTTTGTATTTATCTCGCATAACTCAAAAACGAGTAGCCTCAGACAGAACTTTGAAATTTCCTATATAGGACAGCTATAAGATGTAGATGTACACCTCCTATTTTGGTTGCAATCGGCCTCACTATATATATCGACTCTGTTACTTGGCTTATGAGCTCAAATTCTTTATTCCTATATGTTTGTAAATTGTGTATTTTTTGCTTTAAAAATGAATGAATTATGTTGTTCTTATCTTCCGGTTAAGATTTTTATGCCTTTAGATAACCTGCCTATTATAGCAACAATTTAAAAATTGTTTAAGTGCGGTTAAGCCTAATTAATTTGGCCATAGCAGCCATATTTGTTTACATTGGAAGCTTCGCAGAATAGTGGATTTGTTGCCAATCTAGAGAAACTGAGCTTCCCAACAACGATGATAAAGCTCTCTTTCAGTATTGCGAATTAAATCATGCTTAATCCAATTTATTCGATGAAATAAATGTTTAAAATTTACTTCATAATTTTTAATATAGATATTTGGTTTTTTAATGTATTTTTGCTTTGTCGCGAAGTGAAATCTGAATTAATTGAATGAGAAATACTGAATAGTCTATGAAAAGCAGTTTCTTTCTTTCTTTCTTTTTTTTTAAATCTTTTTATGCATCGTTTTAGATTTATCAGGGTATTTGAATAGAACATGTGGCAACGATTAGATAATTCTTCAGATGATATACATAATTTTGGTGCATTCTGAATTATAAAATGAATGAGATGTAACGCTGTTAAGTGAACCTGGCACCAGAGTGTCGCTGCGGTAAGAAAATATATTGAATTTTAAAGAGTAGATTTATTCTGTTGTGATTTATGCGCTGTAGTCAAAGTAGATTTAACGCAGTCCAATAAGTTTAAATGAAATGCAAAATGCGTATAATTTAATATTCCGTAAAAGGGAGTCATGTGGTGTACACATCAGGTTTTTTTTTATGAAGATGTTTTGTTTTGGTGTATTTTTTCCTTGCCGCGAAGTGAGAACTGAATTAATTGCATGAGAAACATATCTCCAATTAAAGTCGAGGAAACAAGTTTAAATGGAATGCAGCAAAAAGTTTGTATAATTTAATAGGTCGTTCAGGGAAATCATGTAGTGTCCAAATCAGATTTTTTAAGAAAAGAAAATAACGCTAAATGCTCTTTAAAAGAAACAGAAATTCGTTGACGAAGGTGGATATGTTCAAATAGGATAAACCTGCTTTCAAACCAAACAGTACCCTTTTCGCCTAAACAGATACGGTAAACAAATTTAGTAAATTTTAAAAAGTGCCCTTATTCTATTGTGGTTTATGAGCTATCGACGAAGTAGATTTAGTTCAATCCAATAAGTTTAAATGAAAGGCAAAATGCGTGTAATTTAATATTCCGTACAAGGAAGTCATGTGGTGTATACATCAGATTTTTATTTTAGTAAACATGTAGCGGCCACCAACAATTTGGAACACTACTTGTACCTATTTAAAAATTCTTTACATTTTTTATAGCTTTGTAGCAAGAAGAAAGCAGCAGTCTTGTTAGACTGAAATATAGAAAGTACGTGCGTTTTGTTCAGAATGGAATTTTAATTCAGAATAAGTTAGTTTTGATTTTCAATAAATTTTGATTGGATAATTAATACTGTTATCAAATTGCTATTGGTTGTTTGAATTTGAGTTCCATTTACATCATCAGTGCTATGTAAGCGTCGTATGACATGGATTAATCTCGAAATGACGCAGTGCAGAACAAGATTACTAATTTTAGAATAGGGAGAGGTAATTCGAAGTAAAACGTTAAGAAGATATTGCTAATTTAAATTACACATTATACTAAATTTTTGCTTAAGCGTAATGGTTGAGATTTAACTTCAGAAGATAATTCTAACAAAAAAAGTCTGAATGGATTCAGATTTTAAAGCAGCTCTAGCATTATAAGCGTCCATGCATTATTCGAAAACTGATGTATGCCAAAAGTGAGGGTAAGCTATGAACGTTATAAGTTTTATAAGCGTTATAAATGATATGCATTATCATGCAAAAAGCGAATATTCCACAAAATAATTTATTTAGCATTATAAGCATCCATACGCTATAAGCGTTATAAAAATAAGTTATAGCCATTATAAAAAAAGGTCGCAGCCGTTATAACCATTTTATGCGTTATTCGTAGAAATTTATCATTTACGAAATTTTACAATGATATTTTCATTCTATGACTGATTCTACAGCATAAGGTTGGTGAAATTCTGTATATATATATATATACGGAAGTTAACCAACCAATCATGTGTATATATAGAGAAAGATCCCTTCTAATACTAATTATTCTTAAGTAGAGTGCTTTTATAAACAGGTATAAAAAATTGAAGAGGAAAAAAACAATGGAAAGAATAAAAAGAACGATAATTGTTATTTGAAAATTTCATATTATGTACTTATTTTTAGAAAAAGGATTTACAATTAAAATTTTAAAAACATGAAATAAACTAATTAAACAGTTTAAAAAAGTATAAAAGTTTAAATAAAAGTGATTCTGTACTAGTTACGTAATGCATGACATTACAAGAATATCCCAAGCTAAAAATATTCATTTAAGCTATGAAAATCTCCCGACTTTTCTATACATTTTACCGGCAATGTATGAAAGCCAGCATTACCTAATGATAATAACCTAATGATACTACATTCTACATTATCCCGATGTTTAATACATTGCCGGTAACTTGAAATCTTTCTCGAAGAATTTCTGGCTCGCATTTAAAATGCTCAACCCATAAAATGGAAACTGAAAGGAGCAATTCAGCCATAACTTGCCCTCATTTTATTCGCGAAGGCTTAGTGCATTTTAAGAGGTTTTTTTTTTAATCTCTTAAACTGTTACGGCGCTTTTACCTGTTCAAAACCCAGATATTAATGTCTGGAAAATTGTTAAAGTAGGGACAAAAATTTACTCATGAAAGTTAACGTGCAATTCTTTCATTTAAAGTAATCTAATTTTCAATATACGCAAAAAAATGCTTAAATGAATTCCAAAGAATCCATAAATATCCCCCACTTTTTATTTTGAAATAAATTTAAGCAAAAAAGCATTCAAGTTTAAAAGTGCGTTTTCAGTGCTTACACTTATCTCCAAACAAGTATAAACATAAATCTACAATTTTTCTCCCTCTTGTTAATGCTAGAAATTTCCTTCCCATATCCAAAAAATAAATAAGTAAAATGTTTAAATAAATGAGTAAAAGTATAATGAAAAACAACAAAAAAAAGAAGTTTATTCTTCGTTTCCCCATTTTCGAAATGAACGTAACCGATCGCGAGACTCCGTGCGGTTTGCAGTTACAAATATGATATAAAATAAGTAAATTCTGCGCGTGGGACAAAACGCAACTAACTGCAGCTGCATGTGCAAGATGCGTGATTTCAGAAAATTAGGAAAAATTCCTCTTTCACCCACCCTCCCTCATTGGTAAGGGGAAATAAATCGGGAAAATTCATTGCTCCGAGCGTGGTTTCGAAATCACTTTTTCTACTACTGACACCAGGAGAAAGGCGAATGGCGAATCGAAATTCGTTAGCGTATGAATCGGAGAGGGTATGAAGATAGGCAGGGGTGGGAATGAAATGAGGGATAGTTCACAGTAGAGAATAAAATGGAAGGGGAGGGGAGTGTATTTCCCATTTTCTTAGCGAATGTAATCATTGAAAAGTTTTAATATTTTTACCTACGTTCATTTGCGTTTTCTGAGGAAATGAAACGTGAATTCTTGCTTATGATTGCATTTAAACGAATATTGATGAAACACGTAAAAATTGCTTGCAGGTTCATGAAAATTTTCAGGTAATTAGTTAAACAGAAGAATTAATAGTGTGAGCAGAAAATAAAACCTTAAACTGTAACTAAAGGACTGGTGAAGAATAAGTAAATAATTCTTTTTTACTCAGTTAAGTATATGATACAAAAATTTCGAAAGCAATAAGCAATGAAAAGATCTGCGAGTAATAGAATTGGTATAATCATTTAACACGGCAAAGGGTCATAATTCTTCAGTTTTCCTTAGCTATTGTTTGTTCAATATATTTAATAAACTTGACTTAATGAGATACACTCCCATGACCTCAGAGATCACGTGATTTATGTGTAGCTAGACTTCAGAAAATCACGTGACTTATTAGCGAAAAGGAAGTTATTCCCGAATGGAATATTAAACTCGAAACGGAATTTTGCATTGAATCACTGTTCAAATTGTTGCCAACAAATATTATCGCCCTGTATTATTTTAAAAGAACTTCAATAAAGGAGAATCTGCGAGTATTTTTCTCGCACTGTGAAAAAACGACTAGACCATCAAACTAGACCATAAAATTTTGAATAACGTAATCCTCCACCCGAACATGGGCACCGGGAAGACCGAATTTTTAAGTTCGAATTTTTCTTATTATCTCTTTCATATTTCGTAAATTTTTCACGAATTTTTTGTTAACAAACTAAGCGAATTCAAAGCGAGTAGCAGCAATACTGTACGAAAAAAAAGATTCAGAGCAAGAGGCTGTCTATCGGAAATTCTAAACATATTCTGTTTTAAAATACTTTGTGAAATTACTGTTGAGTTGAATTTCATGTGGTTTAAGTGCGAAGAGCACGATATTTAATAAATAAAGGTAACACATGAAACGTTAAAAAACGCCCGTTTGTGTGTAATATAGAACCTGAAAGATTTCAGATTTTTTTAAAATTATTATCTCTTGCACATTTTGTAAAACTTTAACGAATTTTTAATTAACAAACTCAACGATTTCAAAGCGTGCAATGACAAAACTGTACAAAAAAAAAGTACCTATAGCTTGCCAGACTGTGCATCGGAAATTCTAAGGATATGCAGTTTTTAAATATTTTGTGATTTTGCTATAGAATCGAATTTTATATGGCGTAAGCAGGAAGTATGTAGTATTTAATAAATAGTAAAAAGACAAGAAACGTTTTATAAAGTCATCTTGGAAAGAAAATTGAACACTGATATGATGAACTGAGCAAAGACTGAGAAAAGATATGGCGTAAATGTGATGCTAATGATGCTTGATAATAAAGCTAAAAAGACAAAAATTATGGTTTTAAGAAGAGTGAATGTAACAACAGATGGGTAGACTGCGAACTCAGTGAAAGCGTAAAAAACCTTAACAAACCCTTTAGGACGGCAGTTAAAATCTGAAACCTTTCCAACTTTTTTTTATTTAAAAAAATATGGTGTGCGTCTGTGTGTGCGTGAGTGCTTAAAAAAGAGGTTTTCTTTAAACGCAGAAAATATGAACATCTATCAAGTTTGCTTAAAAATGAACTTTTCGTTGAACTTCATTTCTTTAAAAATGAGAGTTTCAAATTTTTCGTTTTGAGCTTTCATTGTTGAAACTGAAAATATTGCGCAATGTTTTAAACAATCATACGAGAGATATTTTGCAAGCGTGACTGCGATTAAATACATGTGGAATGATGAAATATGATCAATTTTTGCTTCATCCTTTAGAAGCATAAAAGAAAAGCATATTCATCTAGTGTTATTATTCAATAGTTGAGAAACTATTAAATATTATCAAACAGGGTTGTCTGTTAATATTAAAATTGTAAAATGTCATTCAGTTATAAACTAACATTAAAGTTTCTAACCAGTTGTTTTATGTTAAACAGACATCCTGGCAGCCTCCTTTCCATTTCCCTGCCAGAATATAAATTTCTAGCTCGCACCGTATTCAAATTAGGTGGAAGGAAGAAAGTATTTAAAGGATGGCTTTGGAAGGTGAAACTAGAGCGTGTTCTGCTTGCTTGAAGGCCCCGTTGCTAACTTTGATTCTTTAGCAATCAGTGTCCTGAGGTGATGAGTTATTCTTGACATTTGGCTTGTTTACATCACCTTCAGTGAAAGCCAGTGTGTTCGCTAATTATACTGCAGAGCAGTTTCTAACCAGTTATTTTATGTGAAACAGTTAGCCTATCAGCCTCCTTTCCATTTCCTTGCCAGAATATAAATTTCTAGCTCACGCGATGTTCAAATTAGGTAGAAAGAAGAAAATATCTAAAGGATGGTTTTGGAAGGCGAAATTAGAGCGTGTTCTGCCTGCTTGAAGGCCACGTTGCTAACGTTAATTCTCTAGCGATCAGTGTTCTGCTGCGTTGAATGATTCTTGACATTAGGTTTCTTTACACCATCTTCAGTCTGAGCCATTTTGTGCACTAATTACACTGCGGAGCCGTTATGATGTACTTAAATTTCATAAGTTTTAGTTCATTCGTTATCTTTGCTTTAAAGCAAAGATCTATTGGCTTCTGCAGATTTAAAGTCAAAGCTGTTGGCTTCTACAAGTACGAATTGGTTGGTGACTTCATTCAAGTTAAAGAAAGGCTTCTTCACACCCTTTCCTTGTCTTTGAAAGGCACTTATAAGACATAGTGAAAATTCACCAATTGTCTTTTAGAGTTCTGGTCGGATTTTATGCTACTTAAGAAGGCCAGACACTATACGACGAATAAATTCATGATGAATGAAATCATAATTCCGACAAATATTTATAAATGCATGTTTTCAATCTATATGGTTACATCACCTTATGTAACATCCAAAAGATATGCAGTCATGTTTTGACATTGAAATAAATCCTGGACGATGATTCTAGAACAGGCCGCAGAGCAAATGTGACAATTAAAGAAATGTATGTTATAGTGGAGAAATATGTGATGGAAAATAGACACATACAATGCATGATTGCTATATCAGCAACAAAGTTAGGTCACTACGAAATATCTTTCATGAAAAGCGGCGATGTTGAAGATTTACTCAAGAATGGTTCAGAAAGGTTCAAAATATCCACGGAAAGTGTTTCTGGGGCAGTTTTGTTACAAATGTGAAAAATCTAAGCTCCTTCGAAATCAGATGTGCGGAAGGATAGAAATTTTTATATTTTTGGAAGTATACAACATGCATCTTTTAATATCTGCTAGAGATTGGTTATATCGTCTTGCATAGTTGAATTGCCCGAAAACCCTGACTGTGATGAACTAACTACCTTCATAACCAAAAACAGCGGAGTCAAAGTTGAACATTGACTCCGCTGTTGAAAAATATTGAAATAAAAAAACAGGCAAATAACACGATTTGGATATAAAAAGATCTGTTTCTAATTTTAAAAATGTGCTTCTTCACTCAAACTTCCTCTCTCAAAATGTGGTATTGCTCCAACATATTTGAGGATGATTTAAATCC
The DNA here is from genome assembly GCA_000611955.2 of Stegodyphus mimosarum. Lineage (NCBI taxonomy): Eukaryota > Metazoa > Arthropoda > Arachnida > Araneae > Eresidae > Stegodyphus > Stegodyphus mimosarum. The sequence goes on along the minus strand of KK114206.1, from coordinate 146,876 downwards.
GTGTGTCCTACAACACGAAGTATATTTTCCGGATGATGTCATTTCGTAGTTTTGTTCTATAAAAAATACCCCAACGCCTTGTAACAGTCAAATCTAATTATTGCACGTATCGCACGCGTGACATGACTTTTCCGAACACATTTTGAAAAGAGGCGTATACTAGTGCTTTACAACATTAAAAATTTTTTACAAACTGGACAATAAACTTGTAGAGGCATTAGGTCGCCCAGATGGTATAGTGGTTAGGGGAGCCTACTACGGTACCGAAGGGCCCGAATTCGAATCCCGGAGAAGACATGGATGTTTGTAAATGTATAGTGTCGGTGCGGCATGGCGGCACTTTAAATATGCGGCCAGCCGAAAGTAATCTCGTGTGGATTGGTGGGTGAGGAGAGGGGTGGGAGACCCCTGAATTCCCCCCCGGGGTGCTCTCCCTCAAAATTGGGGGTAAAAAATAGAAGTCCAAACTCTCTTAGGAGTAGGCTCTGGCAATAATTCTTCCATGTGATCATGGACAAGACAAACAAACAAAAAGACATTAGGTATTTTATGAAGCAGGAGACGTGAAAAATGGCCATTCCAATAAGCGCCGAGTGTGCTACCGTTACACCTCGAAGGCATGCATAAAGGATGGAGAAAATCCCTTACTATACCCCCCATTTTAAAGAGCGACTGTGTATTAGGGGACCGAGCCGCCAAATCCTGATGTTGAAGAATCATCATCCACCACTTTTTTAGTTCGGGCGCCACTGTAAACTCATTAGATATTTCGAAAGACATATGATAAATGCCCTCGCGGGGACTCAAACCTGGATCTCTTGAATACGCGCCGGATGTGCTACCGTTACACCACAAAGGCACGCAGAAAGGAGGGAGGAAATATCTTATAAACTATTTAAAATATCATTTTATAACATGGTTGCATTATACGGTAACTAGTAACTAACTGAAGCATTCTGCTTTTTACATCCTATTTACCTAAAAGGCTGGAAAAATATTTCGTTAATAAACTTTGCATCAGCTGTAATCGAGTGACAACGTCTCGGGAATTTATCTACGAACTCCATTAATAAACTGCAATTTTTTGAAACCCCATAATCGATAGCTGGGAAGTCCACTGTCAGTTCATAATCGATGTGAAGAGAAGAGAATACGAAGAAGTCTTTAAATTACTTAGGCGTTATTGATTTAGCAATTAATATGAAGTGTAATAGAGCGAGGCGATCGCTTTTTTTTTCGGGACGTATTCATTTTTTCCCACCTGGTTTTGAAACGCCGATCAATTTGAACTGATGGATATACTAGACAAAGCAAATTGAATTATTCCTGCTTTATGCATTAGAAACTTTGAAGAAACTCTGAAAATTATAGGTGAGTGAAATCAGAACATTTTTAACTGTCACTGAAAGAAATAATGACATAAGGTTTCGAAAAGGACACATATCGCTGCATCCTGAATTTGAATTACTAAGAATTAAGTTTCTAAGAATTTCTAAGATTTAAATATTTTAAAGAAAATATAAGCATTTTTTATAGACTATTTCATTTTGTAATACTATAGAGTTTTGTTCTCTTTCGTAGCATAGACGAGAACTCTAAGGATTATTATTACGTCTTTGAATTTAGGACAGAAACGTACGAAGGGTGTAAAAGAACCTTTTGTTTAACTCAGATAAAACTTAACAGAAGGCATTACTCGTGCTTGCAGAAGAGCCAGCATTTAAAGCTTAAATCAAAAATAAAGCATTTCACTTAAGTGAGTAAAATGCAATTTAGCCCGTAGACACATTACGTTATTTTTGAACTCGGAATCATAAAAAATGAGCAATGCCCTCCCCGGGACTCGAGCCTGGACCTCTAGAATACTCGCCGACTGTGCTACCGTTACACCATGAATGCATGCAAAAAGGAGGGGGGAAATACCTTATAAGCCAAACAGCTACACAGACAAAGACACGCGCATGTTGGCTGTGACTTAATAACCGCACGACAAGCCTAATATAGCAAGAATAAAGCAACGCTGCAGATATACTACTCCCAAGAGAATCAATTAGCAAACGTGGCTGTCAGCAGACGGAACACGCTCTGATTTTACCCTCTAAAACCTTCCTTTAAGTACTATCTTCATTCTACCGCATGTGAATACACTCAAACCAGAAATTTGTTTTTGGCAATAAAATGGAAAACGGAAAAGACTGCAAAGAAAATTAACGTAAAAAAATATTAGTAAATTAAGCAAGCCCTTATAATGCAATAACTAAATACTTATTATTTTTGGTGGATGTTTACATTTTTTAATCAAAGGCACTTTTTCTTTTAAATTCACGATTAATTTTGCTTTATTTGAGGTTCTAGGCAGCTATTTTTGAAAGAAATATTTCTTTTAAATATAGTCTTAACAAATTTATACAATATTTCGTTTTGCAATGCAATACGTACATACTTATTATTTGAAGGTTCATAATTTTTTAATCAAAGGCTATTTTTACAATTCAAGATTAATTTTTATTATTTAAGTTTATAGGAAGTTTATGTTTCTAAGCAGATTGCATTCATTTAAAGATTTAGAAATCTCAATAATCGGAACCTCCGAGATTGAATATTGGGTTTTCATTAGGTCATTTTAGGAAGTAAGTATCATATGAAATGGACCGAAAGTCCCTTCTTTAATTCAATTACTCAAAACGATTATTTTTATATGAAAGACCACAACTGGGGATGAGGCCACAATCCATGTCAGTGGTTGGGCAAATAGGTATAGCTGCCGAATTTAGGATCTGAAACTCATGTATGATGCAAGACCACAGTGCATACTCCTCTATGTAGACCTTAGTCAGTAACAACACTTTGACCTGTCTTCTTTGTTGAAACCATTATCTACTTCAGTGCGTACTTGAACATGCTACAGATCGATTTGTTCCCTCAGATCGAGTAATTGGATGTAGAAGATGCTGAGATGCAGATCTTCTTTCAGCAGGGAGGAACACTGCCCTGCTTTGCAAATTATGTAGGAGATGAATCGAAACGTCTAGTTTCAAGACGGTGCACCTATCCCGTGAAACCCATCCCCCAAAATGGACTCATTTAATGGCCTGCATGGTCCTGATCTTATCTCGCTAGATTTCTACCTTTGGAACTTTGCAAAAACGAAAATTTATAGTAAAAATCTGATGTATACACGGAATGTTACCTTGTACCTTGTACGGAATGTTAAACTACACGCATTTTTTATTCCATGTCATTCAAACTTATTGGATTCAATTAAAACCACTTCGTCGATAGCGCATAAACCACAATAGAATAAAGGCTTACCTAATGCGCATGGGCTACTCGTAAACATTCTCCTCTGTCTGGTGTTGTGTCGCGAATTCTGTGTTTTTAATTTAAGTGTTTTTAATGATTTAAGTAATCAATTATTTAAGTATTGTATTTGTATTTGTATTTGGTTTTTTTAAGTTGAAATTTGGTTTTTTTAAGTTGAAATTGTGAAGAGCGTAATGAATATATATATATTTTTGTAAAGAGTGTACGTAAAATCTTTAAGCAATTATTTTTTCCTTCAACGGTTCAATTTCCTAACGAGGATGGGGGAGCGTCTTCTAACGGAAGTAACATCTGTGGGAAATGCCTTTTAAGATGACAGTTGCAACATTGAGTAGTATATCGTTGTTCTCTTGTCTTTGTGACCAAGATGGGAAAGTGTACACTGTTATTGTGTTCCCCGCTGTTCACTTACGTTTCAGCATTGTGATTGTCGCCTTGTTTATGACTTCGGTGGAAGTCGTAAATTGAATCTTTGAAAGGGCAGTTTTTGTTGTTTCTTATATTTTTCGCTTGTTAGCAGAGGGGGTCGAATGTTTAGTTTCCAGTTTTCGTAGGTGCTACCGTAGACAATGACTTAAATCTGATTCGTTTGGGGGTTTGAACTTGTCCTATTAAATTATATTGAAAAGTCTCGGATTGGCAAGAATTTAATTTTATGTGCAACTTTTGGACCTATAATTGTGAGTGGGAGGAGAAACCGAGTTTTCCTCGATTCTTGCACGATTTTAGAAGTTTTTTTAGTGGAGTTAAGTTTTGATACAACTAGAGAGAAGAGAATTAGCAGATAGGGCTTTTGGCCCTGCGGCCGAGCTTCCCCCTTCCGGGAGCCTCGCGCTTGCGATCCTGCGGCGATTTGCGCCGGTATTCATTAGAGATAGATTCAAGTGGAATATGTGAATAATTGTGAATCTTTCCTGAAATTTATGCAAGAGGTAGAAATTAGAACGATCTCTTCCGAGTTAGAGAACGGATACTTCCCGAAGTGGGTTTTCCTGCAAAATGTATGTTCTCTGCCGCCTCAGTGTTGAAACTCGTGTGCAAACTACTTCCATATCTCAGAATTTTTTATTTCCGGGCTTCTTCATTTATGGCTCTACAGGATGTCATTTTTCTTGAACTTTATTTTGGAGCTGATTACTTATAAAGCAAATTCAAGAGTTCGATGGGGGATTCTTCTGCCGATGTCGCCTATAGCTTCTTATGATGATGAAATTCCGGTATTTCAACTGTGAGTTACATTATATTTTCTTTGGTAGTTATCTTAATTAAATCTTGCGTAACAGAAAAAAATATATATATAAAAGCATTATATATTAGATAAAAACTATGTGGCTTGGAAGAATTTAATGTTATTGTCAAAAATAAGAAATTTATATAGAAGATTGTGTGAATTCCAGTTTAAATGATTCATTTAATGTTCCAGTTATTCTAAGTAACCGTTATTATGTTAAACTAAAAAATTTTATCTTGATAAATGACTCTTGGAGAAATTTAATGTAGAATTTTAATTGCATTTTTATGTAAGGGTAGTCTGGCCAGGTCTCCCATAAATTTATCCTAGATATTTAATAAATGAGTGTGATTTTATATTATTACTTGCATTTGTTGTTTTTATTAGTACTAAGAAATTGGTCTGTTCAGTCACTCCATTTGTTTGAGCCGGGAGGCTTTTAAGAAACATGGAGATTTTGCTTGGGGTTATTGAAAAATGTTCATGCCTTTTAGGGTACTCACAACGCGCCCTGCTTTTAGCAAATATGTACTAACGACTTATTAAATTTTCTTGAATATGTTTTAAGATAGATTTTGTTATGACTTTTAGGTGCCAGGAAAGTTAAAATTAGTTTTTTTTTAGAAATGGAACTGATTGATTGGTGTTTGAATACTTCTTCTCGGGTGCTTAAGAGGTTTTGATTAATGAATAAGAACTTGTGATTCTTGAGTTTATTTTAAAATGAGTGAATTATAGAAATGTTTTGGTCGAAATAGTGTTTTATTCTACCGAGTACCAGAGAAGATTTATTCCAGCTTCCTTTTCCGGTTAAGTTTTTTAAAAAGAATCTGCCTTGCCTTGCTATGTGTGAATTAATTGCTTTAAGAAAAGTTATATTTAATATTATTTTGAGCCAGATCAACCAATTAGTTCCTTTCTCTATTTTCTAACCAGTTAATTTTAGTAAGTTTATATTTAAGCTTTATTTTATTTTAGTTTGTCCGGCGACTAGAGAGATTGAGTATGAGTTTAAATTTTAAAAAGTTAAAAGTAAAACCCCCTTAAGGTTTAAAGTTTTCTCTATTTAACACTGGCGACAATATTCGACGATATCCATTAGAAGAGAGTCGCAGTATAAAGATGCGAACTTAACTGATTTGCCCTGACAGGAACAGTTCTTTAAAACTCAAGAATTGAAAATAATTATTATTTATTAAGTCAGAATATTCGTTTCGAGATTTTTTACTGAACGTTCGTTGAAAGAACGAAGAAAAAGAAAGTTAAGATGAGAAATTTGTTAACTGCTTATTCGTTAAATCGGGGTACAACAGTATCTCTGTTTCTAACTTTAATGCTCAACAAATCTCTTATATTAAGCAGATTTTTATTCTTAAAACTACTGTACATACTGTTCTTTAATATCTGTTTGTTAAGATCTCCTAGAGTAACCCGATGAAGTTAAGAGGAAAAGTTGCAAATTTATTTCTGCTTCAAGTTATAACATCAGTTATAAGTTTAATTAACATAACATCAGTCACTGTAAAAACTTATAACTGATGTTATAAACATATTCGTTAAATTCATTGTAAAACCTTATAAGTGATGTTATTTACGTATAAGATTTTACAACGGTAAAATTTTATAAGTTATGTTATGTTAATACCATCACTTCATACATAACATCATTATAAATGATGTTATTAATAACATCACTTACAATGAAGAGAAACAGCCAAACATAATTCGCGGAGAAGGGAAAGCTTGCACTCCAGATCTACTTATCACAAGTCAAATATCACAACCTACATAATGATTCACAAAACAGAGTCTAAAATAACTAAGAAATAAGTTCAATAGATTACAAATATCAGCATACATTAATTCTCAAGTAACTCGCACTCGTCGTTTCCTAGACAGAGAGAATTTTTGAAATAATTAAGCTTTGGAAAATGAAGTTTCTGGAAGGTTGCATAATTTCGCCAAGTTGGTGATAAATAGCTAAATGTCTAAATGTCGCCAAATGCTGCTAGGGCCAACAGCCTAAATCTTCGGTTTTTCTTCACCTATTTCCACAACTATGACGTCATTTTAAGTACACAATTAAATATGTAAGAAGAAAGCAATATACCAAAAAAAGGTGGGGGGAATTTCTGAAAGCTTTCAGATTTTACATTCCGCCCAAAGGGGCGTTTTTTTAACGTTTTGTGGGTTACCTCTATTTACTAAATACCATGCTATTACCACTTAAACTATAAAACTCAGTTCAACAGCAATATCCCAAAATAATTATAAAATGAGTATATCTTTAGAATTTCCGATACACAATCTCGCGCTCTGGAGACAATTTTTTTTTCGTACAGTGTTCTGACTGCTTGCTTTGAAATCGTGGAATTTTTTAATTAAAAATTCGTGAAAGCTTTACAAAATATGAAACAGATAGTAAAACAAATTCCAATTTTCAAATTTGGGCATCCAGTTGCACATATTAGGGTGGAAAAGTACGTTATTCAAAATTCGATGGCTCTAGATACCGCTGTTTTACTACACGGCGAGAAACATACATAAATTCATGCAGATTCTTCATTATTTAATTTCTTTAAATATAATACAGGGCTCTAATATGTGGTAGCAACAATTTGAAAAGTGAACTGAATTCATAGTGAACCAACGCAAAATGCCCAAACGAAATTACTAGTCCATCAGGGCAAATTGCCTCTTTGGACTAATAATGCAAATTAAGCAACTAAATATAAATATTTATATAAATTACGCCGACCAGGAGACGAGCGGTAAATTTGTCGAATAGTCCAGTCCGGGATTCGAATCCTGGAGAACGGGCTGACACATGGTGTTTTCGTGGTTTTTCTCATGTGTAACGTGTATACGAGCCAGTTTCAATTAGAAAGTCCTCCACGCAGGCATCCCCCTGAGACAAGTGCTTTGCCATAATGAAATAAACCAACAAAGCCAAATTATACAAATTAAAATGAAATTACCTAAGCAATAAATAAACCAAGCAAGAAATAAATATATATATATATCTTTTCTTTTAACTTTTCAAGGCCAATTTGTTATCTGCACACTAATTTTTAAAATGTAATTAGCAATTTAAAAAGCATGTATACAGATTATGAAACAGAAAAATCTTTTTTTTCAGCAGCAAAAACAACAAAAGAATTTTTCTTGCTTCATTTCTTATCTAGATAAAGAAGAAATTGGATCTCCTTTTTTGGAGGTATAGCAGATATTTTTATCGCCCAGTATGGCATTTTATGAGGCAAGTAGTCATCGCCTCCGGTTTTTATGACGTGCTTTTCCAGAGAAAAATCAATAAAATTCGATGCTTAATGTTCAGCTTTTTATTGATTTCTTTAGATTACAGTAAAAATTCTTTCTATCAGTACGTCATATGCAGTACATTTATTAATCTTCTTTATAATGCCCTTCAATATGCAGAAAACGGTAATAAAGGAAACAAAGTATTGAAAGTTTAATTTTTGTAAATTTATATAAATATGAATCGAATGAAACAAGTCATGAAATTGAAACATTTTCTGATTGGAAAAAACGTATTCCGTACTACCGCACACAGCAGATTGTGTTTTAGCGCTTTATTCTTGAATATACATGTGAATATATTATATTACACTCAAAAACATAGCGATGAAGTTAAAAATTTCGTATTTGCATCATTTGTTAAAGCAGTGGATCTGAACCTTTTGTGCCTCAAGTACACCTGATATCATCGCTAAAAAATCATACCCCCTACCTTTCCAAAATTGGAAAAATACATATACCTATTTATTTAGATACATATTACTAGTCCAGAGGGGCTTTGTCCCTGAAGGACTATTGTTTTCGTTTAACGATTTTGCGTTGGAAAATATTAAAAGTCTGAATCATTTTTCAAACTGTTGCCACCAAGTATGACAGCCCTGTATTATATTTAACAAAATTAAATAATGAAGAATCTGCATAAATGTACGTATATTTCTCCAAATGTGATAAAACAACAGTACACCCAATTTTGAATAACGTACGTTTCCACCCGAATATCATCTGGAAGCCCGAATTTGGAATTTGTTTTATTATCTATTTCATATTTGGTAAAACGTTAACGAATTCTGATGAACAAACTCAAAAAATTTAAAAGTGAGCAATGGCAGCACTCTGCGGGGGGAAAAACCTGCATATATACAGCGCGCGGAGCTGCATATCGGAAATTCTAACGATATACACATTTTTAAAATTATTTTTGGATATTGCCGTTGAACTGAATTTTATGGTTTAAGTGCGAAGAACATGATATTTAATAAATAAAGGTAACACACAAAACGTTAAGCAACGCCCGTTTGGAAGTAATTTAAAATCCGAAACCTTTTTTTTTTTCTTTTTTTTTTTTTTTTTTTGCAATGTATTTAATAAATTAAAAACAGGAAATATAGAAAACTAGCGGAGCGGACTGCGGCCAAAGCAAAATTTATAAGTTCTATATACACCTAAAAAGAAAATGCATAAAAATATTTCAATATAAACGAAATCAGCTCTTTCTTTCTAAGCAGCAACCAATTCGTAAATAATTTTTTCGTTCCCAAACCGGAAAACAAAAACTTTGGACAGTTCAGTCATACATATGACATCATGATTTAAATTTACGTAAAATCTTTTTCTCAATATCAATAAAAGAATTATTGAGGCAATAACATACTGTGTCAGTTAAACTAACCTGAAACAAAAAAGCTGCTAACAGCAGCTATTTATTTAAAATCCTGATATTAGCAGAACATTTTCCGCATACAATGACGTCACACGCAATCGCGTGCTTTCTTTGACGTCCGAACATGACCTTATATAATAATAATATATTGCTACGAATTTTATATTTACTCAGCTATTTTAATAGAATTGTAATTAAAATTGTTTTATTTTCTCGTGCAAGGCAGCGCGTGACGAATTTGAAGAGAAAGCTACGCCGGAAAAGTAAAAATGCAAGAGCGCCTGCATTTAATATTTAATAAATAAATATGTCGTAATTGTACTGCTTTGCTATCCAGAAAAAATGAGAAAATAGATTTAACGAGAATATTCCTGCACTTGACTGAAAAGCTTATAAAAGCGGCATTAAAGCATCTTAGCTCAGTTGTTGTTGTAAGTGAACTGTAGTTGTTTACTTAGTGCTGTTATTGATTGTAGCGAATTCGCTGTGAGATCGAATTAGCTTTTTTTGTTTTTGAATTGAGTTCTGTTTAACCCTTTAGCAGTTCAAAATATAACTGTGAGATATTTTGATATTCTACGAGTATCTCTGAGGAAATATTTTAGCATTTTGTTTTATTTCTTGTGAAAAGAATAAATTTTATTAACTTTTTATCGATTTGTGCATTCAATCCATTACAAACCCGCGCGCACGAGACAATATTTAATGTTTGGCAGTGTTATTTTCTATTTCATATTTTGTAAAATTTACAAATTTTAGTGAGGTACATTCCGCAAGAGGAGAAGAGGGGAAAAGTGGTCACGTGGTTTAAGAACAACAATCTCTTCACGTCCGCAGTCTACGATGGAGTCTATAGCCGATGTACCACTAAAATTAATAGATTTTTCTAATTTAGAAATTTACAGCTATTGTGAAAAATTGAAAAGTACTCTTGGAAGTGATTTTTCTTTTCTTGATGTTAATAAAAAGGGTCTTGTTCGAGGAAAAACAAGTTAATAACATTTGTTTTAAAGTAATGGCAGATAGTAAGGTACTTGTAGCAAGCTGTGTTAAGGCAGAAATGAAGAAAACAATTAATTATAAAACGTCTGTGGAAATTTCCGCAGAAAATGAGGTAAGATTCATAAATTTTTTTATGCACAATACTTACCAATATTCATCTTTTACTTTATTAGGAATGTTGAGTGTATATCAATAGTTGAAAAATATTCCCGAGACCTTGAATAATGTTTTCCAGACTGTACAATGTAAATATTTGTTAATAGTTCATGAATACTTGTTCTAAATTATTGAAATAGTTGAATTCATGCAAGATCTGCTTATTTGCAAAAACATTAAAACCAAGCCAATTTTCTCTTATTAATTACAGTGCAATAGAACATGCTACACCACTAAATTTTTATTAATTTCATCACGTTGTGTTTTAATAATGTGACTGTTATAATCAAGTTTTAATCTATACGCATAAATGCAGTATATTTTATCGCGTTTTACTATAAAGAAATATCTATGACCAAAAAATTATTAATTTCACAGCTAGAATTACAGCGAACTCAATTGTGTAAATCCATACAATTTCCTTTTCGACATTTATACTGTAATATAAAAAATACATGTTAATCTGAAGTTTATGCTATTTGTAGATTAAGAGTCAGTTATGAACAATTAAATTTCAAGGGGTACAAAATTATGTATTAATTTTGAACTGTGTATAATATTCATATCACTATCGTCACATAGTTTTAGGGCAATTGTATTTATAACGTTCCAGACATTTGAGTCTACCATTTTGAAAACCATCTTGTGCTTGTCAGGCTGATAAAATTGTGACTTAAAATTATAATAGTAATTATATTTTTCTTTTCAGTGCAGAACAACAACATGCATGAACATTATTTTATGCATTTCGTTTTGCAGTGTACAGAATTATTATTGCCAATGATTCATGAGATTTCAAAAAAGTACTGGAAATAATTTAAAAAATAAAGTTAATTAATACTATATGAAATCAAGTAGAAAGCTTTAAAATTTTACTGATAAAACTATAAATGCTCAATGTGTGTTTTGGTTTTATGATGTACATAGAAATGAGTATCCCAATCCTCTCAACATGTATGGTAACTGTTTCTTTAGAAATGCTTGGCCATCTAAAGTTGTTGCCTTTATATAGGCAAGTATTATTCTTAAACTGTCAATACCATCTCATATTCTAGTGGCTTGTGGAATATACTGTTGCCGAATATCCGAATTTTCACCGCATCTACCACAGCAAAAGCTTGTTTGTTTACATTAGCAGTTTTTACATCATGTGACCTCTGACGTCACCGAAATGTATCTCATTAACAAACTCTACGATTTTAAAACGAGCACTGGCAAGACTTTTCAAGCAGATTTTTACCTCTATTGTGCAAGACTGTTGCCACTCGGAAACGTGAGTGCGAAAATTAGCGTTTTCAGAGTTTTTAATTTATATCTCGGCTAATTAAAGTCGTACGAAAATGAGAATGGTGAAAAGGGCTTCCCACGAATTTTTGGAATTCGGGAATGCTTCTCTCGAAATTCAACTCCCTGCCGTTCTGGAGGAGATAAAGCCACGAACATACAAACATATGCGCGCATATTTTAATAGTATAGATGTTGATAAATATGAATAAAAGCTATTTTTTCATACTCATAAACTAAATATTTAACAGCTGAGTAAAATGCTGGTCGAATTTCTCCCCTAAAACTATGAAATCCCCCTCAGTTAAGAGCCCATGTGTTAAATAGAAAATATTTGTATTTCTGTATAAAAGCAGTCTAAATCAAGACAAAACTCAGTTATTTTGTTTTTTAATGTAAAATTATGTATCTGGAGGAATACTGAAGCGGATCTTTCTTTTTCAAAGAGAAAAAATAATTTTTATCGTTTTCTGCAAACACAATCACTTACATAAATCAAATAAAAATGACCGAATAATAACAAAGAATATAAAAATATAAATACAGATTTACAAAGTTATATGAAAAGAATCATATACATATAAGAAAGTGTATATTTTAATTAAAATTATTCAGTAAATTTGAAAATTTGTGGAAGTATGGAAAGCTTCAAAGAAATTTAGTTAACTAAATTAAAATTCTTAGAAATTTTAATAGAATTAAATTCAAAAGAATGGTTGAAAAACTAACGCAGAAAAAAAAATTGAAAGATTCTGATTTTATTTTACTCCCAAACGGGCGTTTTTTGCATTTAGAAACATATACACGTTTCGAGAGCATTTGAGCTAACGCCACATTGGGCTAAAAATATTTAAAAACGGTATATCTTTAGAATTTCCGATTGACAGTCTCGCGCGCAGGGGATAAAAATGTTTTATTCGCTACAGTGTTGCAACTGCTGGCTTTGAAATTGATGAGTTTTTTAATCAGAAATTCGTTACAAAATATGAAATGGTCAATAAGAAAACTCCAGATTACGAATTCGGGCTTCCAGTTGCTCACGTTTGGGTGGAGGACTATGTTATTAAAAATTTCATAACTCTAAGCACCTTTTTTTTTAATGTGAAAAACACACACACATTCATGTATATATTCATGCAGGTTCTTGATTATTCAGTTTCTTTAAATATAATACAGGGCGATAATATTTTGCGGCAAGAATTTTAAAAGTAATTGGAGCATTTAAATTGATTCGGCGCAAAATTCTCTTTCGAGACTAATAATTTTTCTAGGTTTCTTGTTCTAAAACTCCGAAAGATTTGCGATTTTAGCGATGGCCCAGTAGGACTCTTTTTAATATTTAGCATATTTATCAGTATAGATTATCGGCAAATCTATCCCAGGCTGAATAACGAAATATTTTACTAAATATCAATTACCATGCATTTAGATTAATATAGAATGTTATATATATATTCTGTATATTTAAAAAGTAAAAATTTTTAATATTTTTTGAATAAGATGCATCATGAATGAAATGCATTTTTATTTAAATCAATCAGGTTAAAAATTTAAAAAATAATATTATATACACAATCCTGCACGCTGGAAATAAAAATGTTTTTTTTTTTCGTGCAGTGTTGCCATTGCTTACTTTTAAATCGTTGAATTTCTTAATCAAAAATTCATTAAAATGTTACAAAACATGAAACCGATAATAAAAGAAATTCCAAATTTGGGCTTCCAGATGGCCATATTTGGATAAGGATTACGTTATTCAAAATTGGATGATTGGATGGCTCTAGTCAAATATACAAATATTTATGCAGATTCTTTATTATTTAACTTCTTCAAATGTAACACAGTTTGATAATATTTTGTGGGAGCAGTTTGAAAATTGATACGGACATTTATAGTGAATTGACGAAAAATGCAAAAAAACGAAATTTATAGCCCTTCTGAGTTAACGCTCCTTTGGGCTAAAAAACTAGACTTTTATGGATTCGAAAAACTACTAAGAGATCAGATTCTTCAAACGAACACAATTTTCAATACGTTTGGCATTGAAAAGAATTGGGAAAGGTCTTACTCTGACTTTCCGTTATGCAAGATGAAGAATTCATGAAATCGTTTTTTCCCGGAACAATTAGGTCTTTTGGATACTGATATTAAATTTCATGTCTTTCATGATCGAAAAATACTGCATGTTTTACTTACTTATTTCTATTCTTTCTGTCTTATTTGTCGCCTTTAGAATTAAGTCAACATAATGGAATATGAATGCCATAAATTTCAGTATATACGAATGATTTAATGGCTAACTTTGGAAGTTAAAAAGAACTTTAAATGTGTAACAGAAAAAGTGTAGTGTTGTTTAATAATTTTACAGCTATGTACACTGCGAAAAAAAATGGCACAGTTATATTTCTCGTGTTCTACTGGGCCGATTGACGAAATTCAACTTGCGTTTCTCATGTCTCGAAAGCGCGACTTAGGATATGTATTAGATTTAAATATAGCGTTATTCTAACATAGGTATTTTGACACAAAATCGGACTTTTCCTGAAATAACATAGCAATTGTTTTACATATTTCGATTCTACGATTCAGATTGTGCCAAACTGCCAAGTTTTGTGAAAATCGCCCGAGTAGTTTTTAAAATACTAGCTCTCAAAAATTTAGCTCCTCAATGGCTATTGAACTTGGCATATATTTATTAATATATCTTTTTTTATTAAACTTACTTGATTCCTTCTTTTAGAATTTAGATTTAGGTTCATTGCAAATAAAATTCACACATTTTTTATGATTTATTTTGAAAATTTGTATTTTTAAATAATTTTTATACATCTTTCGAAAACAATTTTGAATTATAACCTATGAAATTTTTAACATCATCTTAAAGTAGATGCATTTCTTGACACAACTGGAAAAAATAAGAGTTTTTTATTCAACATTTTCTAAGATATACATGAATTTACATATTGAAGCGTTTTGAAATTTGGCATCTTTTTTTTAAACGATTGTAATGCCAAATGCGGTTTATGGATTTTTTACAGTGAATTGCCATTGCTATTTTTAACCTTAAATTTCAAATAAATTTTGAAGAATTAAATGATATTGATTGTTTCCCTTCAATGATGCGTAATAAATATTTATTAATACTATATGAAAAAGCTCCTTTTTTTAAAATTATAGATGATTTTGTTCATATATTTAAAATTTTTAAAAATGTCTTTCTTTTTTCACTGTTTTTTAAATATTTGTAATAGTAAAGTTTTACATTTGTCGTGTTATCGTCTGCTAGTTTACTTTAACTTCATTTAAATCGAATGGTCTAAAACTGAGAACTTTCGCTTGATGTTTTATGAACCCTTTTATTTCTTTGTCATTTAGCAAAAAATCTTTTAATTAAAGTATTTATCCTTTGGACTTTGCTTAAACGTTATTTATAGTTAAAATGCCTAGAAAATGAAAAGCTGTCTTTAGCTGAAGCGTAACTGATGTAATTGATATTTTAAAAAATTTGACAAGAATGCAAAATTTATGGAAGTGTAAAATCGAAAAATATTAATTTTCTTGTGTGAGCACAGAAAATAAATCTAGAAGAAAAGAAGAAAATTATGGAGAAAAATAAGTGAACATTTCAAGGGGAATTTGGCTGTTAGAAATACTAAAATGTTTCAAAAAGTTGAGTGCTTTTGAATATACTTTCAGAATACTTCAAGGAATTTGGATGTTCAAAGAGAAAACACTTGGACGTGTAATATCAGCAAATACCATTAATTGAGCTTGTGCTGACGGAAAAGCCAAAAACGATATCATTGCAGGTTAACGAGAAGAGCGACTGGTTTTCGACTATATGGTTGGTATAAATTTAAATTACGTCATACATCATATCGTATCATAAACGGAGAATCCTATGATTTCTCAGTCGAATTATTTGAAGTTTCAGGAATTCATCCAGTGATGTATATGGATGTCATCTAAAGACGTTTTCTCTCTTGATGAAACCGGTCTTTTCTTCCATCTCATGCCTTCAAAATGCTTAGCATCTAAAGACTGATAAAGGCTCTGACCAAATACTGATGAAATGGATTATTAAGTAACGGCAAAGTAGGGCTATCTGCCTAAAAGGAGGGATGCCTTCGTGAAGAACTTTCTAAGCGAAACCAGCTCATATGCACGTTACACATAAGAAGAACTACGAAGGGGCCTATACAACCCGTTCGCCGGGATACGAACCCTGAAGCGAACTACCAGTGTTCAGCCGCTTTGCCGCTCGGCCGTTTTGGAGCTCTTATGAAATGGAAGGCAATAACTTTATTTAAAATGAATGTCAGAAATGCCAAGATGTTTCGAAAAGTTAGGTGCTTTTTAATATATTTGCAGAACGCCTGAATAAAAAGAGCAAGCCATTAAGAAGAAAAAATTTATTTTTGCGTAAAATTTAGTATTTTTTTAATTTAAAACTCTTTTAATCTTATAACATTTGACTCTTGGGATTTCAAAAATAAAATATTTGATTAAAATATGAATAAGATTTTAAGAAACTAAATGTAGCATGATAAAGTTGTGTAAAGCAATGGGCACAATGATAAAAATGTTTAAAGACTGTATGAATGTCATCCTAAGTTAAAATGTCGGTTATATATATTTATTTATTTATTATTACTCCGCCTGCTTCACCTCTCAATGGGCATTACAGGTCAGTCATGTTATCCTGATCGTTGAACCAGCAACATAAATTGGTTATATAGTCCTCTTATTTATATACCTTTTCTAAAAGGCCCATTTAAAGGCGTGTCGACTGTGTTTTACTGTATTTTCTCTTTTAATATATGCAATTTTCAAATGCATCGTAGTCTGAGTCACAAAGTATGCTTTCGAAAGAAACGTAATTCAAATAAATAAAATCAAATTCTGGAAAATTTTATATTAATAAATATATTTAAAATACGCAGTACGAATGAATAAATAGAAAATTTTAAAACAATTATCTGAAGAGAACAGCACAAACAATTGAAATAAAATTCTGAAAATTTAAAAAGGACCTAAAATAATAACTATGACTAAAAAATATAGTATAAAGAAAACTATTTGAAAAAAATAAACGATGCACCTTTTATTTTAAACTACTCAGGTCGAATGAGTAAATAGAAAACTTTAAAACTGTTCTTTGAAAGAAATCAGGCAACTTAAATAATTAAAATGAAATTTGAAAAAGAAAAAAAATCCTTAAACTAATAACAATTATAATTAAAAATAATTTATAAAGGAAAATTATTTGAAAGTAGGAACAATTGCGATTTTTTTCCGCTCACGCTCATGTAAAAAGGGAAAGGAAAATAGGTTGCCATATATTAAGAAGTTCGCTGAATGAACTATTCTTGGCTCAAACTGACAAAAAAAAAATTACCAAGTTAAATGTTTGAATTTCTCCGTAAATTTCCCACCCAATTTTACAAAATTTAATATCTAGGCATAATTTGAGTCGTAGAATCGAAATATGAAAAAAAAGTGGTGTGTTATTTCCAAAAAAGCCCGATTTTGTGTCAAAAACCTATGTTAGAACAGTGCTATATATTACATATATATATATATATATCCTAAGTCGCAATTTCGAGACATGAAGAACGCAATTTGAATTTCGTCAATCGGCCTAGTAGAACGGGAGATATAGAACTTCCCCCCCTTTTTTTTTCGCAATGTACGTAATATTGTAAACTAATGAAATTTAACACATAATTAGCATTATTTTGATCATCTATACCCAAAAGATTTTCTATTTAATATTTCGAATTTTCATAATCTAACTAATTTCGTACTTGACTTTCTAAAATATTTATACACTGTGTTATTTTTACTTTTGATGAAATTTAAATATGATAAATTCCTATTAATATAGCTGAACGATTTTATGTCTAAATTTAAACATCCTAAACTATTTTACAGTTAAAAAAAGACTGACATTTAAATTCGACTGGTACATTTTATTGAATATTTACGTTTCATAGAATTAAATATATCCAAATAAATTTTTATCCACAAATGGAAATGTATCATATACCTTAATACCATTGTCTATGAATATCAAAGCATAAATTTTCTATTTTTAATTCATTATATCCAAAGAGAATTTCGTGCTTAACTCCTGAAAACTTTCATATCTACGAAAATATTTTGTGTCATAAATTCTTTCTTATCTTCTTTATACTCACACCGTTTTCGATTAATAATGTTAAGAAATTTGGACAATTTTAACTAAAACAAATCTGACATTAACACCACATGACTTCCTTGTATAGCCTATTAAATTATGCAAATATTTTGCAGCATTTCATTTAACTTCCTCGAACTTCATTCGAGATATATTTATCATTGAATTAATTCAGCCCTCTGCGGCAAAGAAAATGGAGAAAAACTCAAAATATCTTCATTAAAATTTGAAAAATATAAAAAAGCATAAAGCACCAAATGCAGTTAAAGCAGTTCAAAAAACACTATTTTTGCAATTGAAAGTACAGTTTCTAATTAAAAACAAAAAATTCAGCCATCGTAAGAAGGTAGATTTTTCGGTGCAGTTTGGTTCCACTCGGCAAAAAGACACTGAAGCAGCAGAAACTGACTTAATTCACTATTCTACTGAGTTTCAAACGTAAACAAATGACTGCTCCGTTAAGCTTAGTCGCACTTAAAAAAACTTTTAAATTATTGATAATTCTACAACTATTGCATGCAGATTAACTAAAGCATAAAAACCTTAAACGGAACTTAAAAAACAATATGCAAGTAATTGAATCAGTTTTAAAGCAAAAAATGCACAATTTACTAACATATTAAAATAAATAAAACTGAGCTCATCGAGCCAGATAACACAACAGGATATATATATCTGGTGCGGAGGATTGCAACCAAAAACGAAGGTGCACAACTACATGTTATAGCAGACCCATACACAGTTTCAACATCTGAGATTCCTCCTTTTTGCATTATGGGAGATTCATACGTATGCAAATACGCACAGATGTCACGAAAACAATCTCTTCTGAATCCATTTTAAATCCATTTTTAATTGGCTTTGGGAAAAAGATACCTTTATTCTGTCCGTGTATACAGATGTCACTTAAAACCATCGTTCTGAGGGATTCGAGAGCGGTCGAAATAGGTATTTTCGTTGAAATATGATATCGGAAAAAGTTTCGCGATTAGATATTTTCGATAATACTTCCTTTACTTCGAACAAAGAATTAAAATAGACATTCCTTTTTGTATTACTACTTCGAAACTAAAGCATTTAAAACAGATGCAAAAATGTTTTCTGAAAAGGAATCTAAAGAAACACCTGGAAATGTAACTTCTCAATTTTTACCGTCTTTTAAAGGAGTAGTTACCTTGGAAAAGATCATTCTACAACTATTTCCAATATGGTTCTTTTAAAAAAGACTGATTACATCTGCTTCGGATCTCTTTTATTTTTTTCTGGCATTTATCCAAGAAATGAATTTCCCACAAAATAAATAAATACAAGGAAAATAAATTTAAAAAAAAATACATTACATAAATATTCCACTGTTTTTAGATTACATTTTAGAATGCTATTTTCTGCCGTAGGTTTGACATACGTTGGGAGCTCTCTTTCCCGATATGTAAGAAAGCACAATATTTTTAGAATTTCATGAAAATGTATTTATGTTCCTCATATCGAAACCTTAGAGTTTTTATTTAATATTTACAAATATGAGGGTTTCTTTTCTACACGCTATGTCGTGTAACATGCTTGGAATGCACATAAACAAACTCGGTTTGAAGTTATTTTCATGCAGCTTTTTGTATTTATGTTTCTAAATTTACTTTTGGTTTCGCGAAAATGCGGAATATATATCCACTGCATATAAAAAAGAGTAACAAATATAACATTGGATATTTCATAGGTTAGAAAAGAGAGAGAAAACGAGATAAAAATGTTGGTCTAAATTTTGATGGAAAGAAAAGAAAAGAGATGAAAAGTAAAACATAATGAAAAAGATAAGAAAAAAGAAAAGGTAAAAAATTTCGAAAGCGATATATAAAAGAAATGAAAGAAATAAAAAAGAAGAATTTTTCACAGACAATTCAGCGACTCTTACCTAATGCGCATACGCTACTTGTTAGCAATCTCCTCTGTCCGAGACAGACTGGAGACAATTTTAGCTGCTAATACGAAACTCTTATTTCCTCGAATTTCATTAGAGATATATTTCTCATTCAATTAATTCAGTTCTCACTTTGCGGCAAGGAAAAAATACATTAAGAAATATCTTCATTAAAAATTGAAAGATACAGAAAAACATGAAACACCAGCTAGACTGCAGATTACGGGCCAGGCGCCAAATGAAGCGAAATTGCGCCAAATCTGGTAACCTCTTGGCGTCATGAAAATCGTTAGGATTTAAGGTTACAGTTTATAGCATTTAAGCGGGCTTTTTGAATTTGCGTCATTCCACTGTGCTTCTAGTAAATTGTGTGAGCAAAATGGCTGAAGTCGAAAGAGTTGAACGTGTGGATTTTACTTATTTGATTCGGTTGCAAGATAAGGGCGAAAGATGTGTGATAGAATGGTGCATGAATTATTGTTTGATTGCGAATATGTACGAATGTCCTAAGTGTAAAAATAGTATGAAATTACTCGAAATGAAAGATGCGACAGATTTGTGTGAAGGAGGCGTGTGTCCATTATATGTGGTTAAGGATATGGTTGAATGAAATGAGCCGTAGAGTCGGTGTTGAATGAGCGTGCCATTTTGAATTTCATCTCCCTTGTATTGTTACATTTTAGTGTGGATACAAACAAATGCGAGTTTCTACTATTTATTATAAATAAAAATATAAATTACGTAGTTAAAATTGTTTAACCACTTTTTTTTACTATACTATTGCTCATGTTTCAGTAGATTTTGAATTTTATCGTCTTCTGCATTTTTTTTTAAAATTAAATATGAATCAATGCTTTCCGATCATTTATTGCTCACTTACTGCTTATTACAATTTCTTAAATTTCGTGCTAAAACGTTTTACTCCATTTTGATACTGTCTTAAAAATGGTATGTATTATGAAAAGTTTTAATATTGATGATGCCATAGAATACATAGTTATTAATTTTCAAATACTTTATCGTTGTTTTTCTTGAACTTCTGTTTTAGATATTTTTGCATGTTTATAGGTTGTTTAGATAGATATTTTTTGCATGTTTACAGGATCAATTTTTTGCATGTTTACAGGATTCATTCAAATTCGCAACCATCTAATATGGCGATATGATGAGTTAGTGATTTTCTAAAACGTGCGAAAATAACCGATTTGGCGACTTCTCGAAAATGCGCCAAACTGGCCCGTAATATGCAGTTTTACCGAAACACCAAACACAGTTTAAACAATTAAAAAAGCAGTTTTTACAATTAAAATGAGTTCCTGCACAGAAGCAAGAAGGAATTCCGGCAACATGCAAGAAGGCAGATTTTTGGGTGTACAAACCTAAAAATTTCGTTTTGGTCCCACTCGCGAAAAAGGCACTGAATGTGCAGAAAGACTCAAATACGGCTGCTATGGTAAAAAAAATAATTAAGCTTAGCCGCACTTAAACAACTTTTAAATTGGTGATAATTCTACAACTATAACATGCAGATTTACTAAAGGCATAAAAACCTTAACCAGAAGATAAGAACAACATAATTCTATCAGTTTTAAAGCAAAAAATGCGCAATTTCCAACAAATAAGGATAAAAAAACTGAGCTCATTGAGCCGAACAACAGATTGGGTCTATATATATATATATATGTTTATATACTTTTGGTGAGGCGGATTGCAACCAAAAAGGGAGGTGCACAACTACATGTCATAGCAGTCCTATATACAAAATTTGAACGTCCTGGGGCTACTCCTTTTTGAGTTATGCGATGTACATATATACATACATACATACGTACAAACGGCACGAAAAAATATCTTCTGAATCCATTTTAAATCAATTTTGTAATTCTTTTGGGGAAGAAGAGTCCTTTATTTTGTCCTTATGTACAGATGCCACGGAAAAGATATTTAAATTGCATTCGATAGCGGTCAAAATGGATATTTTCGTTGAAATATGGTGTTCGGAATTTTCGTGATTACAATGCTTCCTTTACTTCGCACAAAGAAGTAAAAAATGAAGCTAGTTATTTTATTTCAAATAAGTATTTGTCTGCAGAAGTGCAATGCATTTGCAATGTTCAGTTAATTTTTGTCATATTCGAACTCAGATTACAAAGTAGATCATTAAAACGCTTAAATATAAAACCTAATTGACGTTGTTGTTTGGACTATAAAAAATTTTTTATACTGTGGAGACTGCTTTTTGCCGTGTATATGACTCATGTAGTTAATTAAGCTCAAGTGCTAACCAACTTTCCGGTGACTCCACTTAATGGGTAATGTAACCAATTAATTTTGTTAACAAAACGGAAGTTTTTTTTTCCTGCAATCAATTTTCTTGCAATTAATTTTATGGTTTAAGTGCGAAGAACATGACATTTAATAAATAAAGATTGTAGAGACATTAGGTGTTTATTCGGAAGCAGGAGTTGCGCAAAATGAGCAACGCATTCGCCGGGAATCGAACCACGGACCTATTGGTTACGCGTCGAGAGTGCGGTGAAGGCGGGAGAAATAGCTCATAAGGTAACACACAAAATGTTAAAAAAAAACGCCTCTTTGGGCGTAATATAAAATCTGAAGCTTTCAGATTTTTCTTTGAAAGAAATTTATTTTTTTCAGACAGCAAATCAAGGTCTACCGATACATCACTGACAGAATACTTCAGCGACAAATCAAATGGATTGAAATAAATAGATATCCAGAATTCGAAAAAACGTAAACATCCCAAATGCAACTAAATTAACTATGGGAAAAAAAAAAGAAGTTTCTCTTTCTTCTCATACTAGAGAAACGCAAGGAATGACGG
>KK114206.1:107419-124129 GCA_000611955.2 Stegodyphus mimosarum | reverse complement strand
AAGGAAGGGTTTCGTATCTCTCTTCACTTCATTTCCCTCTTTGCCTTAAAAACACGAAACATGGAATAGAAGTCATCTTCTGTATCGAATGAAGAGGTGAAAAGTGAACGAAGGAAAAGGGGCAGCTGAGAGGGGGATAAATGTAAAAATTTCTGTGCTCCGAAAAATGATTTCTCAGTGATCGATTTCAACTTGCTTATTTTTTATTTCCTTTTGTTAAAACAGCTAGCTGTACATGCATTTTTTATATTCCATCATGTTTCTTTTTTTTTTTTCAAAAGCAGCGCCAGATGGCGCACATTTGTCAATGATTTAGTCGTGCATGCAGTTTGTCGATAAGGAACAAATGCAGGAAATTTTTCTCATCATCTTGCAAATAAAAATTCTCAATTCGTTGCTATTAAAAGTATTCGTAGCTATTTTATACATTGCTTAGAGAAATTCGTCATGGTATTTATTATCATATTACCTCGTTTTCCAGACGTTTGAAAAACAATGTGGTCCTGGATTTCCCTTGGGATCCACCTATTTCTTAGAATTAGCCCAAAACAGCGTTATCCCGAACTAGCGTTTAGTCTCGAAACTGGTTTTTACATCGTCCGCCATAACAGCGAAATATATGGCGAACAGCAACTGCATCGGGAATTCTAAACACACGCTGCTTTGAACACTTTTCTGAATTTGCTATTGAATTATTTATGGCGAAAGTGCAAAGAAAATTATGCTTAATGATAAAGCTAAAACGACAAAAAGAAATGGGTAGCCAGAATAAGTGCAACAGCAGACTTAGACTGCAAGCTTAGCGACAGCGGAGAAAAATCTTAACACATCCTTTTGGGCGACCTTTAAAATATGAGCCCTCTCAATTTTTACTTCCTTGCACGAAGTAAAAAGGAAGTATTATAATCGCGAAAAATTTCGGGTATCATATATCAACGAAAACATCCATTTTGACCGTTATCGAATGCAATTTAACGATGTTTTTGCGTGATATCTGAACGTAAGCACAGAATAAAGGAATCTTTTTTCCCCGAAAAGTTATAAAACAGATTTCATTAATCTTCGCCTCGGAATCCGTAATGTTCGGTGATGTTTTGGGACTGATTGTGTGTTCGTTGTTCACGTCATGTCCTTATACACTTGTCATCTGACTCCAGATCAAATCTTTACTCATGACATTGCCCCAGGCAGACACATACCAGCTGACATGTTCCCGGCACCACTGTAATCGTGCCCCTCTTGATTGGACGGATAGAGGAACACAAACTCGGGGTACCCGGGCGTACAGTCCACTCATATGTAATCTTCGGCGTACAGTAGCTGCAGATATCGCCTTACCGATGGACTCTGTAACCATAGATGTCACACGTGTGGAGATCGCTCTGCGATTCCGATTGGCTACAATGGCAATATAGCCATGTTCCGCGGGGGTTGTAACCATTGGGCGACCGGCTACGGGCCTTCGGACAACTGTCTGTGTGCTTTGGAATTGTTTCCGTAAACGTGAAATTACAGAATGAAAAAGAAAAGAGTAACATCTGTGATCGACTGTCCTGCTTCAATGCGCCCCACAGCACGCCAGCGCTCAGAATCTTCCATTCTTCTTGTTGAAGTCATAGAAACACATATGTCTTGAAAATAAATTGTGCGAAAGTTTTAAACACCTTCTATTAGCACTTACAATCAACTTCTGTAACCTTTTATAAAGCTGGCTTCTTATAAGACTGCCTTTTTTGCATCTTTCTTGTCATGAAAGCGCGATTGGCTGTTACCTAACATATTTGCGTTCTTCCATCTACCTTTGCGGGGAATTCTATCCTCTTCAATTCTGACTGGCTTACGGAAATTAGCATTTTCCTCCCCGTGCTTAACTTTTGGAAGTGAGTGTATATAAATGTATATATATTTATATACTTTTGGTGCGGTCGATTGAAACCAAAAAGGAAGGTGCACAACTGCACGTTATAGCAATCCACAAAATTTCAACATTCTGAGTCTACTCGTTTTTGAGTTATGCAAATACATACATATGTATGTACGTACGAACAGACTCTCTTCTGAATCTATTTTATGTCTAGTTTACAATCTGTTTTGGGAAAAGAGACTTTTATTCCCTGCATTCGTACAGATGCCACGCAAAAATATCGTTCAAGTAGATTTGAGAGCTGTCAAAATGGATATTTTCTTTGAAATAATGCACCCGAAATTTTTCGCGATTACAATACTTCCTTAACTTCGCACAAGGAAGTAAAAAATGTCCTTTCGAAGAGTTTGTTGATGCAAAGTGTTTTTTCAGAGCAGCGATTTTTATCTCAAATTCTTCAGATAAACCCTAAGAAATTCTTTTTAAAAGTTATTCAAGAAGCCTCTTGAAGTGTTAAAGAATAACTCGCTAAGCAAAGCTAAAAACAAGAAAAGCAGAGTATATATAAGTTCTATATTAGAAAGACTGATTAAACAAAGACTACGTCTAAGAATTATGTTTTCCGTGAACTCAGCTCTTCACAGTGTTTGAAATTATGAAACAATATTTGAGAAAGCTTTTAGTAACAGACAATGTTGTTGAGGTAAAACTTTTATCACCCAGCTTGGCGATCTTTCTAAACATGCCTTATATTTCCAATTGCAAACGAACTGCGACTTATTTTCCGTTTCCTTATTTTCCGGGGACATTTTTTCCGTTCCTTATTTTCCGGGTGACATTTTTTCCTACAACCTTCTTTCAAATATTTAAAGCTTGCGTTGTCGATTCTGTCCTTCGGTTGTTGTTGTTGTTTTGTCCATGTATTTAATGAAAGAATGAATGGTTGCCAGCACTTCAAGGAGATTGGACTTTTACTTCCACCCCAGTTTTGACGGACAGCACCCCGGGGGGGGGTTCGAATTTCTTCTACCTCTCTCACCTACTGAAAACCACCTAGAGAATGGCCACTTGCCCGGTATTTAGAAAAATACCCTACAGTGTTGAGCCATTCTGGCGGGCACTATCTACTACCTACACCACCCAGCCAAAGGGCGAGTGGCAGAGCCGACGGCATAACACAAGACTTTAAAAAAAAAAAAAGAAAAGAAAAGAAAAAAACCCTGTAACCGAAGTATTCCGGAGACCTGACTATCAAAAGTATTACATGTCTGTTCATCAGTGTAGTTTTAAAACTAGAGTCAAATGCTTAGAGCAATAGTGTATTACTTAGAGTTACTTGGTAAATTTAGCTGAGGTAAATTAATCCTATTTTTAATAGCCAATTCTGAAAATTCTCAGAGACTGTCAAATGATAATAATCCGCACTGCTTGCATCAAAGACATAATAATTAAGCACAGCTCACGTATTTATCAAATTCCTGATAAAAGGTTAATCAAAGGAAAAGCAAAAGTAATTTAGCTGAATTCTGTACATTAGATATCAATTGTACTGAGTACTTTAAATAACTTGAACATTACAATACACCCTGAAACATTACAATGTACTTTGTACTTGATATTGCCCAGTACTGTACTAGGATGAATATTTCTTTGCTGAGTACAATAATACAATAGTACCAATATACCATGATACCATAATACGTTACAATGAAATGCATTAGAAAGAATACAATACTTTTCAATGAATATAATAGGTTACAATAAAAACAATAATACATTACAATAAGTACAATAATACCATAATATGTTACAATGCAGTGCAGCAAAAAATCGGCAAGGTTAGCCACTGAGTTGAATTCTGGTTAATTAAAGTGAATTAACTCTCTTACCTACTAAAAACCAGACAAAAGGACTTTCGACTTGCCACATATTTAGAGTGCCTCCGTGGCGCCAAGACACTATACACTTGCAAACATACATGCTTTCTCCGAGATTCGAACCCGGACCCTTCGGTACCACAGAAGCCTCCCCTAACCACTGTACCATTTTGGGGGCCTGTTATTCAGTGAATTGGATAATTAAAGTTCTTCAACCACTTTTATTGCGTGCGACATCAATAGTTTTAACCCGAAGAATCTCTGAAAATAAAGTGCACCATTGTTTAGCAATTGATTGGTTATTTAATGTGGTAAATTTTACGAGGCCCATTTACCTAAGGGGAGCGTTATCTTCTTGAAGACCTTTCTGAAGAAAACTGGCTTGTATTAATATTATTTGTGGGAGACCACGAAAATCAACTATGCAGCTAACTCATTTGCCTGAGTTCCAACCCTGGACTAAGTATTAGCGTTCAGTAGTTATTAATTAATTGACCGCTGGTGGGTGGTTGGCTTGATCACTCACATGCTAAGCTCTCTTGCTCGAAAAGGAACAAAATTCATATAATACTCCGATTTTTTGGATACGGGTGTCGTGGAGGACTTTCCAACGAAACTTATTTATTTGATGCACAATGAAATCCACTAAAATACTCGTGCATTAAGCTATCACTTTGTCTGAGTTTAAGTATTCGTCAAATAGTTGCCCCTAATACAAATGGTGAACAGTATGTCAGAATCTCCTTAAAAATAATCGTATAATGTCTGTAGCAATGGAATAAAAGCAATAAAAATCAGAAGACAGTTTTAAAGTATTATTATTATTTCTGTACCTCTATAAGACTGAAGAAATGCTGTAAATGACCAGTTAAACATATCTATGAATAACAATAAATATATCTACGAATAAGTTAAATATGTCTATGTCTGTATGACCAGTTTATTATATATGCGAATATTAGCTCTATATGACCAGTTAAATATATCTATGAATATGTTGTATATATAATAATAAATATATCTATGATTAATAATAAATATATATACAAATAAGTTAAACATATCTCTGTCTATATGACCAACTAATCATATCTATGAATAACAACAAATATATCAAGGAATAATAAATATGTCTATAAATAAGTTAAACATATCTGTGTCTATATGAGCAGCTATATCTATGAATAACAATAAATATATCTAGGAGTAATAATATAGATAGATCTATAAATAAGTTAAACATATCTCTGTCTATATGATCCGCAAATTATATCTATGACTAATAATAAATATATCTATTAATAACAATAAACATATCTAGGAATAATAGTAAATATATCTATGAATAACAATAAATATATCTATGATTAATAATAAATATATCTACCATATGTCTATATGACCAACTAATTATATCTATGAATAACAACAAACATATCTAGGAATAATAATATAGATAGATCTATAAGTAAGTTAAATATATCTCTGTCTATATGATCAGCTAATTATATCTATGACTAATAATAAATATATCTATAAATAAGTTAAACATATCTGTCTAGTCTATATGACCAGCTAATCAATGAGTAATAATAAATACATCTCTTAATAATAATAAGCATATCTAGGAATAATAGTAAATATGTGTGTGAATAACAATATATCTAGGAATAGTAATAAATATATCTATAAGTAAGTTAAACATATCTCTGTCTATATGACCAGCTAATTATACGTATGAATAATAATAAATATATCCATAAATAAGTTAAACATATATGTGTTTATATGACCAGTTAATTATACGTATGAATAATAATAAATATATCTATGAATAAGTTAAATATATCTATATCTCTATGATCAGTTAATTATATCTAAGAGTAATAGCTCTATATAACCATTTAAATGGCTGAATAGTAAATAGTTAAGAGCATAAATCCTGTAGAAAAATAATATCTCAACTTATCGTTAACTGATTGTATTTCTAATTGGATTCTTACTTCTAAACATCATTTAATCCTCTTTCCTGCGACTTTTAACTACGTTAGCTGACAACATTACATCATTACTGCCAAAGGTTAAAGTTACCATACATTAAAAGAAATGTTTTTTACTGCCTGATTCGCCACGTGGGGGTTGAATGAAATGTAATCCTGAATCATTATTTGTCTTTGCTTAAGATAAAGTCTACGAGTCGTCTAGACAGTTTCAGTTCTCATTAGGGTTAAGTAAATAAGTCAACACGAAACTTTCAAGAGCGA
This sequence comes from Stegodyphus mimosarum, assembly GCA_000611955.2. Classification (NCBI taxonomy): domain Eukaryota; kingdom Metazoa; phylum Arthropoda; class Arachnida; order Araneae; family Eresidae; genus Stegodyphus; species Stegodyphus mimosarum. The sequence goes on along the minus strand of KK114206.1, from coordinate 118,124 downwards.
AATTAAAACTTCCTTTCACGGCTTTTTATTTATAGCTATCTTGACTTGAAAAAGAATGTACACGAACTGAACTTTCAGACATTGAAATTGAACAAAGCACGGAAAAGCAAATATTTCTCTTCAAATAACGAGCTTAAAAGATATCCTAGATTCAGAAAATAACTACAGTAATTTCGGTTTGATGAAAATCTCTTTAAAAAATGCTGTCATATGTGATAAAATGTTATGCCCGACGCAGATTGTGAGGATTACGGTGCTGCAACTGACATTTGTTTTTTTCGCTTCAATGAGAATTGGGCTTTCATTAAGCAATGTCTTTATTTCAAGTGCAAGATAACTTTGGCTTAAATTTCACATTTCGCAGACATCTTCACGATTATTTGATACAGCCATAGCTATATCTAAACTGACGCAAAACGTCTACGAGTATCACGTTAATTTCTGAAGCTGGTAGTCCACATTTTTACTTGCCTAAGGCAAGCGTGAGATGAGGAATTATTTCATATTAAAATTTTAAAGCAAACACAGATCTCATAATATTCTAACATGTAAGTGTTACTAATAACGAAATAAGCTATTTGTTAAATCATAAGAGAAACAAGCCAAAGTGAAATTTAATAAAGAAAGAACCTTATTTTGGAGTAGATTTAGACAAAAAAATTCAGTCGGTTTCGAGGGCTACGGGTCCTTCTTCATCAGCAGCAAAGAAATTTGCAACAATGGAAATCAGCCAACGTCAAGGACTATTAATTACGGAGTGCCTATAGTTCCAAATCATGTACCCCCACATCAGAAAAGTCTAGATAGTGTGCAGAAATAGGAAAATTGCATAAAAAGTTTATATGATGAAAACTAGAAGAATAGAAAGCAGCGGACGTAACGGCCATATTCACACCCTACTGTAGTAAAACGAATAGGAAAGTAGCTCCATCTCTCTGCAAAATTAGTAACGATATTTGAAAAATTAAGTTAATAGAATTTTAAAAGCGTTAGTATCTGCAAAAATTATCCAAAATGCTTCTTCCATTGGTTAATTAGATTATCTCCACCTTATTGAGTTCGAAAGTACGGAAATTTAATATTACTATGAACAAGTAACTATTTCTCAATATAAATAAGAATTTCCGTTTGGAAAATATTATGGCATATTTCACACTGGAAAAAAATGCTTACGACACCATGACAGGTTTTATTATGCTTTTTTTAGTGTTATGACACCTCGATACATTCAAGTAACGTGCTGGAATCATAAGATCAGAAAGGAAAGTTTGTTTTCTCAAATTTGTCTGAAGAAATCAGTCTGGTGTTCATTAAGAAATTAAAATATCATTCTAATGAACAATTAATTATTTCTTATCATGGAAAAGAATTTCCGTTTGGACAAATTCATGGCATACTTCACACTGAAATTTTTTTTTTTAAATCCAAGAGCTTTCAGGTCCAAACCGAATTTTTTTTTTTTTTTAAGTTTTGTATGTTACCCTTATTTTATTAAACGTCATGTCCTTTGCACTTAAACTACAAAATTCAATTCAACAGCGACATCGCAAAATAATTTTTAAATGTGCATATCTTTAGAATTTCCGATACACAGTTCCGCGCGTTGGAAAAAAATTTTTTTTTCGTACAGTGTTGCCATTGCTCACTTTGAAATTGTTGAATTTGTTAATCAAAAATTCTTTAAACCTTTACAAGATGAGAAATGGAGAATAAAAAAACTCGAAATTCAAAATTCGCGGTTCCAGATGCCCATGTTCGGAAGGATAAGTACGTTATTCAAAATTGGATGGTTAATTCAATTCAACAGCAACATCGCAAAATCATTTTAAAATGAGCATATCTTTAGAATTTTCGATACATAGTCTCGCGCGCTGGGAATAATTTTTTTTCCGTTCAGTGTTGCCATTGCTCGCTTTGAAATTGTTGAGTTTGTTAATCAAGAATTCGTTAAAGTGTTACAAAATATGAAATCGGTGATAAAGCAAATTCCAAATAAGGGCTTCCAGATGCCCATATTCGGTGGAGGATTACGTTATTCAAAATTTTATGTGTCTAGGTACCGTTGTTTTATCACAATGAGAGAAATATACATAGATTTATGCAGATTCTTCATTATTTAATTTCTTTAAATATAATACAGGCCTGTAATATTTATGGCAAATATTTGAAACGTGAATCAACGCAGAAAGTAAATAGACGCAAAATACCAAAACGAAATTAATAGCCCTTCTGGGCTAACGTAAATTGGGCTAAAAAAAAACTTATGACACCCAGACAGGTGTCATTACACCTTTCATTGTGTTACGACACCTCGATACCTTCACAATGCGTGTATCAGGAAGATTAGAAAGCAAGGTATGTTTTCCCAAATTCCTCTGAAGAAATCAATGTGATATTTAGTAGGTAGGAAGTTATAATATCATTCCAATGAACAAGTTAATATTTCTCATTATGAAAAAGAATTTAGGTTTTCAGTTTTGTTATTTTGAATGCACATTTTGCACTGAAAAAAAAAGCGATGACATCTTTCATATGTCGAGGTGGAAGGGAAAAAAATCGAATGCATGGCTTATTTTTCCTACCTTCTGCTTTGCAGATGCCTATACTGTGTTTGTTAGGAATCCTTACTATGATTCCAATCAGCGACTAAATATTTCTCACTCTGAAAAACAAATTTTGTTTGAATATTTTGAACGGACATTAACACTGCAAAAAAAATAACTTATGAGAAACTTCAGATGTCGAGAGCTGAAATCGAAAATATTAGATTCCAAGGTTTATATTTGCCAGTTTTTTATTCTGAAAAAGAAGCTACTATGTTCTTAAATTTCAGCATTTATGGAATTCAAGGAGCACTAATATTTTTACAAGCCAAAGAAGCAAAGAATGTCGATTCAAGTTGTGCCAGCTGCTATATAGACACCAACTTCCCTTTTCACCCGATCCCGTAGCCTCGAACTCATAGGTGCTTACGTGCGACACTACTGTAATAGTTCTTGAAATATCTCCAGCTTATTGAGTTCGAGAGTACGGAAATTTAATATTCTCCCCGAGGACTGCAAGAAGCACACCTGCGCCTTGCAAAATCGATGCAAGCAAAGTGAGCGATGTTCACTTTATTTGACGAGAAGTTCAGGTTTTTCATTTCTTTGAAAGAAGGAAAAGCCGTGGGTAAAGAACTTGAGTGGAAATTAAATCGAGGAGGAAAATCTAATTTTGCATGTGCTTCAAATTTAAATACATGATATAGATATCTAGCTCCTTCTTTCACGAAAATGAGCAGGGGATGAGGATTAAATCATATCTGACTTTAAAATCACGCGCGTGATATTGAAGGGGATTTTATAATTTGAAGATAGACTAACGAAATATTAATGAAAGAGGAAAATATTCACGCAGAATAAAATAAATTGTATACTCATGTATTTAAAATGAAACCGTATATTAAAATTATTTCTGTACGTTTTAATCAGCTAATTATGTAAATAAAAAGCCAAAATGTAAATAAATGAGTATAAAACAAGCAAAACATCTATGAATATGAGGGGGGTAGAAACCAACGCTTCCTATTTTTTAATACCTCAAAAGACGTGTGATTTTTCTTCACTTGATATTTGTGTTTTGACAAAACGAAAATATTTTTCATTTTGTAATTTTTTGTGGGCAAAGACCGTCTGCAATGGTTATGAGAAACGATGCAATGAAAAAATGCATAATTATGTCTTGAATAATTACAATATTTCTTATATTTTTAAATTCCACTGAGTTCTCTTTAATTGGAATACCATCAAATGAAATTCTATTTCAAGAACAGGAAATAAGTAAAAGAAAGCGCTAAAACAAGTCTAGCAATTTTTTTTTTAAAATTTAACTAATAAGAGATTTTGGTTCAGTAAGAAAACGAATTCATTCTTTTATTCAGAATTAACTTATTCTCTTAACTCTCTACGTTTTTTTTTATCGAATTTGAGTGCTTCGTATTGCGTTGCACTTTCTACAGGATTTTATCTGTATATACAAAGACGAAAGTCAGCACGTGTGTTTCTTCGCTAATAAGTCACTCACTACTACAGCTATTGTCACCAAACTTTCTGCAATTCTTTTCTAAATCCTGGTAAGGTAGACGTCTACTTTTTTCCAAAAAATAAGCCGCTAAAATCAGAGATATGAATTATAAACTCCGAAAAACGATAATTTTCGCCCTCGTTTTTTCGAGTGGCAACAGTCTCGCAAACGGGAGATGAAACTCTGCTTTATTTCGAAAGTTGTTGCCACTGCTCGCTTTCAAATCCTAGAATTTGTTAATAAAAAATTCCTAAGTTTTACAACGAAATAAAAATAGCATTGTCAAACATTAAATACATTACTCCCGATTCCGAAAATTCGTGAGAAGCCATTTAGGCTATTCTCATCTTCGTGCGAATTTAATCAGCCGAAATGTTAACTAAAAACGCCTAAAACACTAATTTTTGAGCTCATTTTTCCGAGTGGCAACAGTCTCGCGCGTTGGAAATAAAAATGCTTTATTTCGAAAAGTGTTGCTACTGCTAGGTGCTAAATAGTAGAGTTTGTTAATCAAAAATTTGTAAATTTTGCAAAATCTATGCATATAAGAAAGAATGTCTGTGTACGTGTGTGTTTGTTCGAGTTATTCATTTCTGATCATTTATGATAAATGTTTTACCACATTTAATCGACTAAAATTGAATATAGGTGAAATATAGGATGGAAGTTGAGCTTTTACGACCATTTGATTAGAAGACGAAAATCATTAAAAACTGCGTGTCATTGTTGCTGATATAATGACAGAATTTATTTTCCTATCGAACTTTTTCATGTGGGTTCCATATCGCATCAGAGTGAAAAATGTATGAATATGAATCATACTTTTTGCAACGCTATTAGGGAAGGATTACAGCTCTCTGTTTTAGATACATTACTCTCAATCTAACGTAACTGCCATTACGTTACTTCCGCTAGTAAATATATAAATAGATTGTTTTGTGATAATCTCTTCAGCACCCTCAGTTCGATGTTTTCCGTTTTCTTATCTAAAGAGAACTTTTTCCTGAGTTTGTAGAATAATCAAGCATGCAACGAACATAAAAACACGAAAAATAACCAATATCTTCCAAGAGAATTCAATTCAATAGTTGGAATCTCCTCCGTTTTTTATTATCTGGTCTACTTCTTAAGCGTCAAATCATCCATAAATAATTAACGTGTAGCTAACTCAGCGAAATGGTAGACTGAATATCAGTTCGTGTTTGCTTCATTGTGGTTAGTTAATTCTTGTATTAGGCTTACTTAAAGTTCATCAGTTAAAAGGGAAAGGTTCGACATGATCTGCTTAGACAGTTTGAGAAGTTTTGCCACTACATGGATGAATCCATTTTAAAATTTAAGATATATCGTTCTCTGTATTGAGAAGGAATTACAAGAACATTTTTTTTTAATTTCAGGACCAGGCACTAAAAGGCTAGAAGAAAACATACGCAAGGGAATACAATATTTGTTGCAAATTCTGTGCGCAAGTGATTCAGTTAAACAAACGCACATCTAGGAACTGTCATTTCTAACAGTCGGTTTCAAATATAGGTTTTATATTCTACAGCCCAAATTTCTGGAAGCATTAATGCTTTACCTAGTTAGGCTAATAGTAACTGCTTTGGTTAAACAATTTCTTTAGATATTAAACTGGAAATAGCATACATTACAGTTTAACATCTAAAGTTTGAAGAAATTTCACTTTCTGAAGAAATTGAAGATTTTTAAAGAATTACGACTTTTTATAGATTTAAAAGTATTTTGTTAACTTTTTAAACTTTAACTGCGAGCTCTTCGTAGTATTATATTGTAATCTGAAAAATTGCAATTGCAGTTTTTATTTTTTTTCTCCCCCCCCTTTTTTTTTTGGTGTTAGACGATAATCTGAAATATCCCTATCGGCTATTTTTTTAATACTTTTTTAATACCTAAAATTTTTACCGGTATTGTCTTCTACCGCAATCTAAAGTCCTTAGATTGCAATTTTTTAAACATTTTTTAGCTTTCTTAACTTTTAATGGTAAACTTTTCCTTGTGATATTAGACCATAATCTTAAGTACTCATAGCAATTTTTTACCAATTTCTTCAATTTTTCAAACTTTTATTAATAATTTTTAGGGATAGTCCATCATAAGAAGTTTACAGATTGCAAATTTTTGATAATTTTTTAAACTGTTATTGATAATTTTTTATGTATAATAATCATAATCTTTAATCTGCTGTTTCCAGATTGATTTTTTTAATTATTTTTTTTTTCAAAAAGTTGTGCTTTTATTCAAGTGACAGCTTAAAGGGAACTTGATTGTATTACGTGCTACTTATAAGTGTATGGATCAATATGATCACAAAAAAATTAATTTGATCACAGCTGATTTTTTAATTAAAATAGAATATTCTTATTAATTAACCGAAATGATTTGTCTGTTGACATTCATTAGTTAATTATTTTCGCTTTTTTTATTATTGCTTTATGTCTTTTCAGAAGACACATTTGATTAATAAAAGTTTTTCGATTGCTTTCAACTTCCTAACGTTTCCTAGCACTCATGAAGAATTTGTTTTCGTGTATGCTTCTTTTGTGATAGTGTAATTATTTTTATCGAAGACGGAAAATTCTACTTTTTATCTTCCTTAATTCTTTTCAGAACCAACTTTTTTCGTAATCAGTTACATCTTATTTGAGCTCCTTTATCATCTTTCCATTGTCTTAATTATATCGATTTCTAGTTGGGTATATTACATGAAGTGTTGCATAAAAGCATTTGAAACATCATTGTAACATAATTTATTTAATTTATGTTCATCCACATGAAACATATAGAGCATATTTGTGTTCCAAACACCTCATTTGATATTAATACTTCTAATATACTAATATTATATAATAATATACTAATATTACATAATAATATACTACTAATAATAATATACTAATATATTATTATTGCATAATAATATACTACAAATAATAATATACTGATATATTATTATTGCATAATAATATACTACTAATAATAATATACTAATATACTAATATTTAATAATATATCTAATATACTAATATTACATAATAATATACTACTAATAATAATACTAATAATAATGCTGTCCGTGAACTGTAAAAGAGCTATAACTCCATTTTCTGTTATCGGAGCAAATTTGCTCAGTGAAAGGAATCGGCTCTTTGAGTCAGTTCCGGAGTATCATCCAAATCTAGTTGCTACCACGTTAGTTGTTGGGGTTATGCGAACGGTGCGTTCACGGTGCGAACTACCAATCTTCAACGGTCTTATCCACTTGGCCACGGGTGAGCACAAAAAGTACATAAAATGAATATCCCGTAATCTATAATGTGTTCAATAGATGTGTGAATCGTATGAATGATTGATAATAGTTATATTTTATACAATGCCTTGTATAAAGACGTAGCTATTAATTCTAGCTGCCGTGATCAAAAGACAATAAATTCTTTTTTTTCGATGAGTTAAAAAATCATTCCATAATTTAAGAATTTCCCATAAGTTCCTAAGTCTTAACCGGCGGGAATTTTAAAATCACCAAAAAGTGTCTGCTGTTAATTTACGTACTCAAATGAAAATAATTTTCAGTCCAACAGAATTCTTTCAAATTCCTATGTAATATTAAATTCTGTGAAAGTAGTTGATATCGATGTCTATGTAATATTAAATTCTACTATGTAAATTAACTATTAAATTCTACTTCTGTAAATTCCTATGTAATATTAAATTCTACATATTCCTATGTAATATTAAATTCTGTGAAAGTAGTTGATATCGATTCGTGATGTTTTGTAAACGATCAAGTCTTGTGATTTGCGCCTCATGAGACACCCTGTATAACTGGAGCATATTTTGATATAAAAATTGCTCATATAAATCCGCTAACGAAAGCATAAGTTTCAGCAAAAATAAAAGTGTTTTCTTCTAATTACATAAAAATAAATACTTATCGCCTTTAATACTTTCCAAAAATATCCTAAATATTTCGTTTTAAATTTTATATAAATACTCCTTTTGTGTTTTGGTAATTTTCCATCTCAGCAATGTCCGAGTTGTTAAGACAACTGAATACTGTTAGCTCAAAACGGAATCAACGCAGGCAAATGGGCTGGCTTAAATCTGTTTTTTTTTTCGTGTGTGTGTGTGCGTGCGTGCGTGCGTGCGTGCGTGCGTGCGTGCGTGTGTGTGTGTGTGTGTGTGTGTGTGTGTGTGTGTGTGATTTTCCCAATGTGTGTGTGATTTATGTGAGACACTGGCTCCCTCTATGAAGAACGAGGACGCCAGCGCCAGAGAAATGCAAAGAAAAAAGAAAACAATTACGATTATTATATTGTAAGTCAAAGTATATCACGCGCTGGATGGTTTAAATTTAAGCAAAAAAACTTTAGGACAGTTATAGTAAACTTACACGAACGATGTAGTTACACTAGATAACTCTAAAAAAAGTTTATAATCAAATAATTTATTTTATTTTTGTCTCCGAATAATAAAAACAAAGAACCCACAATCATCGGTTAAGACACCCATGTATAGCGTGAATACCAGAAAATTGTTTCCTTAGAATGTACTCCACGCACGTATCCCTCCCTACCTTTCAGTAGAAAAACCCCATCCGTTTACCACACATTACATACCTTGCGATGTTGATTTAATTGCGAAGTAAGAGTCAATTATGAAATACTTATTTTCCAAAAAGTGGGATTCTGCTCACAGTAATGAGCCGATTCTTTACTTGAAGTTTTGGAAACATCAGCACAATCCTTTAGGATGAAGACTTTACTTAGACCATATCGAACAGATTTAAAATCAGTTTTGATTTGGAAAGGATATTATGCCATTTGAATATTAGGCCAAAGAAAAATTTAAGGCCAAAGAAAAATTAAAAAAAAAAAGGGGGAGAGAAATTGAAAGCTTTCAGCTTTTGCATTGCGTCCAAAGGGGCATTTTTTTAACATTTTGTGTGTTAGCTTTATTTATTAAATATCATGTTCTTCGCTCTTAAACCATAAAATTCGATTCAACAGCAATATCGAAGAATAATTTTTAAATGAGCGTATCTTTAAAATTTTTGATGCACAGTCTCGCGCGCTGGAGATTGTTTTTTTTTTCGTACAATGTTGCCATTGCTCGCTTTGAAATCGTTAAAAAATTCGTTAAAGCTTTACAAAATATGAAAGAGATAATAAAACAGACTCCAATTTGGGCTTCTAGATGCCCATATTCGGTGGAAGATTACGTTATTCAAAATTAGATGGCTTTAGGTAGCGTTGTTTTAGCACAGTGTGAGAAACATATACATATTTATGCAGATTCTTCATTATTTAATTTCTTCAAATGTAATACAGGGCTGTAATTTTTGGTGGTAACAGCTTAAAAAGTGAACCGATATTTTAAAGTTTTCAACGCAAAATGCCAAAACGAAATCAGTAGCCCTTCTGGGCTAACGCCGTTTGGGCTAAAAAATTAAGTGATTCTTTATTCCTGGAATTGAATATAAAACAATTATTTCAGCCTTAATATTCCACGGGAACTGGTCTTAAATTTTTGGAACTAAGCCTGTGATATTTGTTTAATGAGGGTTCTGGAAGTTATGTCTTACCGGAATAAGTAATCGTACAAAAATTGGGCAAATATTAACTAGAATTAGCATTATCAGTTTGTGGATTAACATATAAATATTTCAGAATTTTTCTTACTAACTTAACTTAAAATTATTGTCACCTGTCATTTCATTTTCATTCCAACACCTTATACTTTTACTTAACCTCCATTAAATTCGGAGTCACATAAAAGATTAATGACTTAATAAACCAAATACCGAGAAAAAATACCACCTGGGTATTGAATGTCGAAAAAAAAATATCCAATAACCCCTAACCATAATCCCTAGCACGTGCTTTTCTTTTCCCCTCGGCAATAACACTGTGGGCACTGAATAAAAAGTGGAGGATATCCCCCAGAGCCCACATCGCCAGCCGCTGTGTTTGATGGCAGAAATAAAAAAAGGGAGTGAGTACAGAAAAGGAATTGCGCGAGAAATTGGAAAAGAATGATGCAGTCATTGACAGGTATCCAATACATGTCGTCCGAGTAGTGGGTTGTAGGTAGGAGGCGAGTAATTCATTGATTAGGATTGACATTGACAGGAAAAAGCGACACCGGAAGAAATACCTGTCCGTAGGGAAAAGGGGGAAAACGTTGTACTGCATTTTCCATGAACGAATTAAAAAGACTAACGGAGTCTAAAGGCCGGTTCATGATTCTGATTTGTGAAGTTCTGATTGAAGGCAATGAGATTTTGAGATTCAGATAGAAAGAACTGATGGCATGAACTAATTGAACTCTTTGTTTCTCAACACGTATTAGTTACAGATTACTTTACTTTTAGTTTCTTATAACATGTACATTCTTTCCCACTTATATTCTCCTTTCATGAAAGCAATATGTATAATATTTTTAAATCAAAGGATATAAAAAAATAGTATATATCTATCAAATAAGCGCGTATTAAAGGCAAATTATTTCGTAAGAGACAATGCAAAATGAGAATTTTACTTTTTCTGCATCTTATTTGATTTCAAAGACATTTCTACATTTAAAAAAACTTATATTTTATAACTTATATTTATATATATAT
>KK114206.1:74724-107334 GCA_000611955.2 Stegodyphus mimosarum | reverse complement strand
AAAAAGAAGAGGAAAATAGGACACTTCTATATCCCCGTTCTACTGAGCCAATTGACGAAATTCAAATTGCCTTTTTCATGCCTCGAAAGCGCGATTTAGGGTATATATTAGATTTATATCTGGCATTGTTCTAATATAGATATTTTGACACAAAATCTGACTTTTTCTGAAATGACATGGCTATTTTTTGCCATATTTCGATTCTACGACTCAAATAAAAATGATTTTGATAATATTGAAGAAGAATTAAAACACAATTTATTCGCCAGTATTACGAAAGGAGAGTTCCAAAGAAACGGTTATACGGTCAAAACACTACGATAAACACGCTGAAACAATCAGCAACACAGCCTTCATTCTATCAGGCTGTAACGGTGAAGACAGCTTCACGGCAAAGCACTAAAATACAGCTACCGATTTGGTCGATCGCTCTTAAGCTAACCTCTGCACCCTAATTCTCTGCTACTGAACTCAAAGTACTCTTACTACGCGTACAGGCAGGGTATATGTAGCTTTAACTTACCTTCGAGAATATTCCCGAGAAAACCAATAAGAATGCGTTTTAGCATGTTCTCTCTCCATCTATCACATATCTCCAATTTTGTTCCCAAATGTGCAAATTCCTGCCAAATCTGGCAACTCTGCCTTTCTCTGCCACTCTCTGGCAACCCTAACCCTGCTTTACGTGCAAGCTATCTGAAAGCAGCTGGTCATTTCACAGCAATTCAAAGATTATGAATTGTTAAGAAGGAAAACTTCTCCCAACAGGAGTGGCTCCGTTTCAACGTAGAGGGAAACAGCTGCGAGGGAAATATCTGTCGCCAAAGCTCGAACCCTGTGTCGAAGTTCAAAGGTCACGTTTATCAAGAGTTCATAAAACGAATATCGTTTTAAATTTCTTTAAATTGTAAAGGAAAAGAAAATATTTTTCGCGCAAGTAAATTAATTAATGGATTAGTTATTTTGAGCCAAAAAAAAGTACGAAAATCCGAGTTTAAATTATCAATTTCCTGTACACATCGCGGAGAGGGAAATTTTCGCTGCCAGGTGCCGTCGCCAAATCCTTTGGCGACTTTTTTCCCTCAGCTTTCTAGCCGCGTAATAGCAAGTTGGTTTACATTACGTCTATGGAACCTTTCATTCTTTACACAGATGTTCTTTGGCAGTATCGTTCCGGGCTTTTTTTTTTTTGACGCTAGCGAGTTTCATTATGCAAAATTAAACTAAATTATTCTAGCAGTAACTTAATGTAACAGTAACAAAAATGAAATGACGAATCTAAAGAATTTTCCAACTACGGAGGATTTAAAATGAAATTTGAAATTTTCCTGCAAAATTTAAAAAATAAAAAATTCAAGTTTATTAAACCATTTATCATTTTCTTCTATAATTTACACTTTCCTCCTACAATAACGCATTACATTTACTTTAGGTATAAGTAGCCATATTTTGTAATTACCATGTCACTAAAAATAAAACACGCGTTTCATGCCTCTCAAAGAAATAAAGCAATTAAAATGGAAGGTATACAGTGATGCTAAAAGTACCTTTCTGATTTGCAAACTAAAATCTTATTATTCGAACCTTTTGCAAATAAGGATTCCGACTACAGCTCTTCTCCAATTTAGTTCAAAGTAAATGGAAATCCGATGAACTAAATCTTGTTGTTGACTGCATCTGTATACCTTGTACATACACATTCTTCTACTGAAACATTCCTTGGATTCCCGAGAATGTAGGATTGAGAAAGGTACCAAGTCTTAAGTTGTGAAGGCTACTAGTACATTCGAAGCCTTTCTCCTGGCATACCATCTAAATTCTATTTTCCACTTTTGTTCTCGAATGCCTTGACTCCTACTTTCAGAGCCAGCTGGAATGAGTTTAGAAGAGAAGGAAAACGACTTTAGACTGAAGTTTATTTGTTTCCATCATCATATCGTACAGATAGACATTGGGTGTTAACTTTAACTCTGCTTTCGTATTTCAAGCAAGAATCAGCAAGGTACGGAAAGGAATGTAGGACTTGAAGATGGGTAAATATTCCATAAAATTGGATGAGATTGGATTTCTTCAGAGAAGCATTCCGATGCTTTTACCTATTTACAATGTAGTGAATATTCCTATGATTTTACCTATATTTACATCTGTAAATGACTAACATTGGTTATAAAAAATCAAACCAAAAAGTCGTTTTATCGACATTTTTTTCGTATTTAATTTTGAATTTAGATCTTATCAGCGAAGCACCCTATGTCAGTTAATAAGTTAGATTGAGAGTAAGGTATCTAACAACTGAGAGAACGATACCGCTGTAATCCTTCTCTAATAACGATGCAACAAATACGATTCACAGTCACATATTTTTTAGTCTGATACGATATGGAGCCAATATAAAAATATCCATAGAAAAATAAATTAATTCTCTCTCATTATATCAGAAACAATGGCACTCAGTTTTTAATGATTTTCGTCTTCTTAAACAAATGGTCGTAAAAGCTCAAGTTCCGTCCAACATTTCACCTATATTCAATTTTAGTCGATTAAATGTGGCGAAAAATTGATCATAATTGATCAGAAATCAGTGATGCGAATAAATGTACATTCTTCTTTATATTGTTGCGTGTGTACATGTTCGTAATGGATTGAATGCAAAGTCGTTAAAAAGTTAATAAAATTTATTCTTTTCGCAAGAAATAAAACAAAATGCTGACATATTTCCTCAGAGATATTCGTACTCACAGTAGTTATGTTTTGAATTACTTAAAACGTTGAATAGAACTAAATTCAAAATACAGAGAAACTAATTCGATCTCACAGTGAATTCGCTACAATCAATAACAGCAATAACTAAACAACAGCAGTTCCCTTAAACAACTGGGCTGATCTTTGATCGTTGATCGTTTATTTACTTCTCGTACAGAGCTACAAAAGAGTCTTAACCAGTATATTACATATTAATACCATATTAACATTTACATGATTTGAAAAAATATGATGTAGGATAGTACATCGTCGTACGGAAGCGGAATAAGGAAGACGAAAGTTCATGAATTTATGTAAAGTGTACAATAAACAGTCAAAATATCGATGAAGGATGCGTTGAGTCGTGGAGGAAAGCTTTGGAAGGAGCACGCGACTTTTTAAAGTTGCTTTAATGGAATTGTATTAAACTAGAATTCCAAGTCGAGATTCGAAAAATAATCGAAGGCAGAAATTCCAACTTCGAGTTTGTCCATAATGGATTCTGCAGATTTCAATTTTACCAAAACTTGTTTGGCTTTTTGCACATGAATTTTTATCCAGGGAAAAAAGTATATATCATTTTCTTTTTCTGGTTCTTCCTTTTTCTTGAACGAAGCAGAAGAAGTGTCTGGGTTGTTTTGTTCTTTTGTATTGCATCAGGCAGGAAATTCTGATTTCGCAAGTCGGAAATTATTTCTTTATGAAGCTTCATTTTTAGCTATGGCTGCTTCTATGCCTTTAAGGTTATTTTTATGGTGTTTAACGTAGAAACATGATCTCCACCACAGAGAGCACAAGTTGCAGGCTTTTGATTCTCTTTTTTCAGAGTATGTTTCATTTTGCTGTGCACATTTCATGCATTGTGCTGTATAGTGACAAAGTTCCCGTGTATGCCCGTATCTTTGACACTTATGGCACTGCAGGGGCCCAGATTTAGATTTGTAAGTGGCGACGAAGCTTTTTGACTTTGTAGAATCGTTTACCTTCTAAGGAACGTTTGCATTCAGCTTGGAAAAGTGGCAATTTAACTAGGTTTCCTTCTCTTACAGAAGTGAGTTGACGTACTTTTAAAACAGGAACTTCCTTTTTAATTAGCTCCTGTTTGATAATTTCAGGGTCTGTGTTTTGGAGTAATTTTTTGAAAACAGCTTTGATAGGCTTTTTGCTCTTTAATTTAAAGCTGTGGAAGGGAACTCCAAGCGTCTGGAACAATTTTACTATAAATCTATAGTGATCTATTTCGTAAACTCGTATAGTAAGGATTTCTCCTTTCATACTAGCTCTATAATTTGTGACATTTTTACTTCCAATTTCTTCTTTTAGTGTTTCCCAATTTGACTAAAATCATTAGTAAGTATAATTAGTAAGTATAATTGGGGTAACATTCCTTAGGTTTGGGAAGGAAAAAATCATTTTCTTCATCCATGTGATCTTCGTGATTAAGTTCGGAGTATTTATTTGACCGCTTCGATTCACTCTGTTCATCGTTTGAGAGTGTTCTTCTTACAGGGTTGCGAGGGGAAATATACTCTTCGTTATCTGTAATAGTGAGCTTTTTCTTAGGTTTATTTTGTTTCGAGAGTGAGGGCTGAATATCTTCATTGTTTATAGCCTGATCGCTTTCATTTGAGAGAGGGCCTAAAACTGACCTGACATAAATAGAAGAGAAACACGCCAATGTGACAATCAAAATTGCTGAAATAACCTTGTATTTGGCGTACATTTATTAAAACACTCAATCGATTTCGAGGGCAGATACAGGTCCCTCCTCATCAGGAGGGACCTGTATCTTTGTGAATATGAAAAGCCTCAAGAAAATCCAAATCAAAGAAAGAAACTTTTTGGATAATTTTTGCTGATCCAAAGTCAAATTTATGATCGTTAAGAGAGTTAAAGTTTCGTATCAAGGAACATGAATCTTATGTCCGAAAGGGCGAAATTAACAAGTCTTCAATAGCGTATCATAGTTGGAAATTTAATCATAATTTTGACTTTGGATCTGTAAAAATTATCCAAAAAGCTTCTTCTGTTGGTGAATTGGATTTTCTTGAGGCTTTTCATATTCAAAAAGATTTAGCATGTTTAGTGAATGATTTTAAGTCTAATCCAGTCCTTCCTAACGCTTTTAAAATTCTATTAACATAATTCTTGGTTGTTATTTTTGCCGATAGATGGCGTTGCCTCCTCGCGCACGGTACTACCCGAGGGTATAAAAACCCGTTACTGAGGTTACTTTCCCTTTCTTTTGACCGCGTCTGGCATGAGAGGCTTATATTTAAACTTATTCAACTCAATTACAGCACAGATATGATTTTGCTCCTCAAATCCTTCATTCAAAATAGGACTTTTTATGTCAGCATCGGTAAGGACAGCTCAGGTGAGAAACGCATCAGGGCCGGAGTCCCACAAGGATCGGTTTTGGGACCGGTAATTTATCTGTTTTATATTTGCGACCTTCCGAAAACGCATATCGAGTACAACCATTTCCTCGGTTGTTACGCTGATGATACGGCTTTTGCCGTCAAGTCCAGCAAGCCAGATCATGCCATCAAGAAGTTACAAAATATCATGCCTAGTCTTGAAGAATGGTGCCAAAAATGGAGGATCGCAATTAATGCGCATAAATCCCAACTTTTGATCATTCGACGCAGACGTCCTAATGCTCCTTTTTCTAACAGACTTTACCTCTTTAACGAAGAAATTCCGATAGTGCAAAATGCAAAATATCTCGGCGTCATTTTCAATAAATCACTTACCTGGACAGATCATATCAAGCACATCAAAAGGAAAGCTATTGCTGATAGCAGCAGTGTCAACCCCTTAGTCGGGAACTATTCGAAACTAGATTTAAACAAGAAACGGTATATCTACACGGCCATGATAAGGCCCATCCTTCATCCTTTCTTATGCATCCCCTGCCTGGTCTACCGCTTCTGCGAAAGACATTGCTCAACTTCAAATATTTCAATTAAGTTTCTTCGCACAATAACGAATGCTCACTACTACGTGAGAAACGACACTCTGCACAGGGACCTCAAATTGGAAGGTATTGCTGAATATTTACATAAGACAAATGCTAATTTCTATGAGCGTGCAACTAACTGCAACCATTTCAGTCGCCTTCAAGTCTTAAATTGCTTCATTCTTGATGAGGACAGTATTCTCCGACCGTACGCGGCTTTCCTCACCTGGGATTCCAATTTCCCCACGTAGACTCCTTATTTCTAATGTATCATCGTACATAGTTTGTAAAGTATTATTGTATATAGTGTATATTTTTATAATTTTCATCTTTATTTCATGTACTGCTTTGCTTTTTACTTGCAGTGTATTATTTTATTTGTATTTTACTGTTTTATTATGTGATACATCTTACCTCGCGCTGAAGCCTCTCCATTCGTCTTACTCGCCTGCTCTTGCTCACGTGACAACGGTCACCTGCCCCCCCCCTTTTGCCACTTTCGACCTCCTACCACGCACTCGACTAATTCACGTTATGGACTTTCTAGCACTAATTTTACCGAAGCGGAAACGTCGCGCTTTGCGTGATATCGCGGCAATAACTGTTCAGAACGAACGAACGAACTTTCCCTTTCTAGAAATTTCGTTCTCGAGATGAGGAGGGACCTGTAGCTGCCCTCGAAATCGATTTAGTGTTTTAATAAGTACGCCAAATACAAGGTTGTTTCAGCGATTTTGATTGACCTGAAATGTTTAGGCTTTTATAAGCTTTTGAATCATCACGAGAATATTCTCGTAAAATCACTTTTCTCGATTTTTCTGGATAGCAAAACAGTACAATTACGAGATAGCTATTTATTAAATGTTAAATGCGCGCGCTCTTGTATTTTTAGTTTTCCGGTGAAGCTTTCTTTTCAAATTAGTCTCGTGGTGTATTCCACGGGGAAATAAAACAATTTTAATTACAATTCTAAATAAATAGCTATATAAATACAAAATCCGCAACAATATGTATGGATTTTGTAAAACTTAGAAATTGTTTATTAACAAACTCTACGATTTCAAAGCGAATAGTAGCAATACTTTTCGAAATAAAGCATTTTTATCTCCAACGCGCGTTTATTTTTTCATACAGTGTTGCCATTGCTCGCTTTGAAATCGTTAATCAAAAATTCGTTAAAGTTTTACAAAATATGAAATAGGTGATGAAATAAATTCATTTTCCAAATTTGGGCTTCCAGATACTCATATTCGAGTGGGGCACTACGTTATTTAAAATTTGATATCTCTAGGTACCGTTGTTTCTTCAAAGGCAAGACATATACATACATTAATGTACATTCCTCATTATTTAATTTCTTTAAATATAATGCAGGGTGCTAATATTTAGTGGCAACAATTTGAAAGGTGAAACGCTGTTTATAGTGAGCCAACGCAAAATGTCAAAACGAAATTAATAGCCCTTTTGGGAAAATTACTCCTTTGGGCTAAAAAGGACAAAAAAATGCTTAAATCTAACAATCAGCGGAAAGTATCGAAACTTAGACTCAAAACCTTATGCGTGAGAAAATGAGAAATTTTCACCTTTATAAATGTCCTTTGTTCAAAACACAACTGCGAGCACGTTTTAACCTTTCCAAAATATTTATGCCTATAGGTGGAGCTAAATTAACGTTCCAGCTTTAGACGGGGACAGTACCTGACATAAGGGGAATTTACGGCTGGTAGGGTATTAATTTCTCTGTCTGGGGCTCATGTTTTCTCCGCAAGTGTCTAAAAACTGCCAAAAGACGCACCTTTAAGCAGACATATGAGTTCTCTTTCTTTTGCTGGGGTAACGCTACGAAAGTTCAAAAAAAAAAAAAAATAGAAAAGAAAAGAAAATGCGCTGACCCGAAGAAATGGCAGCCATTTTGGATCCGATCCAAAAGGCATGCAAACGGTTATTCAGATCCTTCATATAGGAAACTTTTCTCATCGAAATTACTTAATTTTCTAGCAAGAGCAGCTAAAATTATGCTCGTTAAAATAAAGGAAATAAAAATAAATAAAATCTGAAAGCTTTCAGGTTCTATAGTACGCCCGATTGGGCGTACTATAGAACGCCCAATCATTGCATTATTCTATCGTGCATCAGTGCATTTATTCTATCGTGGCTTATGCACTATATCGATGAATCGTACATTGAATTCAATCCAATAAGTTCAAATGAAATACAAAATGCGCATAATTTAATATTCCAGACAAGGAAGTCATGTAGTGTACACATCTGACTTTTTAATTAATGCGAAAATCGTGTGTTCTCGATGTCTGATTACACTAATCAGAATAGGTTAGTTTCTTTGAAATCTTTGAGTGGTTTTTTCATGTACGCAAAAGATAACTACGTTACCATAAATGATCGTTTATACACTGGGGAAATAAATTAAGAGAATTTTCATATTTGATCTACGATCTGCAGAACTACTGTACACATTTCAATAAAATTTCATGTGAACATAGGTTGATATAATACAAACAAAATAAACATTCAACAGTTATAAGAGACATGTTCGTGTGTAACAGTAATGGAAGTCTAAAGGTCTGAAACAGCGTTTGCAGAAGACACAAAAGAAACGGCTTAATAGGGGGTATGGTCCCTTCTTACAACCACAGAGGCCTCGCAGCGTGATGTCATACTGGAAATAAGGCAGTTTATCAGTGTCTGTGGCAACTGGTTCCACTCATTCAGCAACGCTGTTTTCAGTTCCTGGATGGTTCTTGGAGGGGTTTGCGATTTACAATTGCCCTCCCCAGATCG
This sequence comes from Stegodyphus mimosarum, assembly GCA_000611955.2. Taxonomy (NCBI): domain Eukaryota; kingdom Metazoa; phylum Arthropoda; class Arachnida; order Araneae; family Eresidae; genus Stegodyphus; species Stegodyphus mimosarum. Next base: position 98,831 of record KK114206.1, on the reverse strand, counting down.
TCCCAGACATGCTCTATGGGGTTGAGTTCTTGAAACCTCGGTGGCCAATCCATCCGGCGAATATCCTCACTCTCGAGAAATTCGTCGACCAGAAGAACTCTATGTGGCCTCTCGTTATCGTCCTGTAAGGGGAACTCGGGGCCCACTGCACCCCAGAAAACGCGAACATATGTCTCCAAGATCTCATCCCTGTACCTCACACCAGTCATAGAGCCTCTGTCAAAGACGTTGAGAGGTGTGCGGCCATCGAACATGATGCCTGCCCAGACCATTACACCGCCACTGCCATAATTCTTGATTTCGCGGACACTGGAGGGTAGGTAGCGGGCCCCTGGCTTTCTCCATATGAAAGGACCGCGAGATTCGGTGTTTAGCCTAAAACGGGGCTCGTCGGTGAACAGAACTCCAACCACTCCGAACTCCAACCACTATGATGCCTGCACCGTGCTAATTGGACTCTACTGTCCGTAGACGTGAGCAGGACGCAAACAGCCGGTCTTCTGGCAACTAACCCTCTCTCATTCAGTCTTTTGGAAACAATCACTCTTGTTTACGGGTTCCTGCGGTTGCATGGAGGTCCCGAGAGCGCTGAGAAGCAGTAGCCTTTCTGTTAAGCCTCGCTAAAATTGAAAATTAACGATCTCCTCTGGCCGTCGGGGCTTTTGGAAGACTCTGCCCAAGCTTTCTCTCGATGGATTCAGTATCCGGGAATTGTTCCCATAGGTTACACACGACGCCGGACGTTAAATTAAACTGTCTGCATATCTAGACTTGCGATTGGCCTGCCTCTAGCCTCCCCACAATTCGCCACTTCGTTAACGTTGGTGGTTACTCATTTTTACTGTTCCGATGTTAATTTAACCGACTGCTGCAAGATAACACTAAGAAATTCGCCGAGGTGGTGCTAGCGAACGCAATTCGTCTTACCCTCCACGCGCTTATAAAGCCTGTTTTTCTGCTGGCTTTGCTTACACACACGTGTACGCTTACGCATTTGCCGTACAAGATTTGCATTTTTATCTAGAAGCAGTGGTTTTTCCTTCTGTTCAGTTCTTTTTATGCAATTCGATAAAATATGCAAATTCTCTTAATTTATTTCACCAGTATACTTTGGCTTTAGAAGTGATTCCGCTTAATGCGCGACTTCGTAATTAATCCGAAGAGTGTCTGACAGCATTAATAAGAACATGTTGGTTTCTGTAAACTTTTTAGTGGCTCTTAGATTTACATTAATGATAAAACCATGACCATAAGTGATCTTTTGTAACCTGGCTTTAAAAGGAATTCCGCTTAAAGCGTTGCTTTTTAATTAATCCGAAGAATCGCGTGGTATCAATTCTTGCCCGTTTTTTGCAATTTATAAGCAGTTCCTTCGCGGATAGAAAGCAGATAAGTGCTGCTGCAAGCGGTAAAATTATGATTCCGCATATACCACTTTTATTCTTAGTTACTTTTCTGAGAAATTTTGCTCTGATAACTGTCAATCAAAATGCAGTTATAGCACTTTCATTAATTCTTTCTGCTTGGATATGTACTCTTGCTTAATATTTCTTTCCTTTATTGCTGTTTCCAGAAATAATTGCCTGACAAATTTATGAAAATATCTAATTACGTGCTCATATCCAATTCCGAAAATGGCGAGCGAATAACAATTTAATTTGACTCCTTCGCAAGAAAATTAAATTACTGGAAAAAGTTAATTTTACCCTCTCTTCCCATTCTTTTAGCTGGGATTAAAAAGTGAAGAACTGTGTAAACTTCGTAAATGCATTTCGTTTCGACATTGTTATTAAAATTCTCATTTCTTGAGCCTGTTTCTTAAATTAAATAAATATAAAGCTTTTTTTTCTATATCCAGAAGAAATTGTTAGGTTTTTTACTTAAAAAATATTCGTTGAGTTCTTTAATTTTTTACATTTCCACTTTTATTCAATTTGCAGTTTTTTAACGGTTTTAATTTTTTGCAACTTTGAAGTCAGAAATTTCTGTTTGTGTTTGTTAATGTCTGCAGAACAAATAAATTTATTATTATTTTTCTATGCCGACAATAATCTTCTAATGAAAGAATCAAACAGTTAAAGATAATTAAGAAATTTTCAGCATTAAAATTATGCTGCTAGGGAAACATTTAATTAGTAACAGTGAAAAAGAGCTGTAAAATCCCACAATCTAGTAAATGTCGCAAATTTTAAGAAAAAGTTTCTAACTACTTATTTGAAAACATAAAGGAGAAAAAAAGAGTTTTTTTCGTTGAAGTACTAAAAAACACCAACTAAAAGCAAATTAATACCAGCAGCAGAAAGGTGGGTCTTATTAGATCTCAGTCATTAATGCTTGAGTTCTTAGAGTTACGGCTAAATTGTTTTGTGTAATAAAAAAATGGCAGGCGAAGAGAATAAAGAAGATTCTATAGCTGCATTTGCAATGCAGAATTTCATTAATGAAAGTTGAGTTCATAGGGATCTTTATAAATGACTAAATTAGCGAAACAGAAATACTTGTAACAACATTGAGAAAAATAACAATTCTTACTGCAAGTTAAACACGAAGAAACAGTCTAAGGTTGAAGAGACATTAGGTTATTTCGAAGCAGGAGACATGAAAAATGAGCAATGCCTTCGCCGGGAATCGAACCACGAACCTCTCGGTTACGCGTCGAGTGTGCTGACCATTATACCACGAAGGCATGCGCAGAAGGCGGGAGAAATACCTTATATACTCCTCCTTTTAAAGGGCAACTGACGTTTTGAGGATTCAATCTCTAAATCCCGCTGGTGAAGAAACATCATCCACCACCTTTTTAGTTCGGGTGCCAGTGTAGAGACATTAGGGTATTTCGAAGCAGGAGATATGAAAAATGAGCAACGCTTTCACCGGGAATCGAACCGCGGACCTTTCGGTTGCGCGTCGATTGTGCTAACCACTACACCATGAAGACATGCGAAGAAGGCGGGAGAAATACATTATAAGGTGAAAAACAAAGATAAGGCAGCATTCTTCTTTAACGCACTAGAAATGTAGCAGATGACCAAAAGCGTTCGTAAAGCATTCTGAAGTTGTAATCACCTAGTAAGAAATTAAGTAGACTACTCTTGACTTAACTGAAGATCTGAATGCGTGTCATGAATGGGATCTTTAATAGTAGAACTGTACATTTTACATGCAGGAGTAAACATGACATAACAGTTGAAGTTCTGTGAAATCCATGCAATTTTGTAACTAAGAGCAGAAAAAGAAGGTATACAATAAGTGAGTGTTGATGATTAAAGTTATAAAAGTATTTTTTTCTTATTGGCACTGGAATTTGTTTTACTGCAGTCAATAACGTGAGACAAGGAACTCGTTTATATTGATTCTGTAAACTGATTCTTCTCTTAAGAAATTAATTCTTGATCAAACAAGAGCTGAATTGAGAATTTTTGATTTGAAACGATACTGCGAGAACGTTAAAAAAGATCTGATGTAGACACATTATGGCTTCCATGTACCGCGTATTAGAGTACACATATTTTTGGCTGCACTTTTTAAAATTATGTCCTGGAATTATTCTTACTCAATTAAATGATCTCTCAAGGCAAGTCAAAAACTACATCAAAAATTGCAAATTTTGAAATTAAATAACCCGACCAATTTTTGTCTCACGAGAATCAAACTTCTTGTAGCTCTATTTTTTCATAAAGAATATAAAACTTTCCCAGATATAAGTATAGCAATCAAAAGACCTCATTAAAACAGATTTCGCTGTTTGTCGAAAATGCGTTTATTTTTATATTTAACACAGTCAAAACATATATATTTATTTCTTTTGTAATTGCAACTACGACCAACAATTGCGAAAATAAAGGCCGGGAAAGCTATTGGGTAAATATACATACACACACACACATATGTGTGTATGTGGGTGTGTAAGGTATAATAAAATACGATGGCAATGTTAAGAAATAACTGGCAACCTTAAAATTGACTATTCTAAATTTGGTGTTCTGCCCCCTAAATTCATCTGTTCTTCCAAATTGGGTTTCCAAGTTACATAACGCTGCTTGAAAAATGGAGCTCGAACTTAAAATTAACCAATAGCAGCTTAGCTTTACATATGCACCAGCGTAGTATAAATACTACTTCGCCAGCAATTACGCCTTCCTTTTTTCCTAACTTCTACGACGCAAACAACATGCCTTACTGTCGAAGATGCTTAAGTCGTACTTTTAGAAACCCGTGTGCATAAAAATTATCGTATTTAACTATGATTGGATAAATGTCTCATCTACCAAAATGATTTGATATGTGGGAAAATAAAGATTGGTTATTGGTCAAAATCCAGTTTTTATTAGTTGCGTCTATATGCCTTCACCCTCAGCCGTGATGACCATCGAAAGTTAAACTACCGGTGTCTTCTACGCAATTAAAATGTCACACATATATATACATACATATTGTTGCGTGCGTACCGGTTCGTAATGCCTTGAATGCACAAGTCGTTAAAAGGTTAATAAAATTTATTCTTTTCCTAAGAAATCAAACGAAATACTGTAATATTTCCTCAGAGATATTCGTACAATATCACAGAATCTCAAACGTTAAACAGAACTCAATTCAAAACACAGAAACTAATTCTATCTCACAGCGAATTCGCTACAATCAAATAACAGCATTAAGTAAACAATACAGTTCGTCTAAAACAACAACAACAACTGAGCTGAGGTGTTTTGATTCGGCTTTTATAAGATTTTTAATTATTTACGAGAACATTCTGGCAAAATCCGTTTTCTCGATTTTTTTGGATGACAACAGCATTTACGAGATATTTATTTATTGAATATTAAATGCACGCTCTCTTGTATTTTTACTTTTCCAAAGCAGCTTTCTGTTCAAATTCGTCTGCGTTGCAAGGGAAAGGGAAACAATTTTAATTACAACTAGCGGGCTGGGCCATTCATATATATAACATGTGTTTTTTCATATATATAATAACATGTGTTTTTACCTGACAGCTAGCGGGGAAGGCCGCCAGTTGAGCGGGCTTCGCCCGCTTTATTCGCGTTTGCATCCACAAGATAATTACAATTCTAAATAAATAGCTAAGTAAATACAAAACCCATAACGATATATATATATATATATATATATATATACCATATATTTTACATATGCAGCAATATATATATATATAAATATAAATTGCACGAATTCTACAGCTAATCGTTTTTTGATTTATGCGAGACATATACATGTGTGCGTATGTACGTACAGACGTCAAGAAAGAATCCCATGTGAAATTTTAAATCCGTTTTGGAAAAAAAAGTGTCTTTTATTCTATACGCACATACAAACGTCACGCAAAAAAATCGTCTAAATGGATTCGGGATTTGGGTGAAAATGGATATTTCCTTTGAAATATGGTTCCCATAAATTTTTTGCGATTCTTCCTATATTTTGTACAAGGAAATAAAAATAATACAGTGTCAACCATCATTAAGTAATTTTATCATTTTTTTACTGCTTCTAAAACGCTGCTGTTTTTGGTGTGCTATTAAATTATGAGGTGGGAGTACAGTAACAAAGTAATTGTTTTCATAAGCAACTCTCTTGAATAATTTTCTGTATAACTGTAGATCCAGTTTTAAATTCCTTTTGCACCATTTGGTAGACACAGCGATTAACATGGATTAACATTTTCCGTATTGCTGATAACTTTTCTGAGACTAGAGCTGATGATCTTCCTTTGTTTTCTTCGTGCAGAAGAGAACTTTGAGCACTACGTAATTCTATAAACTAGCTAACTATAGTAGTAGCTTCATTTCCTCGTGATAATTATGGATGCTGAACCCATTCTTCTTGATGTAACCGTACTTTAACATCACAGAAAATCATTGTAAGTCATTGTAATCATTATAAGAGCTTATATCATAGTGCTCTGATATAAGCTCTATTCTCCTTTCTTTCAAAAATTTTATTGTGCGGTAAAAAAATTCCAACGTCTGCCACAAATTATAGTCTACGTACACTGCGAAAAAAGAAGAAAAAATGGGACAGTTCTATGTCTCCTGTTCTACGGGCCCCATTGACGAAATTTAACTTGCGTTTTCCATGTCTCGAAAGCCCGACTTACGATATGTATTAGATTTATATATACCTTTGTTATAATATAGGTATTTTCACAGAAAATCGGACTTTTTCTGAAATGACATGCCAATTGTTTTCATATTTCGATTTTACGATTTAAATTATGCCAAATTGCCAATTTGTTTAACATCGCACGAGTAGTTTTTAAAAAATTAGCTCTCAAAATTCAATTAGCTCCTCAATGTTGATTGATTTTGGTATAGTATATATATTTATTAATAAATCTTTTTTACTAAATTTTTAGGTTCATTCCAGATAACATTTGCCCATTTTTTATGATTTAATTTTTAAATTTATATCTTTAAATGATTTTTATAATTTTTTCGAGAAAAACATTTAATTCATAACCTATGAAACGTTTACCATCATCTTAAAGTATATGTATTTTTAAGTATACCTGCAAAAAGTTTTTTTATTCAAAATATCCTAAAATGTACGTGAATTTACATTTTCGCGAGTTTTGAAATTTGGCGCATTTATTATAAGCGATGATAACGAAAATGTAGTTTATGTATCTATTAAAATTATTTGAAAGTAGAAACGATGACTTTTTTTCCGCTCGTAGACATTGAAAAAAGGGAAGGAAAATAGGTTCTTGTAAATTAAGATGCTCTCCAAGCGAATTATTCTTGGCGCAAACTGAAAAAACCCGCCAAGATAAAATTTTTAATTTCTCACTAAAAATTACAAAATTTAATATCTAGGGATAATCAAAATCGCTGAAACAACGTTGTATTTGGCGTACATTTACTAAAACACTCAATCGATTTCGGGGGCAGCTTCAGGTTCCTCCTCATCAGAAGAACAAAATATCTAAAAAGGGAAAGCAACCTCAGTAACGGCTTTTTTATACCCTCGGGTAGAACCACGAGCGAGGAGGCAATGCCATCAATCGGCAAAAATAATAATCAAGAATTATGTTAATAGAATTTTAAAAGCGTTAGGAAGGACTGGATTGGACTTAAAGTCATTCACTAAACATGCTAAATCTTTGTGAATATGAAAAGCCTCAAGAAAATCCAATTCACCAACAGAAGAAGCTTTTTGGATAATTTTTGCAGATCCAAAGTCAAAATTATGATTAAATTTCCAACTATGATACGCTATTGAAGAGTTGTTAATTTCGCCCTTACGGACATAAGATTCATGTTCCTTGATACGAAACATTGGAGCTCTTTTTGTTTGGCCAATATATCTCAAGCCACACTGACACCATATACTATAAATTCCCCAAGAATTAAAGTCAGAAACGCAATCTTTTAGAGTCGAACCGTGAATCTTATTGATAGGGGAGAAACTGATCTGAAAATGTGAGAATCCGCGCAACTTTATAACTAACAGAAGGATAAAATGGAAGCATGACAAGGTCATTAATATTATTTAATCAAATTATCAAGGGATAATTTGAGCCGTAGAATCGGAATATGGAAAGCAATTGGTATGTTATTTCAGAAAAAGTCCGAGTTTGTGTCAAAATGCCTGTGTTAAAACAATGCTATATATAAATCTAATACATATTCTAACTTGCACTTTCAAGACATGGAAAACGTAGGTTGGATTTCGTCAATCAGTCCAATAGAACAGGAGCTATAAAACTGCCCCCCCTTTTTTTCGCAGTGTGCATACAAGAAATCAAATTTATTTACCTAACAAATAACATTTTAGAGCATATGGTCTGCCCCCACCTCAAATATTTCTGCGTTAACCACCTAAGAGTGTGTAGTTTTAACCTTGATTCTATCGTTATGAACACGGTACTCTCAAAATACGTGTCTTGATTGAAATATAGGTTTACATTTTTAAAGAAAAAAATACCGTCTTTCTATTTCATGGTACTGCTTCTCAAGAATAAAAGACTTCAGTTTTATCTGTCTTGAAACCTTATTTTCAGCAATGATTGCTGGAAATGTTCCTGATGGACCAGATTTACAACAGCTGTGTATTCTTCTAAAGTGTCAATTCGCTTCCCAATTCTAGAAACTGCAAAGAATATCCATTCGGCACAAATGACGCGAAAGTGCGTGAAGATGATACTCATCGCTGATCCAGTTACGGTTGCAGATAGAAGAGGCGATAAGGAAAGCTCAGTTATTAGCCAAAGCTAAGAAAACGGAAGAGCCGTACATCAAGTTGACAGCTGAGGAAATGAAGAGGGAAGAATCGACTTCCCCATCGATCACGATTTTTCCTCTCGTGCCTCTCAAAGGAAAGAGCTCGTAATGATGGGCCTGTATATAATTAAATGTTCAGAAAATATTAGATAATTTTTGCACGTAATTTTATGCAAGTAATATAGATTTATGAACAAAAGAAAACTTGCAAAAAATAAAAGACGAATGATTCTGTATCTGATACTTAATATCTGTCATAAAAATATCTTTTGTTAATTACTACAAGACTGCATTTGTTTTAATTAATGTCAATGAAGTATAATATTAAGAATCTGATGTGTACGCCACATGACTTCCTTCTACGAAATATTAAATTAAACGCATATTTTGGGCATTTCATTTAAACTTATTGGATTGAATTAAATCTACTTCCTTGATAGCGCATAAACCACAACAGAATAAATGCACCCATTAAAATTCACTATATTTGTTTACCACAGCCACACTCTGGCGTTAGGTTCGCTTAACAACGTTACATCTCTTTCATTTTATAAATCAGAATGCACAAAAATTATGTATATCATCCGACGAATTGCCTAATCGTTGTCACATGTTCTATTCAAATACTGTCATAAACCTAAAACAATGCATAAAAGAAATTAAACAAAGAAACAAAAAAAAAAGAATCTTTTCTTCACAGACGATTCAGTATTTCTCATTCAATTAATTCAGTTCTCACTTCGGGACAACGCAAAAATACAAGAAACCTCAAAATATCTGTATTAAAAATTGCGAAATAAACCTTAAAGACTTATTTTACTTCTATTTCCACGAATAAATTCCAGAATGCGTTAAGCATGATTTAATTCGCGATAATAAAAGAAGACATTATCTTTGTTGTTGCGAAGCTTAGTTTCTCTAGATTGGCAACAAATCCCCTACTCTGGTAAGTTTCGAATGTAAACAAATATGGTTGCTATGGTAAAAATAATTAGGCTTAGTCGCACTTAAACAACTTTTAAATTGTTGATAACTCTATAAATATTGCGCGCAGATTTACTAAAGGCATAAAAACCTTAACCGGAAGGTAAGAGCAACATATTTCAATCATTTTTAAAGCAAAAAAGGCTTAATTTACCAACATATAAGAATAAAAAAACTGAGATCACTGAGCCGAGTAACAGAGGGATATATAATATATATTTATATGCTTTTAGTGCGGCCGATTGCAACCAAAATTGGAGGTGCACATCTACATGTTATAGCAGTCCTATATACAAAATTTCAACGTTCTGACTACTCGTTTTTGAGTTATGCGAGACACATATGTACGTACGTACGCACAGACGCCATGAAAAAAATATCTTCAGATTTTAAATTAGTTTTATAGTTCTTTCCGGGAAAAAAGTCCTTAGAAAGAACAAAATTGCTTTATTCTGTCCTTACGTACAGATTTCATACAAAATCATCCTTAAATTGCATTCGGTAGCGGTCAAAATGTATATTTTCGTTGAAATATGATGCCCGAAATTTTTCGCAATTACAATACTTCCTTTTCACGTCCTACAAGAAAGTAAAAACGAAACAAAGATTAATTTTATGAAGGAATGTTTTTCCTTAACTTTTAAATTGCTTTGTTTAAGCAATTACAATTGATTAAAAACTCGAAAGAAAAATTAAACATTTTATATTTGTTGAACGGCACACATCTAGAAACTCGTTAAGTACGAAAGAAGCCACAGGGAAGATAAATAAAAACTTTATGCTTAGTGCAGTGGCAACACTCACAAAGATAGGATAATTTATTTATGGTAATAGAATAATTTGCTTATGGTTATAGGATAAGTTATTTACAATAATAGAATCATCTATTTATGGTTATAGGATAATTTGTTTATTATATGATGTTGTAAAAATAAGTATTTAAAAAATTCTTCATTTTTTTATTTATTACTAAATGGATGAGAAAACAGAATATCTGATGCGGATATTACATGACTTCCTTGTATGGGCTATTAAATTGCGTACATTTTTTGTTGCCCTTCATTTTAAACTTATTTCCTCGAATTCCATTAGAGATATATTTCTCATCAATTAATTCATTTCACACTTCGCCGAAAAGCAAAAATACGTAAAATTCAAAACATCTTCGTTTAAAATTGTACAATACACCAAAACCTGAAACAACAAAAAATTGTAAAAAAAAATTACAATTTAATTTAGATTTTGTATTCAAACACACGCAATTTGACCAACCATCAGGAAGACAAAATTTTCGATGCCCATGAAGAATAAAAAGAATATTTTATACCTAGATAAAATATCAAGTTGCTATATTAACGCATTTTCTACTCTAAATGACAGCACATAATCATTCAAAAACTGAGCGCATTTTCAGGAACTGATAAAAGCTAATATTATTAAGGAATTCCCGCTGCATCGTTAATTTTAGTTTACACTACCTTTTTTTCAGAAAACATGAGAATTTTATTTTATAAAATTTATTTAAAAGCGTAGTGTAACAACAATAAGAGCAGCTTTCTGCCATACTTGATATTTTTGAAGAATCCGAAATTCTATTGAAAACTACGAATGTTGTGGCGTAAAAACTGTTCTATACAAACGAGATAAATTGACAACTGCTACAATGCTGCTAAACTCTCTTTTCAAACGCGAAAAATGTGACGCGAATGCAATTCATGAAACATGGAATTTTCTGCGAGAAAAATCCGTTTCTTCATTACTGGAAAACGTCCGTTTGGATCTCATCAATTAAAGAACGTTCCATTACGAATGGAATTCAAAATCAATCCAATTTTTCCCCTCTAGAAAAGGGCGAAACAGAAGCTAATCAATCTTTGGTAGCGTTTTCCCCATTTCGTAAGAGTATTTTTTTTTAATTTTATTTTCATTTCCCAATTCATTCTTGCGAAATTTGAATTAATGGTGGCTTGAAATGGAAACAGAATGTCGTACATGGAAGGCAGGATATTGATGAGGATTTCCCGCTGGAAGGGACAATACATCAAGTTTAGAAGCTGGAAGTGTTTTATGATTTTTCCCCCCTCTCTACCGGGAACATTTCTGATTAGGGAAGCAATTCAAATTTCTGATTTGGAAGGAGGAGGGAATTTATATGAGTCATTACTTCGATATTCCATGGTGGCAACATTCTAAGACAAATGACTAGTTTGTTTTTTAGCGATATATCAGAACATTAATTTATGGCAGACTAAAGTCAATGGCGTAACTTAATTTACGAGAGCTCCTTTTAACCAAATCTGGTAAGGAATAAGTTCTGAACTTGGCAAGAATTTATCTTACTAATGATTTCTTACTCTAAAGAGCTCAAAGAATACACTTTGCAATTTTGTGTTCTTTTGGAGATGGTAAAAAATGATCTCTTGCGTGCGTAAGGTACGTCTTAGATTAAATGCTCACAGGTCCGATATAGGTTAATTAAATTTATTTTATTAAAATAAACTAGTTCAAAGTTCTGGAATTTCCTGCAGAAATACCCGTAGAGGAATTCCCAGTGTCACAGAGTACAATGAGTAGTTACGCATCAAACTACTAAAAAAGACACAATGTAAAGCGCATCTAAAGAGAAAGCCAACTCGGATTTCTCTTAGTTCATGCGAAACTGCAACTAGCAACAACAATAACTAAAAAAACTATTTAAAGCCGGAGAGAGAGCAGGGCCTTAAATAGTTTTCAACCAGCTAACGAGATATTTCTAGTACTTTTTTTCCTCGAAATTACTGGAAACTAATACGAGGAGGGGAATACGGTTACAGCTAACATAGCGGTCAATTACATTCATTCAGTTACAATACTTATTACGGTAATACAGGGACCGAACCAAAATCTCTCTAAGCGGTTGCCAAGTGTGGCAACTTTTGGCGATATTTTGTCAAATTTGACGATAAAATAAGTCGCCAAAACCGTTGTCAGCTTGGCGTTATCTCGCCAAAACCGTTGTTAGTTTGGCGTTATCTCGCCAAATTACCGAGATATCTATTTATGCAATGTTAAATGCACTTACTCCTGTATTCTTACTTTTCCGGCATAGCTTTCTCTTAAAATTTGTCTCGCGCTATACTAAACAAAACAGTATAACAATTTTACTCATAATTCCACTAAAATTACCTATCTAAGTACAAAATTCGTGAGAATATTTTTATTGTTTAAGCAAAATATTAACATAATTTAATATGTAAGAATAAGTTATTTAGATACCAGGTGGAATTCGAACCCAGAACCTCCTACTCCATATGGAAAGGCTGCTGTTATGGAAAGAACTAAGAAAATCCATAGCATTTACTTGCTGATATAGCTTGCAAATATAATCCTTTTTGTTCTGTCTCTCTCTCTTTTGAATACTGACTTTAATTAAACCTTTCTTAAGGTTGGTTTAACCCTCCGAGCGTTACGAGTTTAGCCCTAAAACTTCAAAGTTCCTAAAAATGTCAAGAATAAATGGTATTTTCTTGATTATAAATAAAAAATGAGTCTCTCACTTTGTATATTGATTCATTTTCTTCCAAAATACGTCCTACTGGAAGTCGGATATATTAAAAGCTGCCAGAAATTTTATGTGTAATGAATAAGAGCAGATATAGGGAATTTTACGTCCATACCGTTGAAAGGGTTAATAGATTATAACAAAGCGCAGGGGATTTCTGAGAAAAGCGTTGCTTCCTTGGAAGGGTAATCGCTTTTCATTCAGGTTGCACTGGAAAAATTCGATAAAATGCCAGTTTAAACCCAGTTGCCTTTTAGGGATTCGAACACGAGTCGAACCACCAGTGTTAAACGATCGTGTCCAATCAGCCACAAATAGGTTGTTACTTTCGAACTTATTTTCTGTTGAAGACTTCGACTTCAAAAGTGTAGCCTAAGTTGGTGTTCTAAATATGCTATCTGATCATTTGCTGCTTTTGCTCTATTTCTTAATGCCACAAGATACTCCATGATAGCCCATGTCTAATGTCCAAGATACAGTCGATGACAACAGAATTCGACATCTTTAAAGTTTCTTCAGTAGTCGAGTATTACATTAAAGGCCTGTGATCCACTGGGGATTTCAGCCCAGCGATATATGCTTCGCGTAATCACGCTGCTCTTGCCTGCTGAAATAGCTAATTTCCGATGAATACTTTTGTGGACACTATGTGAAAACTTGGATTTGAAAAGGTAATTTCGTTGCCTGTAGTCGGGTGACACGCTAAAACCTTGTATTTTACCATGGATGTCAAACTTAGTCCCAGGTGGCTTTGAAGTTTGGACTGGATGACATGATTTTTGACATTAGCTCTTTCATCAACACTAGAACAGAATTGAATAAAAGATTACGCCAATTTGAAAATTAGTAATGTGATGTACTTTATGTAAAATTTAAACAATAATAAAAAATTTTTGTTCATGATATAGTCTACGAATTTCAAGAAAAAATATAATTATTTTGGACCCAAGAAAAAGAGAAGTTTTCTGTCTCTTAAAGCTCCAAATCTATTAAAATGGAACAACAGATGGTGACTCAAATCCTAAATGTGCTAACAATAAGCAATAATCATTGGCATAACTTTAATCTTGCAGTGTTCTATTTTTAAAGCTTAAATAGAATTTTCTTCTCAAACTTCGGGAGCAAATTTGAAGCGCCCACTCGAAAACAAAATTTTTATCTCTGTGCAAAAAATCATACCTTCGTTTTGTTATTAGAACCCATTAGTTATTGCATTCTTTCCATCACTATGTTATAAAATTACTCGTATTCCACATCAGTTAAACTTTTTGTTCTACTGCTAATAACATTTTAGCTCCCGTACCCTTCTGGGGTTCTGTAGTATTATTTTTGAACGTAATCTAATATATAGAACAGGCAAATCGACAACTTTGTATTCGGCGTAAGTTTTGTAAACTCTCAATGGATTTCGAGGGCAAAACGGGTCCCCCTTCATCAGCAGCAAAAAATTCTGCAAATCGAGAAAGCGAGTGTCGATCATATTTATACTCTACAGGCAACAAATGCAAGGAGCCGGTACAGAATAGATAAATAAAAATTATATATATATATGATATATAAAAATGGCAAAATGAATATACACTCACGTTTGTGAAAATTGCAACACCATGAAGGACTTACGCGAGTGAGCTGAAATTTTCAGGAAATGCAAAGTAGCGCATGATATGCAAATGATTAGAATTGCAAATCCGTAGCGCATGCGTATGCTGAGCAGCGCCCTCTGAACGGCTGATGGATCCGAATAAATAGACGGCTGTAGCGAGGCGTGTATGGTTATCGGTGGTTATCTGCTAGTGGTAAACGTTAACTCAATCTGTACTTATGCCTCGTCGACGAAAGAGAGCGAGATTTGAACAACTTACAGAGTTTGAACGAGGGAGAATCATCGGCCTTCGTGAAGCTGGATTGTCGTATCGTGCAGTAGCCTCTCGTGTGCAGCGTAACAGCAGCACAGTGATGCGCGTTTGGAAGCAGTGGACGGACGAGTGTCGGACAACTCGGAAATCCGGGAGTGGACCCCGAAATGTGACGTCAGCTCGCGATGATAGACACCTGGTCCGCATGGCGCGGACGGACCGTACAGCTTCCTCTAGACAATTGGCAGCACTGTGGTCAATAGCTACAGGTGTTTCATTGTGTGCTTCATCAATTCGTAGACGTCTGCTGCAGTGTGGACTGCGCGCACGGACTCCTTTATACAGGATCCCCCTAACGCACGACCATCGCCGCCTGCGGCTACAATGGGCCAATCAGCATAGAGACTGGCGTGCTGATTGGCAGCATGTCGTGTTTTCTGACGAATCCCGCTTTAATTTGTGGTACCATGATGGCCGCATTCGTGTCAGACGCTATGCCGGTGAACGCCACCTTCCGGAGTGCATTATCGAACGCCACAGTGGACGAACACCCGGAGTTATGGTCTGGGGCGCCATAGCATATCATAGACGATCTCAATTGCTACGAATTGTGGGCAATCTGAACAGCAACCGGTATATCCGTGAAGTTCTACAGCCCGAAGCTGTTCCCTTCCTTCAAAGCTTGCCAGGCGCTGTATTTCAACAGGACAATGCCCGCCCTCATACTGCTCGGATTGTTAAATCCTTCTTTGCAGCGCAGCAGGTACAGCTTCTTCCTTGGCCTGCGTGTTCCCCGGATATGTCGCCAATTGAACATGTGTGGGATGTCATTGGTCGGCGTCTTGCTCGTGATCCTCGTCCTGTTGCGTCTGCAGACGAACTTTGGGTACGCGTACAAACGATATGGAATGCTCTTCCTCAGTCAGACATTCAAACTTTGTTTGACTCCATGCCACGTCGTGTAGCAGCACTTATTGCGGCGCGTGGTGGCCACACAAAATACTGATTCTGATCTCTTGTTCTTGTTTGTTTGCTTTGAACATTTAATCATTTATTTGTACCACTACCACTCAACTGTGTATTAAATTGCATTCAATTATGACGATTCCTTCTTGGTGTTGCAATTTTCACAAACATGAGTGTATAAATAGAAATAATCGAAATCGATTGAGATTTTGCAAAATTTACGCCGAATACAAGGTTGTCGTTTTGCCTGTTGTATTTTACGTCGGCGTGATTCTCTTATGTCTTAATATATATTCATTAAACAAGGACAGATTTCGCACACTCATTCGGAAAAAAAGCATTCGTAAATCCTTTATTGCCTATCAGTGCTGGTCAGACACTCACATTTTGAATTTTCTCTGCAGCCAAACTTATTCATCACACTTTTCTCTCTTGCGAATCAGGCCTCCCGAAGGCATTTATTTACACCTTTAAAAGTCTATCGGTTGTGAGATTTCAATCCCGGCAAAGAGAGCAAGGGATTTTTTATGTTTCCTGCGACTGTGATGTAAAATCTGTACACTACCAGAGTAGCATATAAACGTGTTTAACAGAAGACCATTGATCACTAGTAGTTCGACCCGTTTATAAGTATAATCATTTTAATAAAAAGATAAGTTTTTCAAGGA
Organism: Stegodyphus mimosarum; assembly: GCA_000611955.2. NCBI lineage: Eukaryota > Metazoa > Arthropoda > Arachnida > Araneae > Eresidae > Stegodyphus > Stegodyphus mimosarum. The sequence goes on along the minus strand of KK114206.1, from coordinate 82,582 downwards.
AGTTCCACATTTTCATCTTAATTTAATTTATTCAAGAATTTCAAAACCTAACAATCTCATTTCATAACTTGTGAGGCACCGGTGCCCTCTATGAATAACAACGATGCCAACGCCAATGAATTGAAAAGAAAAAAAGATTACGATTATTGTATTATAATTCAAACTGGATCGCGCGGTGAATAATTGGAATATTAAGCAAAAAGAAAACGAAAATCTGAACGGTTTCAGATTTTAAATTACGTCCAAAGGGGCGTTTTTTAACATTTTGTGTTTTATCTTTATTTATTAAATATCATGTTCTTCGCACTTAAACCGTAAAATTCAGTTAAAGGACAATATCGCAAAATAATTTTAAACTGAGCATATCTTTAGAATTTCCTATACACAATCTCACGCGTTGGAAATAAAAATGTTTTTTCTGTACAACGCTCGCTTTGAAAGCCTTGAGTTTGTTAATCAAAAATTTGATAAAGTTTTACAAAATATAAAATCGATAATAAAACAAATTCCAAATTTCAAATTTGGGCTTCCAGATGCCCATATTGGCAGCAGGATTACATCATTCCAAATTCGATGGCTCTAGGTACCGATGTTTTATCACAATGTGAAAAACATACATACATTTATACATATTCTTCATTATTTAATTTCTTTAAATGTAATACATGTGACATGCAATACAGGCAATATTTGGTGACAACAGTTTAAAAAGTGAACCGACATTTAATGTTTCCGACGCAAAATCGCAAAACGAAAACAAGAGTCCTTCGGGGACAAAGCCCCTTTGGACTAAAAATCTTTAGAACAGTTTTGTATGTTACACAAACGATGTAATCATATTAGATGACGCAAAACGAAAAACTTTTAAATCAGATAGTTCATTTGATTTTTGACGCCGAATAACCCACAATCATCGCCCACGACAATTATTAAAATAAAAGAAAAGAACCCACAATCACCGCCCACGACAATTATTAACAGATAAACTAGTTAAAATAACAAGAAACTAGCAACTGTCTTGTCACAATTTAATATCTACATGTACTTTTTTACAACTGTCTTGAATTTTGCAAAAAAGTATTGGACATCTAATGAGAAATTCAAATCCTCAGGTGATTTAAAACCAACATGAAAAGCGCTTACTAGTATTGGTAATGTAGAATTATCTATACGTGCATGTGTGTGTCGTGTCTGCATAGATATACGGAACGGAGACAGATGCATTTCTTATGCATTGAATTCTTCTTATCATGGCAAGAGACGGTTTAAGCTCAAATTCCTTTTTCTGATATGACTTTCGGTACGTGAGCGGGATAAATACGTATATCATAAAACACACTGCCATGAAACTTTTACTTCTTGTCAAAGACACGAATAGGAGAAAAATGGAATGAAGTCGCCTTCGCCAGCCTATGTTTGTGACATATGTCTTTAAGAGAAATATTTTGCAGTGAGAGATGGCAACATTAATAATTGTCATCCAAGTATTCGCCTTGCATTTGTGAAGTTTGGCATTTCTAGGAGTCTTTAGAGTTTGGCATTTCTTGGATGTGTAGTCAGAATCAGTAATGAAAAGAGTTTCTTTTACGAATACTGCGGAATCTGTTTCCTATTTGAGATAAGAAAAGTGTCGTCTTTCGTGGATTTTTACTGTCTAAACTATTTAAAAGAAACCTCAAACTTAGCACGAAGAAAACTGAAAACAAACAGAAGACAGGAAGAAAACACCTGCGTTATCATTCTCAAACATGCTTTATATTAGGGAGAAAAATCTATTCGAATATAAACGAAAAGTCGTTTCGCTATCATTTACCATAATTGTGTTTTTCCTTTTAAGTGCACAAATGTCCAAATATCTTAGATATAATAGCATGCAAGCAATTAATGTAGGAATTATCGACTACGAGGTTTACAGCACACTCGTATATTACATAACATTACGTTCTTTTAAAATTCCTTTCTAACTTTGATAACTGAGAATATAATATAAAATAAAAAAACGAAGAGCTGGCATTTGTTGGACTGAATGGGAAAACTACTGAGCGCTGGTAGTTCGACCAGGTTCAAAGTTTGGTGAACGCTGGGAGTTTTCAGAAGATTCAAAACTGTGAGAAAAACCCATACATTTTCGCAATTTCCCCCATAGGTAATTTGAATACGAACCAGTTTAATAATTTTCTAGCTATGAAAAGTACCCCACAAAGCCATTCCCTCGTAAAGCATATTGTTACTGAGTGCTTTGAATCTAATGGGTCGCTTTAAAATACACTCAAACCCGTTTTTGTGTGGTTTTTTTTGTGAGATTTGTTTTATTTGTTTGTGCGGTATATGAAACTTTCAATCAAATTGGGACATAACTGACGAAGTTATCAAAACAATAAATAATCAATAAAAAAGGAGCTTCAAATCTTTTATATCTGGCTACCTAGACATATACAAGCATCTAGTGAAACAAAAGTCGTAGCAAAAACGGATCACCGACCATATGGTAACTGAAAAAAAGTCAACAACTTTGACTCTTTTTCATAGCTACTCGTGAAGTTTTGTGCGATTTTTTTATGCGGTCCCTAACCACCGTACAAAAACAGGTTTGAGTGTATACAAATTAATGTAATTATAGACATACCACTTTAAGCATCTACTCGGGAATTTACCACTAGGAATGTGCACTAGTATATTAAAACTGTTCCTAGGGTCGGGACAAACAAATTTTCTAACTCCTGGGACCTGCGTATCCACTGCTTTACATGAGACGCAAAATCATTCCCTTTGCTATGGATGTTTAATGTTTGCTGCTTAACGCAAAGCAGGAAATGGTACGCCTTGTTGATTTGCTTCTCTTATTCCGTTTAGGTTGAATATTTAACTAAATGGCTTCAATACAATAAAAAACAGTCTCTATAGTCCACATGAAAAGGATAATATGCCAATTTAGACTACCTTCACGTACGTGTGCTAAAGGTTAAGCGATTCCTTACTTCCTTCTATTCCTGACCCACCAGCGATCGAGCGGTAACGTCGCTGAACACTGGTAGTCTGTTCCGAGCTGCGAATCCTGGATATCGGCCTGGTTGCATGGACTTTTTTGTGGCTTTTCCCATGTGTAAGGTGTGCACGATACAGTTTCCCTTAGAGAGTCCTCCACGAAGGCATCCTTCCCCTTGAACAGCTAGTCTTCGAATGCTTTACCATAATTAAACACAACAAACCCTTTATTCCAGTCCCCTAAATAACTGAGCGTTTAAATGCTATATAAGAATCGTTGGAGAGTCATGAAATGAGATTTCACCAAAAAAGCTTGAATGTTGTCAGGAAGAAACTATTCAATTCTTTTTAACAATCGAGACGAAAATCAGCCATTACAAAGAAAATTGAGGAAATTACAGAAATCAGTGAGCCAATTGCTGACGCAGAAACCTCAGATTCAGACCTGCCAGAAAATTGCCTGACAGTTGCAAGCTTAATAGAATATATCGCTTCTGCTCAGAAAACACTACAGATTTTAGAGAGTGTATAAAAGTCTAAATGAGGAAAATGTTCTAACTACAAGGAATAAAAAAAGAATATTATTTGCTACAAAGAAATTTTATGTGATTAAAAAAAGTTATTAATTCATTAGACGAATTTGTTAAATTTTATGAAGCCATCGGCATGGAAATAACTCATGCAGTTTTATGTAGCACATTTATTTTAATAGCATTTTGTGTTGATATATATAAAAATTCCATTCCTAATTACTTACATTTCTTCTTAACAAGTGTTTTTGAGGCTTTGGGCCTATATAACTGAAAATTCACATATATTTATTTGCAAAGTTATAGCCCCACTTATGCGACAGCAATTTTCAGTCCTTAAGCGTTTTCGTTATTAAGTCGTTTAATGCGCTTTTTGTCCAAGTACTTAGCGCTGCTGCTATCGCCTTCAAATAACCCATGAACTAGAAAACTTCATGCACACAAACTCAATTAAAAGTTCTAAATAGAAAATGGCAGAAGAGAAATTGATGCCTATGCCTCTGTGTAGATGAAATGTTTTCGGTTGGGACAGGTTATTTGAATATGGCATAAGGGCTACCTTTCAAAGGGAAAGAACGGGACTTACTAAGGACTCATGGAAGACTTACTAACAAAAACTGGCTTCTGTCCACATTACACATGAGGAAACTTAGGGGGGCTTAGAGACTTCATTCCTAGGCCACTGGTGGGCTGCCAAAGCAGGGACTAGGCTTCATTGTTTAGGTAATATCTAGGCCTCAAAAATGCCGACATAAATTCAGAGATCCAAAGTAAGCTAGTTTATTTCAGTTTGGCACAAGTGTTACAGCCTAACGGAAGGACTTTCTAAAGGTAACTCGCTCTTATTCACGTTACATATGGTTAAACCCACCAGCCAGATGGTATAGTGGTTAGGGGAGATAAACCGCTGAGTTAGCTTTCAACCCAGGTATACTTGATATATCCATGCAGAATTGGTTACCAACCCAGCGGGAATTCCGCCTCGGCAGAGCAGACGACATTTATCAAATGCAAAATAGAAATATACATGTGCATAGAAGGCACTTGGTAATAGAAGGTGCATAGAAGGCACTTGGAACGGTATAATCAAAATATACTATATACACATACATACCAGCACAAATACAGATACACACATATATACATATATATTCGGAAGCAAATAAAGGTACACATATTCTCACGCACAGACTTTATCATGATAGTTAAAGTTTACATGAAGCATATAATACTTAGTAAAAGTTAAATCTACTATAAAAAAATCTTACTATAAAAGGACTATAAAAAAATCTTGTACAAATACAGTACAGCATTCAGATATAGTACAAAATTTGTGTATGAAAGCCTGGCTATGCATAAATGCAAAATTACATATTGAACTGATATATTACATAATCTATTGCTGAGATACTGAACTAGCGTATATAGTTCTAACGTACATACTGCTCAGGTTTGCAGTGCAAGTAATCTGTCTTCAGGTTAATAAATGTGCCAGTTCAAGAATAGTTAATGTCATACTGAAGGTGCGTGGTCTAATTCTAAGAGAAGTGCCTATTGCGATACCGAAGGGCACGGGTTCGAATTCCGGAGAAGGTATGAATGTTTGTAAATGTATAGTGTCTTTACGTCATGGGGGCAGTCAATATATATCGAGCCGAAAGCCCTGCCATGTGATCTGGTAGCAGAAGAGAGGAATGGGAGATCTTCGAAGCACCCCCCGGGATGCTGCCCCTCAAAATATGGGCGGAAAGTACATGTCAAACCTCCTTGAGGCTTTGACTACCATTCTTGACAACCATGTCCATGAAATACATGGAGAATACAACAAAACAACATGGATAAAACCAAGAAACCTAATCACACAGTTAGCCCGTTCATCTGCTAGAATGGGTTAACTGCATGATTGCCCCTTTCACCTTCCTATACTCGAAAGCAAGTCAAACTAGCACTTTTCAGCAGTCTTAGCCATTTGGCTGCTCTTAATGATTGAGATGAATTATAAGCAAAAACCTAAGCGTATATAATTTAATATAAATATAAATGCAGAGTTTGAGGTAAGAAAGGGAAATGAATAACGTTTCCTTTTTAGCTTAAACACTACTTACAAATAAATACAGCCCCTCAAGTAGCGATGGACAGTTTTTTTAATCTTTTTTTTTTAATTTGTAGTTTACTAATAGAAGTAAACAAATCTTTAATTGAATTTTATCTTTGCGTGTTACTAAAATTCAGTATATGCACTGGTGTGCAAAACTTAAGCAACAATGTAAAAATTTAGCAGATAGCCATGAAAATGCAGAAAACGAGGTCTGGAGATCAGTACAATGAAAACGTAAGTCAGTAGAAACGTCATGCGTATGCAGATATCAGGCACGAAACGTCAGCGACGTGAGCGTACACAAAACGCGTGATGTCGGCGCGCGCAGCTCAACAGTAGAATAAAAGGAAGGGAGGAGACGTAATTCAACATATTCGCTGCAAGGGCCAGTGAGTCAGTTCGTGAAATATGGCTAGAAGAAATCACCTGGACGACTTCACACGTGGAAGAATGATCGGAAAGCTGGAGGAGGGGCATACTGTCTAGTGTAGCTGCAGAGTTCGGAATCAACAAAAGTGGCGTTTCGCGCGCTTGGAAACCGTTCCAAACCACAGGTACAACTGTTAGAAAGGTTAGTGGTGGCCGCCCGAGGACGACATCTGCAGGGGATGACCGATATATCGTCCTGCAGGCGAAATGAGGCCGACAGCAGTCAGCAAGCGCCATTGCTCAGCAACTCTGTACAGCAACGGGACGACAAGTGTCGCGGTTTACTGTGCCCAGACGCCTTCACAAAGGGGGCCTATTCGCTCGTCATCCTGAACGCTGCCTCCCGTTGAAATTTGGCCACCGTTTACAGTGGTCCAGAGAGCACAAAACCTGGACAACTGATCAATAGAGTCGTGTCCTCTTTACGGATGAGAGTCAGTTCAGTACCAGAAGCGATTCTCAACGCGTTTTGATTTGGAGAGAGGTCGGGACCCGGTTTTATCACAGTAACGTCAAGGAAAGACACCGTAACGGTGGTCCTGGAGTTCTTATCTGGAAAGGCATTATGGTGAACGGGCGAACTGAGCTCCACGTTTTCGACAGAGGGTCTGTAACCGGTATCGCTATTGTAAGGAGGTATTCCTTCCCCATGTGCGTCTGTTCCGAGGTGCCATTGGCACAGACTTAATTTTTATGGATGACAATGCACGGCCACATTGGGCTCTTGCTGTTGAGAAGAGTGAAGATATCAGATGGCCAGCGTACTCCCCAGATTTAAATCCCATCGAACATGTGTGGTATGCTTTGGGGAGACGCATTGTAGCACGCTTACATCCTCCGGAGAACACCCAACAACTCAAACAGATGCTGATTGAGGAATGGGCACTCCTACCACAGGAAATGCTGCACCAGCAGTATGCGGAGACGGTGCGAAGCAACCACTGCAGTGAGGGGAGGTCATATTCCATATTAAGGAACATCTGCTTGTTGTTCTTCCTCTTGGATAGACAATCATGAGTCACGATACTATGCGTTCAATAAAGCTTGTTTTTCTTTGATTCCATACCGTATCCATTGTATTCCTTTTTCAGCTCCGATGCTTTCGTCATCCTTTACGTACATAATACTCTCCTTCATTTCTGCATTTCATGTCTCTCAGTTGATTTCTCATGGAGTTATGGCAAAAAAACCTGCTGTTGCTTAAGTTTTGCACACCAGTGTATATTATGCTAGTTTGAAATCGCGATAATGTATCTAAAATTAGGCTATGCGACAGAAGCTAAATTAGGTTATAAAACTTTACGCCAGTTTAATACCAAGTTTTAAACGAAAGCTCTAATGGTTTCGAGAAAATCTAATGCGGGATTGTTTCCTCAATAAGAAAGTCTTTTTCTAATCTTAAGATAAAATTCCAAATCTTCTTATGAAACATTTAAAAGTGAATATTTCAAAAATATTATTATAATTTTATTGAAATGAAATTGTAATAATATTTTTAAATTATACGAATCATTGTGAACAGTTATTTATTTGCCCTATGCAAATAATAACATTTCTAACAAATAATTCAAGAAAGCATCCTTGTCCTTCAAAATAAAAGACTTTTACGCCATACATGACAACGAAATCACGTATAACTGGAAACTTTTAATTATATTTATGTCCTGCTTAGAAATTTCGTCGGTGCTCATTTTCTTAAAATTCTACCGGATAATTCGAAACTATACTAAAATGCCATGCACTTCATAATGCCTGCTTCGCTCCGAAAATGCTAATAGAAAATCGTTAATCGCCCTGAAAACATTTTAGTAACGAG
>KK114206.1:51088-62648 GCA_000611955.2 Stegodyphus mimosarum | reverse complement strand
AAAGTTAAATAATTCACTTGCGCCATTGCTGCAAGGAATGAAATATGAATTTAACAAAATTTCTATTCGTAAAAAGCAAGTAAAAATTAATTAAAAAAATAGGTTTAAAAGTAATTATAAATAAATAATTTATATTGCTGCGAGCTAATCTACAATATTATTTAAATTCTGAGAACATAAGTAAATCAAGTGCAAGTATCAAAATCTATTAACAAATATAAAATCTAATAATTTGTTTTAAATCCTAAAAATTATAAAAATGCATAAGTGAATAATCGTTGAGCTGGCAGAAGACAGACTTATCAAGGGTAAGTTGCCCTCAAACCTAACTCTTCAATTATTCAATTCATGTAGGCAAAGGTAAAATTCAAAATCAAAAGTAAAACCAAATGATGTGATTTACCAAAAGCAATTCAAACAAGTGAAATTTTTAGAAAAGAACAAATTAAAGTTAATATAAAACAATATTTTTAGAAAACCAATATTTTTTTAGAAAACCAATGTAATTTAGAAACTCTTGCCCGCAAAAAACTTCCCCGATTCGAATATGCATATAAACAAAAAAGAAACAGATACTATTAACATACAAAATAAAAAAATAAACTAGAAACTATATTAAATAATACTAAAGTAATATAATAAAGGCAAGTAAAAAGTAAGTTTTTTAATTAATTTACCATTTATTTCTATTTGGAGTGTGGACAAGGAGCAGCAAGTCAAACTAAGTGATGTAAAGTAGTGTGTTTCTTCTAATTATAAAAGAAGGCGCTATTAAAAGGTAAAGTTGAGTGATAAGCTGCTGTATGTAAGAACCATTTAAAAAACTATTTAAAGAAACTATTCTGCAAACTCTATGTAATGTAAAAAGTGTGTTCTGTACTAGAAAATTTTTTTAAATCTAACTGTGTAGTACTGTAAAAATGTGTAAAAATTGGGTTAAATAAATAAATACAAGGTAAAAAGATACTAATCTAATCATAGTAAGAAGATACTAATCTAACTGCGTGCGCTGATAGCAGCAACAAGCGGTTGTACAAATGTAGAGGTCGGATTGATAAATATAGTTCGACCGTCTCAAACGCAACCCTGGCTGGCATTCTGCCAAAACATATAGACTCGTCCAAAAGGGGCGTTATTACTTGCTGCGACGTGAAAGGTCACGTGAAAGTCTCTCATCTCCGGAAAGAGATACGCTGCAGGAGAAAAAAGTCCCCATCCTTCCACTCTATTTTGAGAATAATTCGGTCCGAATGGCTCATGCGTATTAGCGCCCATGGTCGCGGATGAGGCGGTCGAACTTCAACTAGGAATATTTTCATTGTTTTTCTTTGTGTTTAAATTTTAAACTTTAATTTGTATTAGTCTCCTTACACAAACAGACTGCTTTATTATTGACTTACTACTTTCGTTGTACCAACTCCTAATGACGATGCAGCAACAGATGTAAATTTCATTTCTATTTTTGGTTTTGGCATATTTTGCCTCTCCCCCCCCACACACTTCTTGCAGTTTGCCACTGTGCTTCTGTCTTTTGGTTTTCGCATGCGGTTAGTTTCGAATTGAATATGGGATTAATTATTAAAATGGGATTATTTTATTTGCATAATGGGATTACTTGTTTTGCATATATACCCCAAGTATGTCACTCCTGTCCAATGTGCGAGGATAGGGGCTGAACGCCTGGGCCTGGTTTTAAAATTAAATTGGCCGCGTAGTCCCAACACCAGGTTGGCGGAACATGTATACCATATAAAACCTAAACCCTTATACCAAGTTTAGGTTTTTAAACTTGGTATAAGGACGTTTATCCCATATTTCCACCTAATGTGATTCACCTTCTAGGAAACTGAAATCATGAATCTACATTATTTTGACAGACAACAAATTAGATGGATTACGTAAATGCCTAAGTGCTCAATAGCTCACGAGTATTTTTGTTTGTTTCAGAAAAGACAGAAATTTCTTTCATTTTCTTATAAAATATGGTGGATATTTCTCAAACTCTGATGCTTATCTAAGATTATTTTAATTGATAATTGATAACATTCGATGAAGAAACAGAACTTAGCTTACTTCTGATGTTCAATGTCAATTGACTTTTTTTGACTTAAAGGCTCCATTTACGTTGAATTTTGCCTAATTTTTAAGATTTGCTAGCTTCTTTTACATCTATTAACGCAAAACGTTTGTAACTGCAAAGGATTAAAATACCAAAACTGTCTAACAGTGCACATCTAAATAATATAATAATAATTAAAATACCCACTCACCAAGTAAAACACTTTGGTGAGTTTAAAGTAAAAACTGCATATAATTTATGAATGATAATGTACTTAAAATATGTATAACTTTTATGTAAACTTATATGAAAAAACATATTTTTAGCAAAATTGAGGGGTTATTTTCATTACCTTACATTATGTATTCCAGTTTTTAATAATTTATTCTTATGTATTCCGAATATTTTTAGATACATATGTACATTTCTATGAGATGCTTGAGTATAAATCGTATCATTTATAAATATTCTTTTTCCTAAATCACCAAAAATTTACTAACAATAATTCCTTTTTTAAAATATACATAGCTCTGTTATTTCGTCATTTCCGGTCATTGACCCTAAGAGATTAAGCGTGAAATGTGAACAAATATGCAAAACTCTTTCGAAGCCAAAGGATGGGAAATATAATAAAATTCAATCAATTCATGCATAAAACACATCCCAAGCTGTGAGACATTTACCCAAACAAAAGAAAAAGGAAAGGGGGGGAATAATTCAGAGAGTTTAACAATAGTGTCTCTCATACGCTTCCTTTTTCTCCTCCTGTTGTTATTGTTGTTTAGAAGAAAAAAATGAAGCAATCGAAGCTTCGCCAAGCAGCGTATAAATAAGTAACAAATAAAACTTCACCGCCAGAGGGCGCTTTTGCGTCTCGCCATTTTTCTTTACTCAAAGAAAGAACATCAAACTAAAGGGAAAACTGATGAAATATATTTCACCGGAGAATGCTGAAATTTTTATAGCAGAATGCTTCTTGGCAGTTTGTCATTATGTTGGAGGTTGCTATCATAAATTATGATTAAAAAGTTACATTCAGGAACAATATTTCGCCGAAAAAAAATTATCTTACTCTTTTCGATTTTCCTATCGTTGAAATCATGAAGCCAAGGACTTATAATGGCACTGAAAAAGAGAAATTATTCCATACACTGAAATTAACTGTCGCATTTATAAATATATTTAATAACTTTGAAAGAAGAAGGCATGGAATTTTTCCACATATCGATTTTTGCAGGAAATTACAAAGTAATTATGCAGTAATAATTTAATATTTCTCTAAATTTTATGTTGATTTATTTAACTTTTTTTATTTCTATCTGGCTTGTATCTTTCTATTACGAAAGTATTTAGTAAATGTAAAAGTATCAGATGTGTCCTAAGATTCTGATATAGATAGTGATTGGAAGTTTACCTGAATTCTGCATGTGTTTGATATGTTAAGATTAAAAAAGATATAATAACGTTAAATAGTGTATTTTATTGCCCTCTCTATTAAGAAGTTTTAACAATATGCAGCATATTAAAAATTTTAAAAATTACGAACATGTACACCTTGCACAAAAAAGGGACAGTTCTATATCTCCCGCTTTATTGGCAAAATTTAATTTGCATTTTTCATGTCTTGAAAGCCCGAATTCCTATATATTAGATTTTATACAACATTGTTCTAACATAGGTGTTCTGACACAAAATCGGACTATTTCTGAAATGACATTCCTATATTTCTTCTACATTTCGATTATACGACTCAAAGTATGCCAAAGTTTTTTAAAAATCAAACGGGTAGATTTTAAACAATTCGTTTTCAAAATTTTAGCTCCTCCATGGTAATTGAATTTGCTATATATTTATTAATAGCTCTGTTTTTATTTAACTTATTCTTTCACAGTTCGAAGTTTAGGTTCAGTCGAAGCAAAATTCGGAGATATTTCCTGTTTTGTTTTTAAGATTTGTATTTTCTCATAATTTTTATAAATTTTTCGAAAACATTTTTGAGTTGTAACCTATAAGATTTTTACAATCATCTTAAAGTAGATGTATTTCTAACCATACTTATGAAAAAAGCTTTTTATTCAAAATTTACGAAAATATACGTGAATTTACATATTGGCGCTTTTCGAAATTTGGCATATTTGTTATAATCGATAATAAAGCCGAATGTGGTTCACGCTCTTTGTTAAAATTATTTGAAAGAATTGGCGATGCACCTTTTTTTCTGTTTCGTGAAAGAAAAATTGGTTACCATAAATCAAGAATTTTGCTAAGTGAATTACTCTTGGCTCAAACTGAAAAAAGTGCGCTAAGATAAATTTTTAAATTTCTAAGTTTCTCACCAGATTTTGCAAAATTTAATATTTAAGCATGATCTGAGTACCAGAATCAGAATGTGGGAAAAAATTGTTTTATCGTTTCAGAAAAACTCAGATTTTGTATCAAAATACTAATATTAGAACAATGCTATATGTAAATATAACTCTAAGTGGCGCTTTTGAGGCATTAAAAATGCAAGTTAAATTTCGTCAATTGGCCCAGTACAACGGGAGATATAGAACTGTCCCCGCTGTTACTGTGTGTGTGTGAGCAGATGGTATATTTGTTAACTAAAATAACATAGGTTCTCTGACGTCTTAGAAATCTTTCGCCCATATAGTTAATACACAACAGTTAAGTAAATCAGTGTAACAACTCCAACATTTATTAAAATGTTGAGGCTATCAGATCTTCACCAATGAGTCCATAAGTAAGAAGAAAATATTATATTATCTCAAGTTATCAAATTTTCCCCAGTTAGTGCATAAATAACGTAACAAGATATTATTTGACGTGAAATTGAGATCGATTGAAATATTGTACTTGCTAACAGAAGGAAATAAATAGAAGCATGTCAAAATTTAGAACACGTTATTAAAAACTGTTTTAACTCGTGCATCATTTTTTAAACTTCTATAAAGTAGATATGTTCCTTAAATTATTTCATTCTCGTCGATAAATTGCACTTAATGATGTATTACATTTCTATTTGATATTCATGCTATTCTCCTGCAGTGCTTAAGTTTATTCGGCGATTTTATAAGGACAATAAATAAATTAAGGAAATATAATGTAATAAGTATAAGATATAAAATATAAATAAATATACGTTAATTAAGAAAATATAAACAAATATAATGTTTATGAACTCGCATTTAACGGAACAAAATCAATTTAAGAATTTTTTTTTTAATTTGAAAGGTTTCAGATTTTAAATTACGTCCAAAGGGGCATTTTTTTAACATATTGTGTGTTACCTTTATTTATTAAATATCATGTTCTTTGCACTAAAGCCATAAAATTCAGTTCAAGAGCAATATTTCAAAATCATTTTAGAATAAGCATATCTTTAGAATTTCCGATACACAGTCTCGCGCGCTGGAGGTAAAAAGGATTTTTTTGTACAACGTTGCCATTGCTCGCTTTTAAATCCTGGAGTTTGTTAATCAAAAATTCGTTCAAGTTTTACAAAATATGAAATCGATAATAAAACAAATTCCAAATTTCAAATTTGGGCTTCCAGTTGCCCGTATTCGCTGGAGAATTACGTTGTTCAAAACTTGATGACTCTAGGCAACGTTGTTTCATCACAATGCGAGAAAAGCACATACATTTATGCAAATTTTTCATTATTGAATTTCTTTGAATATAATACAGGGTGATAATATTTGGAGGCAACAATCTGAAAATTGAAACAAGACTTGTAGTGAATCAAAGCAAAATGTCGAAACGAAGTTAATAGTCCTTCCTAAGAAATTACCCTTTGGACTAATAAGAATAAAGTATAAATAAATGTAAGAAGAATATATAAATGATTATATCCAAAGTTATAAAATAAAAAAGTTTTTTTTTTCATTAAACGTTTGTATTAATTTAAATATCTTTATCTTTCATCAAAAGCTTGATCATTCAATCATTTGGTTTTTCTGTTTATAATAACTAATGCGTTTAGTGATTTTATTCAATAAAGCTTTAAAAGGGTTTAACTAATAGATTTTAACATGCCAATACGAACAAATTCATGCACATAATAAGTTTATAACATAAGTTTCGTGTTTGAATTAATTAACAGCTCCATTTGCATAATGAGTCACGCATGCCGAAAATTTTAATTTCCCTTTCCATAATTCAAAATAAAATCATAAACAGGTAAGTCTTGGGTAGCTTTCCAGGAAACGCAAGAAGTATTTGTAGTATTAAATATTTCTTAAGATACTTTTTTAGGCTACTTAACAATTCACCGCACTTTCTCTAAAATACTTAACTTTTTCCTGCTCTTTCTTACAAAGAAAAATAAATATCGTGCTTAATTCACAAAAAGTTACTTTTTCTAGATTATTAATAACTTTGAGATCATCAAAGTAGAACTTATTTTCGCTTTAAAAATATCGACATTTAAATTTTTAATGCGCTCCGCTCAAACATGCTTTCAATTTGCATGCATTATGCTAAGCCGAAACTTGCAGATTGAAAAAGCAAGTTTTTTGCAAAGATTCTTTGCTGATTGCTTTTAAAAGAATAATTTTTGTTTAGTTTTATTCAAATTTTCGAAGCGTTATTAAATATTTATAAAGTGAAGTAAAGCTTCTTTGCTTGTCCTGTATTATGCAAAAACTGATTTTAATCTATTAACAATCTGCTCAGTTAGGAAGGGAAACTAAAAAAAACATACAGGAGATAATAAGCATGAATGTGAAAACTATTCAAATTAACTATACTAACTATTACCTCAGTATACTACGATAGTCAGAATTCCTGCACCATCTGCTAGTTTATAATCAATTCATTGCATTTAGATTATCTTGAACTCCATTACCTTTTGACAATTATGCTACAAAATAAAAGGATTAAAAATGTAAACTTTAAATTTTCTTGAGAATTTGAATTTATCAGTCCAAAGGGGCAATTTGTCCAGAAGGATTATTCATTTCGTTTTGGCATTTTGCTTTGATTCATTAAAACCGTTGTTTGACTTTTCAAATTGCTGCCACCAAATATTATCGTCCTGTATTTATTTAAAGAAATTAAATAATGAAGAATCTGCATAAATATATGTATGTTTCCCACCTTGTGATAAAGCAACGGTACCTAGAGCCATCGAATTTTGAACATTGAACGTTTCACAATCGAATTTGGGCGTCCGGAAGCCCAAATTTGACATTTGGAATTTGTTTTATTATCGATTTCATATTTTGTAAAACTTTACCGAATTTTTGATTAACAAACTCAAGGATTTCAAAGCGAGCGTTGTACAGAAAGAACATTTTTATCTCCAGCGCGCGAGACTATGTATCGGAAATTCTAAGGGTATGCTCATTTTGAAATTATTTTGCGATATTGCTCCTGAACTGAATTTAGTGGTTTAAGTGCGAAGACCACGATATTTAATAAATAAGAGTAACACACAAATTATTAAAAAACGTCCCTTTGGATGTACTTTAAAATCTGAAATCTTACAGTTTTTTATATTTATTTTATTTATTTTATTTTATTTATTTTATCTATTATATGCTCCGCCGTTAGGAACTACACGGCAGGTGTTGGGTGCTCCGTGAAGAATTTATTAAGGGAGACTGGTTCGTGCAAAGTTACACATGGAGAAAACCACGAAAGCAACCATGTAGCCAGTCCGTCCGCCAGTACCCGTAACCCGTACCGAAGTACCAGTGTTCAACGGCTTTTATCGCTCCGCTGCTGATGGGCCTGACGATTTGAATAGTTATTTTTACTAATGTCCTTGTCTGACAGAGATCGGCACAAGCCAACGACATTCATCGTGGCAAGAAGGAATCAAATGCTCCTATCGTTGGCAAGAGCCTCCAGCATCTTATAGGTGACAGCTCTATTTTAGTTCAGGTCCAACCCTCCCCCGGTTTTGAGAGAGATCACTCCGAGACCACGGGTTTGAGGGTGTCCCACTCTTTTCCTCCTACCACCAAACTCTCGAGAGAGCTTTCAGCTCGCCGTATATTTAGAATGCTCCAATGCCGCACAGATACAATACATTTAGAAATATCCATGCCTTATCCGGGATTCAATCCCAGAGCCTTCGGTATTGCATTCGTCATTGCTAATTACTACCCCGGTTGGGCGGTAGAATTTGAACATAACTAAAGTTATAAATTGTCTAATACTGAGGTTAGAACATATAAGGACGTGAAAGAATATAAGAATCTTTTCCTAGAAACGAGCTTCTCCTCCTCATATCACTGCAGGGATCCTGCCGAAATATATTTCGCTGGAACCGATGTCCCGGGTAACTAAGCGGGACATTTTACAATAAAGATGATAATGTTTCGCTTAAAGAGTGTCCTCGCATCTTCTCTGCAAATAACAGGTTTTCGCATAAATCAACCAATCTGATATCATGTAAATGAAAATTGGCAGGAATATTTCCTTCAACGCTGCTTGAGGGTATGGAGTAGATGTGAATATGAAATCTAAAGGTTATGTAGTATTAATAAACACTACGAATTTATTAGCTTGTTCGCTATTTGTTAAAATATATTTTTCGCTGAGCGAAATTTGATAATAATTTTAAAAACGAAGTGTCCCATTACTTTGATCACTTTTTAAAAACTGCTAAAAAGTTAAAAATTCGGCCTATTACTCAGTGCAGTTTTCATATAAAATCATACCACAGGCATCTTTTTTTTTTTAGCTCAAAGGAGCGTTAGCCCCAAAGGGCTATTACTATGGAAACGTCATTTTGCGTCAGTGAATATTCGTTTCACTTTTCAAGTTGTTGCCACAAAATATTATCACCGTATATTATATTTAAAAAAAATTAAATAATGATGAATCTGCATGAATGTACGTATGTTCTCGCATTCTGAATAAACAACGGTACCTAGAGCCATCAAATTTTGAATAAGCTACTTTTTCACTCGAACATGGGTACCTCGAAGCCCGAATTTTTAATTTGGAATTTGTTTCACTATTTTATATCCTATAAAACTTTAACGGATTTTTGATAAACAAACTCAAGAATTTCAAAGCGAGCAGTGGCAACACTATACGGAATGAAACCCTTTTATCTCCAGCGCGAAAGACTGTTTACCGAATTTATCCCTGCAATTTAAAAAAAGCAATTTCTAAAGAAGATAGTATTTCCCAATAACTTACTTATATTAATTTAATATAAGCCATAGATTTTGAGTGACTTAAGCCATAGATTTTAGTTTGCCATAGATTTTGAGTAAACTCTATCGATTTCTCTTTTACACTTGAAACTACACTCTCTCTTGGTAAAGAGACTCATATCTAATTGCCTTTGAAATCGATAGTACTTATTCAAAAATCTAAGCAATATTTAGGATCTTTTCTTAATTCCTGAACTAGTTTTGAACCCATAGTAATGCTTATTTAACATAAAATGAGAAACCCGCAAATATCATTTTTGGTAGTTACAAAAATTTTTGAATACGTTTAGCTTAAAATAAACTTCCAAATTTTTCTTTTTAAATCATTTTAAACGCTTTAAAGTAAATCATCACCATCACCATCATCATCATCATCATCATTATGCATAACCTGACAGCCCAAGGTAGGCCAAGGCCTTCTGAGCTAGACGTTTCCAACTACCTCTACTAGCAGCAAACTTCTTAGTTCTCAGTTTTAAGATCATAACATCCTCCTGTACTGTATCTGTTATGTTTAAATGTATTTATGTACAATCACAGCATTATGTAATTCTCTTACCCACGTAAAGCTGAAACCGCCCCTGTGCAGCACTGTAACCTCCATGTTTTAAATCATAAAGAACTCCCGATGCAGCCTCTTTGGAGCTCCAGGGTGCTGTCGCTTCTAGATAGGGAAGGACGCAGAACACATGCCTGTTTACCTATATTAGACATCAGGCGTCCCCGTCCTCCGTCATCTGTCACCTGTACAGCATCTTTCAACAATAAAACATCCTCCTGTACAGCAGCTATCCACGGAAGCTCAGGTTCGCGGAACGCTGGTAGTTCGGTCTGAGGATCGAGTCTCGCGAAAGAGCTGGCTGCATAGTCTGAAAACCGCATTTTCGTGGTTTACTACATGTGTAACGTGTACACGAGCTAGTTCGCCTTAAAACACTCCTCACGAAGGCATTCCTACCCTTAAGCAGATGGCCCTCGAAGCTTTGTCTTAATCATACAAACCAAAATCTTCCTGTGTCACTTGGTCTATCCGAAAATATTTCTATTAGTATGTTATTGCCCTTCATGGCAGACTACGTGCTGAAGCCAAATGAGACTTCTAATTTTAACGTCATGAACATCATCTGGCTTTTTGAACATTTGTTTAAAGTAAAACACATAAAAAAAATAACGCTTACCAGTATTTCTAAAAATGATAAACTTTTATGACAAAGCACAAAAAAGTAATTCTCAGAGGCATGCTTCTTCTTTCATTTTAGATGGAAAAAATATGCACGTCTTCATAAATTGTGAAAAATTCGCTAATCCGCCAGACACAAAACTACTTGAAAAAAGACTGTCTTCATAATTCTATTGCTTTTGGAAATGCGAATGATAGATAATTAATTCTATTGCTTCTTATTTTTTTAGACTAGCGTAAATTTTAATTGGCGTAATCCATTAATAACACTTAACTGTCACGTCCAGTAATTTTTCGCATTTTTTTTTAATTTCTCGAAATCTGGAAATTTCTAATATTTATTATATCTCTGTATAATACGCATACATACATACATAATTAATGTATTCCTCTAGAATTATTAATCAATTTGCTTTCTAAAATTATGCATATAATGTAATTTTGGGGAATTAATACATTTGCCAAGAATTTAAAATTAACACAGTTTTGTTTGTCCTGATGAAGTGTACCTGCTTGCTCTCGAAATCGATTGAGATCTTGAATAAATCTACGCCAAACTCAAGGGGGTTCTGTTATTAATTTTTTACGTAGTTTTGTCGAATTAGTGAGCGATATATTATACTTCTCTATTATTGTTAATTAATATATTTTTCGAAGCTCAAGATCCTCTTAGGAATTCTGGAGTTCTAAAAAATAAAAGCGTTTTTTATTCATAATAAAACATCCTGACTTATTGCGAATAAAAATGAAGCGAAAAAATGTTAGAAAAAACAAAAGAAAGAATATTAAATTAATTTTCTGTTTTTTTATTTTTATTTAATTTTACAATTAAAAGAAAGAAATAATAGAATTTGTGCAAAAATTAACGATAGTTATTTTTTAACACACATTTTCGATGCAGATGAACAAGTTATTCTTTCTGTTGTTTCGATTACCAAAAAATTCAAAAAATGTGTTCTCTCGGCTTTTATTGATCACAGATTTACACATATCAGTGCATTTTCCCCATTTCGAAATTGAAGGTTACTTTGTCGATGCCTCTGAAGCTTCAAAATGAGAAAACAGTTACAAACCCTTACATTAGCATAAACAACAAAATATTAATCAACACAGGATTTCAAATTTGACGGTTTTTGTAAATTTTCA
>KK114206.1:0-48197 GCA_000611955.2 Stegodyphus mimosarum | reverse complement strand
CTATTCGAAAAAGTATCTTCATTTATCGATCGAACGTCGGTTGCAAGGTTCGATCTCAAAACGGAATACAGTTCTTTGCAGTTAAAAGGCATATCCTATTTAATTAAGAAGATATGTATCTTATTATTATCAAATTCCTTACGATTTTACGAAAATTCCATGTTGAAATTTCTCGCAAATCCAAATTTTCCTCTATAAGCACCTAATATAATGGTCCGACGTCAAGCTGCATTTTCGATACAAAAGCAGTTGCTTCATTTCAGTTAAAAATAGCCAGATAACGTGATGATGACACGTGATCCTCTTGAATCAATCTACGAAGCGGAAAATGACGCTGTCGCCATTTTGAATGTCAAATCGGAAGAAGCATTAGAGTTTTGGAAAGACTTGTTCCGGAGATAGTAGATGGAAAGAAAAAAAAATTAAAAACGTATAACCCCTTCTCATCAATTTCTTTGTTTTCGTAAGCCGGTTTGACGAGATTAAAGTTTCGCAAGAATCTTTGGACCGAAATGAGAGTCATTCATCTTTTTTGCATTGTAGACTTCGAAGGAAGAAGTTTTCATTAAATTTCTGTCCTTGACTTTCGAGAAAATTGAATCTTGGCTTGAAAAGGATAGGAAAGGATCTCAAGGAAAAAGTAATTGAAGAATATTTTGACTCTGTTTCTGCTGATAGCTTGAAAAGTTGTAGCTATTTTTTGAACCGTTCATAACATACAAGTTTGGTTGCTAAGAGTTTTTAACTTATATTCGCTGCTAAAGGAATAGTATTGAAATCGTTAATGTAGAAGAATTTCTATTGTGATTTCGCGTTACTTCTTAAATTTCAATACAAACTTTTATCTTTAAAATTTTCATGCAAAAAAATCATGTTCAAATTTAACATTTTCTTTCATTCTGTAACATTTGCAACAAACGAATTCAGCTGTTAAGGATAAAAGGTATTTCTCCCGCTTCCTTGGCATGCCTTCGTGACGTAGTGGTCAGCACACTCGACGCGTATTTGAGAGGTCCGTGGTTCGAGCCCCGGCGAGCGCATTGCTCATTTTTCATGTCTCCTGCTTCGAAATAACCAAATGTCTCTACAGTGGCGCCCGAACTAAAAGGTGGTGGATGATGATTCTCCACCACCAGGATTTGGCGATTGGGTCCCCTAACCCCCAGCGGCCCTTTAAAAGGGGGAGTATATAAGGTATTTCTCCCGAATTCTTAGCAAGCCTTCGTGGTGTAGTTTCAGCACGCTTGACGCGTATTCGAGAGGTCCATGTCTTGACGAGAACATAATGTCTCTACAGTGGCGCCCAAACTAAACGAGGGGTTGGATGATAATTCTCCTCCACCAGGATTTGTTGATTGGGCCCCCTAATCTAAAGTCGCCATTTAAAAAGGGTTAAAGTACATTTTGACTTAACTCTTGTAGAGTGATTAAATTATTTTGAAGCAAGAGACGTGAAGAATGTGAGCGTGTCCTCGCCGGGATTCAAACTCCGGACCTCCCAACTATGCATCGACTGTGCTTCCAGTTACATCACAGAAAAGGTGGAGAAAATACCTTACATACCCCCCTTTTAAAAGGCGACTAGGAATGAGGCAGCCCATTCACCAAATCCTGGTGGGGACGAATTATCGTAGACCACTCTTTTAATTCGGGTGTCACTTATGAAGTCATTAGATTATTTTTAAGCAGGAAACGTGAAAAACGTGCGATATCTTCCCGGGGATTCGAACTCCAGACTTCCGAATACCTGTCGAGTGCGCTTCCAGTTATGACACGTGGACATTCGGAAAGAAGGCTGAAAATACCTTGTACTCGCATCATACTATATTTTGAAGAAAAAGCACTTGAACAGTTAATCGATCAGGATCTGATCGTTGTCATGGCCATTTGCATTATTTGCCAAACGTATAGCCATTATTAATTGCGATTACATAGCAAAACATTATTTGCCAAACTTATCACATTACGTGCCATAGCTCTTCTGACTTTTAAACCTCTATTATCAAAAACACTTTTGCTTTGATTTCTAAACTTTGAGAAAACGAAAAAACAAAAATGGCTATCTGAAACGGTCCGGTGGGACATGAATGCATAAGTTTTAATTTACTTTTTCGTATTATATTACCTCTTTATTGTAGTTTATGTTTTAGTTTCGTGTTATTTATGATTCTTTCTTTTTCTAATATTTCAAGAGTATATACAATAACGTACACATTTTGTTTTCATGTTTGTACGGTATTCTATATCAAATACAATACGAGAATTTAAAAATAGATTTCAATTTCGTATGTTTTAAATCCAATTTCTTGTCATGAAATGGATCATTTTTCTGGGTATCTTTTTATTCTGAAACAACAAACAATTTTTTTCATCTAGCTGAAATCTTTACTTCTAAAGGTCTTCTGTTCTTGGTATTTTCTATCTTTGAAGAAAGAAGTTTTTTCCTTTAATGTTTTAACTTGTTTAATTCCGTCTTTTCAAAACCACGCAATAAACAGATTATTCTTTTGTCTCGGTTTTCTTTTATTGTTCATTTAATATTATATGATGCGTTGTCGTTTCTGTAATAAGACATTCTGTTTTAAGTTTTTTCATCTATATAGCCAAATCCATAATATTTGTTTAGGCGAAAAGGTTACTGTTTGGTTTGAAAGCAGGTTTATCCTATTTGAACATATCCACCTTCGTCAACGAATTTCTGTTTCTTTTAAAGAGCATTTAGCGTTATTTTCCTTTCTTAATAAATCTGATTTGGACACTACATGATTTCCCTGAACGACCTATTAAATTATACAAACTTTTTGCTGCATTCCATTTAAACTTGTTTCCTCGACTTTAATTGGAGATATGTTTCTCATGCAATTAATTCAGTTCTCACTTCGCGGCAAGGAAAAAATACACCAAAACAAAACATCTTCATAAAAAAACCTGATGTGTACACCACATAACTCCTTTTTACGGAATATTAAATTATACCCATTTTGCATTTCATTTAAGCTTATTGGACTGCGTTAAATCTACTTCGACTACAGCGCATAAATCACAATAGAATAAATCCACTCTTTAAAATTCAATATATTTTCTTACCGCAGCGACACTCTGGCGCTAGTTTCACATAACAGCATTACATCTCATTCATTTTATAACTCATTAAAATGCACAAAAATTATGTATATCATCCTAATCGTTGACAGATTTTCTATTCAAATACGACGAATAAATCTAAAACGACGTGTAAAAGAAATTAAACAAACCAAAAAAAAAGAAAGAAAGAGTTTTTTCACAGACGATTCAGTATTTCTCATTCAATTAATTCAGTTCACATTTCTACGAGCGGAAAATGCGTAAAAACTTAAAATATCTATATTAAAAATTACGAAGTAAATCTTAAACACTTATTTCCTCGAATAAATTCTTAAGTGGATTAAGCATAATTTAATTCGCAATAGTAAAACAAGGCGTTGTCTTTGTTGTTGGATAGCTTATTTTCTCTAAATTGGTAAGAAATCCACTATTCTCCTAGGTTTCAAACGTAAACAAATATGTCTGCCATAGAAAAAATGATTAGGCTTAGCCGCACTTAAACAACTTTGAAATTGTTGATAATTCTATAAATCTTGCATGAACATTTACTAAAGACATAAAAAACCTTAGTCAAAAGATAAGAACAACATAATTCACTCATTTTTAAAGCAAAAAATACACAATTTAGCAACATATAAGCATACAAAAACTGAGCTCACTGAGCCGAGTAACAGAGTGGATATATATATATATATACATACACTGGTTATCATAAATTAAGGAAAATCACAAAAATAGTGATGCCTCCCTCAAAAATAACTCAAACTATGTAAAATATGAATATGTTGCCAAGTAAGAGTAGCTGAGTAAATCCGCAATAGCAAATTAGTGGCGCTGCCTTCGGAATACGTCATCTGCAAGGAGCATAAACGTCCATGTCTGAGAACAAGCCCACATATTTCACTATGATATTGACATCAGAAATCTGAGATAACCAATTTGTAACAATGATCTCCAGGCATCATTTGCCTTCAGAACTACGATGGAGAACCATTGGGAGAATAGAGGCAGGACAACGTCAAACAGAAGTGGCCAGATGGCTAGTCCTTCTGTGGTTCCTAAACATTAGAGGCAATTTCAAAGCACAAATTGGGCATCTAGGAGATTCAGTCAAGGACGGCCAACTGCTACGAAGAGTGCCGATGACCAATATTTAACATTATGTGCACGCAGGAATAGAACCGCTACTCCGACTCTTCTTAGATCCTCCCTTGCTGCAGCCACCGGAAGGTTGGTGTCAATGTCAAATGTGGGTACGGAAGGCTTCACGAATGTGGTCTGTATGCGAGGCGAACAGCCATTTGCGTGCCACTCACGTCACGCTATAGGAGGGACCGTTTGCAGTGGGCACGACAACATATTCACTGGACACCTGATCAATGGAGAGCTCTTCTCTTTACGGATGAGTCCAGATTGAGTCTAGAAAGCGATAGTAGCCATTGTTTGAAATGGAGAGAGCCTGGAACCCGTTATCATCCGTCAAACATCCGTGAAAGAGATGCATACGGAAGAGGCAGTCTCTGTGTTTGGAGTGGCATCTCTTTGGGTGGACGCACAAACCTCCATGTCTTTCCAAGGGGAATCGTAATGCTCAGGTTTATAAAGATGACATCCTTGATGCTTATGTGCGCCCATATGCCGGGGCAATAGTGATGCTTTCCTGTTACAGGACGACAACGCAAGACCACACAAGGCTCGCATCGTAGATGATTATCTTCAACAGGAAACAATTATGCGCATGGAGTGGTCAGCTCGATCCCCGGACTTAAATCCTATCGAGCACGTTTTTAGGAAGACGTTTAGCTGCTCTCAATTCGCCCCCTCAGACCCTTGCCGCGCTTGTAACTGGTTTGCAAGAGCAATGGCTCTCGCTTCCTATGGAACTGATAGACCGCATAATTAAAAGCATCACACATCGTTGTATGTGTTGTATTTCTTCTAGAAGCGATCATATTCCATATTGAAGGTATTTTTCCTATAGCAAACTGACACTTTCGATTTGTTCATTTTATGCATGTGCTAATTTTTATACTACCATAATTGTTTGGTGATTTCTTTTTATACTATTTGATACCTTACTATGTGTTGTATATTGCGGGTAAGTTTCATAAAATTCTACATGTAACTTTTTCAGTAATTGTGATTTTTGTGATTTTTCCTTAATTTATGATAACCAGTGTATATGGAACACTAGAAGAGTCAGAGTAGTCATTTTGACTGCTTCCGTCATTTCACTGTTCATTCCTAAAAAACCCTTTATCTTAGAAAGTCACAAATTTTTTTATTTTCCTAAAAAAGCCTAAAAAATTATTGGTGCCAAATATGAATCGAATAAAATTAAAATTAACGAAGGTATTATTAGTTATACCTAAAAGCGCCACATGCAGTCATATTGACTGCTAGTAATACTAAAAAATGCACGGATTTTGAACAATGAAGAAAACTGGGCAATATCCTTAGCAGAGCTTAATGCTTTTATTGCTATTATTTACGCAACAGCAGCATATGGTTGCAATGATATGGATTATGAGTTTTTTTGTAGAATAATACATAAGATCCTCCTTTTTTTGACGAACAACGTCTCACAATCGTTTTCAAGATATTATGATTTATCTAAGATTAGACTTAAAGACAACTACGACTCAGCGTTTAGAAAGTGATAAGTTTGCACTTTTTCCAGATATATGGAATTAGTTTATACAGAACTGTGCGATTTCCTATAATCCAGGAGAAACTCTAGTTGTGGATGAGCATTTATTTCCATCCAAAGTCAGCTGTAAGTTCATGCAATATATGCCGAATAATTAGATATGAAATTTTGGATGCTATTTCGAAGTTTATGTGCAATGCTTTTCCACATCTTGGAAAAGATAAATCGAGATGTGAAACTGAAATTCTTCGTAAAAATGCAGTAACGCGTCTTCTAAGTCGTTATCTGAATGAATTCAGGTAGAGCTTCGATTGCAGACAATTATTTTCCTCACTATTGTTAGCTAAAAGATTTAAAATGAAAAACACAAGTTTTAGGAAATCAAAAATCCGGTTATTTGAAACAGTTTTCTAAAGAAAGGCGAAACTGCACTGACAGTTTATCAGAAAAAAAAGGAAGAAAAATATTCTGCTACTAAGTACTTTGCATCCGAGTGTAAATGTAGATTCAGAAAATTAGAAGAAACTTCCAGAAACAGCAGAGTTCTACAATAAAATCAAATGTGGAGTTAATATCCTTGACCAGATGACGCGTAAATATTCTGCTCGGGCTGCTTCAACGAAATGGCCTGTGAATTTTTTTATAATATGCTGTATATGCTATAAACTATACACTATTTCCATAATATGCTGTATATACTATTTCCATAACATGCTGTATATACTATTTCCATAATATGCTGTATATACTATTTCTGTAATATGCTGTATAACAAGTGTAATTAATATTCTTAAAAGCACTGTAAAGTACTTGCCTTTTAATAAATGCATTTAATTCGCTGGGCAGTCAATCTGACTGCCGTTGGCGGTTCTAGGTACAGAGAGCGCAAGGCGCTTCTAGTGTTAATCAGTAGAAAAGTAGCCGAAATTGCAGTTTTGGCCGATTGCAACCAAAACAGGAGGTGCACATCTACATGTTGTAGCAGTCCTATATACAAAATTTCAACGTTCTGAGGGTACTCGTTTTTGAGTTATGCGAGATACATACATACGTACGCACAGACGCCACGAAAAAATCTCTTCAGAATCTATTTTAAATCAGTTTTAGAATTTTTTGGAGGAAACCAAGAGTCCTTTATTCTGTCCTTACGTTCAGATATCACGCAAAAACATCGTTAAATTGCTTTCGATAATGGCCAAAATGGATATTTTCGTTGAAATATGAAACCCGAAATTGTTCGCGATTACAATACTTCCTGTTTACTTCGTACAAGGAAGTAAAAATTGAAAAATATAGAAAAAAATTTTAAAAAAAACAAGTACAGTTAAACCAGTTATGAAAAACAATTGAGTTTCTATGCAAAAACAAGGAATTCGGGCAGGGGGTAAGAAGGCAAATTTTAACCATTGTAGTTCAGAAAGCAGTTACCTATATTAGGTTATTCATAATGTTCTGTATTAATTTATTTAAATGTAAGCAAACCATTTATGATAATTTTTCTAACTCTTGCAGTGACATGGAGCTGGAGAAGCTATATCCCCTTGTTCTTGTCGCTTTAGTTGTAGCCTGCTATAGCAATTCACTCAGCTGTGATTTGGTGTTCGACGACCTCCCAGCCATTCGGGACAACAGAGACATCAGACCACACACTCCTATTCGAAATATCTTTCAGAACGACTTTTGGGGAACACCTCTCAGAAAAGTAAGTTGTATTATTTCACATACTCGTAATTAGAGATTCTACTAATAAATATTCTCTAATACAAAAAAAATCAGAAATTAATTAAGGATTTTGCTTTCGGATTTTACACTTTTAAAAGTTTCGCCTTGGAATTTCATCACGTGTCACTATATATCAAGTGTTTCTTAAAGTGATCATATTAAAAGAGAGTAAAACAAATCCAAAGTTTTTAGAACATTTACATCAGTCTTTCTTTTGTGTATGATAACGGTTTTATTCGGCTTCATTTAGCTTTGTTTGTTTGGATTGAAACTTGAAATTAATTTTTTCCTTCTCATTTTTTTTTCAAATGTTTTGCACACGTTAACATATAAAGACACGAAATTCCGCAGGAATGTTTTCAAAAGCTTGTAGATACGTTTATTATTTACGCCGCCCAGGCACGGAAGTCATTAGTGACTCTGTAACTGCTGTACCGAAGGACCCGGGTTCAAATCCCGGAGATGTAATTTGTCCATCCCTTCATAGGAAGCAATGGTAGTCAGCCTATTAGGTACCTCCATAATAAAGAGACCACTCCGACCTTAGTAATGGCCAACGGCTAGAGCCCGCCATATTGCGGAAAAGGTTTTTTTTTTAAATTTGGTGTTGAATTTTCCACACAAGTCCTTGTTTAATTGTCAAAAAAAAGTAGTAACAAATAACCATTGAAAACTTCCGATCTGAACACCATCGTATAAACCAGGACTGTCTAGTTTGCGGCTCGCGGGCCGCATTCAGCTTAAAGCAAGTATCAGGGCGGCCCAAGAAATGAGCACAAAGAGGAGAAAAATATCAAAACCCTATCCAAGGATTCATTTCGCTGTTGCCATTTCCTGCGGTACAGCTGCTCATTGGTGGTCTGTAATTAACTGTTACCATCGGGGTTCGCGGCTAACTTTCAACAATGCCGGGCTACCAGAAACAGAGCGAAGCAAAATGCTTTTTGAGTGGAGGGACTGTTCAAAATCTTTTCTTGATTTTTGCGCGAAAGAATTTCCTTCATTGTGTTATATTGTTTGTGTTTGTAAATATCACCAAGGTGAGGTTATCAGAATTAGTGTTTTCAGCGTTTCTCGTTTTCAAACTACAAGAATCTCCAACTGTCGCTGTTAGCCGGGATTAACCTTCAAATTGCAGGTTGTGTTCTGGCTGTTCTCAGATTGCTGCTTCACAGAGCGGTGCAAGTAATGAAATGCGTAAAATTACTGCCGTGAGGCAGGATGGAAGTTGCAAGGGGCGTGACCGTTGTCACGTGGTGCTGCAAAGAATACCAAAGATGTCATAATTTCAAGTACTCTAGGGTCTGTTTTAATGGTGAAATATTCTTAACTATTATTTCGAGTTGTGTGCGAAATTATTTTCTACATTTTGTTACATCGTTTATGCAGTTACGACATATTAAGTGTAGATGAAAAATAAATTTGGTATTTCAACGTTGACTACTATAGTGAATAATATTATTTAAACTCTAATTTTATTTTTTAAATAAAATCAAAGTTTTTTTTTGGTTTGATTTTTATCGCCCTGAGTTTCCCCAAAATAAAGTTGGGATATAATATTACCCTGAAATACACTTATTTTGTTGGTCACAAGCTGCCACTGATTTTAGAAAATAATTGGTGGGGGCAAAATGTCTCATCTTCTCCCAACTGGCCCCCACCGTGCACTATAGAAAACTTCTTTATAGGCTTTAGTGACTCTTTTATGTAACTGAAATAAGAAATGATAAAAATGCGCTTTTCTAGAACAGGGTTTGTTTTAAGACATTGAATCACTAATCGAGTAATTATGAATCAACAATTTTTCTCTTACCATTTAGCATTTTATTGACCCTTGGAAATTAGTTGGATTTTGATTTTTGCAATAACTGATAGAAATTAATCACTAAAATTTAACTTTCTCTATACGTTAGTATACGTCACAGGTTGATTCAAAACTATCTGGAGAAAATGTAAAGGAAGGTAGAAGGGACCGAATTATGCAGATTTCTGTGTTCGTAAACTGGCGCGTTGATGTGGTATACACCGCTGCTGGACGTTCTGATGGCGCAAAGTGTTATTCCTCGTGCGAATTTCGAGAGGCATTTTCTGCAATATGTATACGAAGCTTACAGATATGCATAGAGTTACAGTCGGTAATAGAGCGCCTTTTTATAAGAGGTACTTGGGAATGATTCTCTGTACCGCCCTTCGGCGGCTGAGAGGAAAGTGGCTGAACACTGGTAGTTCGATCTGGGTTCAAATTAAGGTACGACTAAAACTGAGAGACATTTAATTTGTAAATTTGCGATATTTGATGTTGTGGGCTTGTCCTCCGAGTCTCTGTTAGAGCGGTCATATCGCTGAACACTGGTAGTTCGGTCCGATTTCGCGAACGGGCTGGCTGCATAGGCGTTTTCGGGATTTTTCTATGTGATACCTAGAGAGCTTCCCTTAGAAACTTCTTTTCGAAAGAATCCTTCACATTTAGGCAGATAGCCCTCGGATGCTTTGCTATAACTGAATAAACCGAACTATTCTCTGCATCTCCTTTAAGTAGGTGCTGCATTTTAGGCATAGCCTCATAGATACTATACGTGTCGAGATGCTCCACTTTTGTGTATATATGTATGTCGCTCGAAATTCACACGGAAAATGACGATTTACTCCAGCAGAATGCGTTTATTTACCTCTCAACAACACCCGTTACTACATCAACGCGTTTTTACGGAACACATATTCCATTGCAAAATCTTTTTCCGCGGCCCGCTGATAATGCCTTTTCATTTTTGGCAGATAATTTTTAACCTCATTGCTTTGTATATTTATTTTGATACCCCCCCAATGCTTATTTCCATCTAGCCATTTCAACATGCGATTTAGAGACTTCTGATTTACGGAAACAACTTCAACTGTGTGCGTTTAAAAATGCCTTTTCTTTGTAATACAAAAAATAAGAAGAAGAAAAAAAAACCTGAGTATGAGGCGTTAAGTGTTTTATTTAAATCGTGGATTTACAAATGATATACAGGTTATTTATAAAGTCCCGGACCCATTTTGATGTTGAATAACTCATAAAATAATGAACACTTCTGGCATTTATTGATGGACTAACTTATACATTTTTCTTTTCAGGTTTGAATATCTTTACTTTCGTAAATATCGTCTACGCGTGTGGTTAATTTCAGATAATTTCATTTTCCAGTCTAAATATCTGTACTTTTCTAAATATCATCTGCTTATTAATTGCTTATTAATTATAATTATGATCTAAACCCTCCATGAATACCGTGAGGCGAAAAGGGATTCCCCAAAGGTTAATGTGTGGTGTGGACTAATGCACGACCGAGTCATTGGGCTTTTCTTTTTTACAGAAAAGACAGTCTCATATACTTAGACATGTTGGAAAACTTCGTATTTCCACAACTAGAAGAGCTTCAGCCACATGTTGTCTTTTTGCAACAAGATGGTGCACCACCTCATTGGGGTACCATCGTTCGTAGTTCTTTGAATGACCATTTTACAGGAAGATGGATTGGCCGCCCAGATTACCTGATATAACGCCGCTTAACTTTTTCCTTTGGGGATTTGTAAAAGACAACGTTTACAGGAGGAGACCGTCGCACATGGATGACCTAAAAGCCAGAATGAGAACCGCAATAGCCTCTGTGGATGCCGACATGCTTGCCGGTACCTGGCGTTAAATTGAATATCGACTTGATATTCTCCGTGCGACGAAGGGGGCACACGTGGAAGTTCATTGACAAAGGTCATGAAACGTTTTGAGTCTATCTAACCATTTATGTTATTAATTTCAATCTATCATTTTTATTTTATGAGTAATTAAACATCAAAATGGGTCCGGGACTTTATAAACACCCTGTATATTACGTAATTTCATCTTCTGGATTTTTCAAGAGATAACAATAATATAAATGGAAGATATGGAGTGAATAAACTTGCTTTTATTGATTTATTGCTATTATTGATTATTTTATAACGCTAATGCTATTATTGATTTATTTTACAAACTGAAGCTAGGGCATTAGTTATAAAAATCGCCTAAGGAAAAGTTCAGAAAAAAATTTTAATAAATTTTTAAAAAACAGAATCTGAAAGTTAAAGTGAAATTGGTATTGTCATTATAATTATTCGATAAAATCATCTCTGAAATGTAACTTTATCGATAAGTAATTGCTTGCTTGTATCTTTCAGGAACAAAGTCATAAATCCTACCGTCCATTGACAGTCCTGAGTTTTCGACTGAACTACGCCGTCCATGGTCTTTACCCTTTCGGATACCATCTAGTCAATCTCTCCCTGCATGCCTTCGTTTGCCTCCTCTTCTACAGGTGAGAACTGACAATTTTGTTAGTCACCCACATGCAAACTGCGAAAACAAATAGAGCAATACTATATCTGCCGTTCTACTGGGCTGATTCACGAAATTCAAATCAAAATTTTTTCATGTCTCGAAAGCCGAACTTAGGATATATATTAGATTTTTGTATAGCATTATTCTAATATAGATATTTTGGCACAAAATCGGACTCAAATTATGCCTAGATATTATATAATTTTTGGTGAGACATTTAAGAAGAAATTTAAAACTTTATCTTGCCGCATTTTTTCAGTTTGCGCCAAGAACAGTTCACTTGGCGAACTTCTTAATTTCCGGCAACCTATTTTAACTTCCTTTTTTTCACTGAACACGAGCGTGAAAAAAAGAGTCACCTTTCATACTTTCAAATAATTTTAACAAAGTACGTAAACCATATATAGCGAATATGCCACATTTCAAAACGCGCCAATATGTAAATTCACGTATATCTCACGGAATTTTGAATAAAAAACTCTAATTTTTTGCGCATATGCTTAGAAATACGTCTTCTTTAAGATGATGGTAAAACTTTTGTAGGTTATAATTCAAGATCGTTTTCGAAAAATTTATAAAAAATATTTAAAAATACAAATTTTAAAAATAAAACATAAAAATGAGCGAATTTCATTTGCAATAAACCTAAATTTCGAAATGTGAGAGGAAGAATAAAATAAGTTTAATAAAAAAGAGGTTTTAATAAATATATACCAAATTCAACGAACATGAAGGAGCTAAAATGGTAATTTGGAGGTAATTTTTTTAAACTACATTTTTGCAAAACTTGGCATAATTTGTGACGTAAAATCGACATAAGGGAAAAACTTGCCATGTCATTTCAGAAAAAGTCCGATTTTGTGTCAAAACACCTATATTATAGCAATGCTATATACAAATTTGATACATATCCTAAGTCACGCGTTCAAGACATGAAAAACGCAAGTTGAATTTCGTCAATCAGCCCAGTAGAACGGAAGATATAAAACTGTCCCCTCTTTTTTTGTACTCCAAAGGGACTTTGTCCCTGAAGGATATTGTTTTCGTTTTGGCATTTTGCGTTGATTCACTATAAATGTCCGATTCACTTTTTAAATTGTTTCCACTAAACTTTATCACTCTGTATTCTACACTGCTCGTCATTGAAAATGCAACACCAAGAAGGACACGTCTAGACATAGAGTCAATAAGAGTGCCGACGGTGTCCTGAGGGATGGCTCTTCATTCCCCTTCAACCATTTGGCCGCGTTCAACCAATCGACGGGAAATGGTTCTCTTCCACACGGGAACATCCAGGGTATCTTGCACATGCTGCAGAATCGCGGTGCAAGTGACTTGCCGGACCGCCACAGCTTGTTGGCGGATGCGTCGTTTCACGCGTGCTGATGTCACTCTGGCTGCACCTGCACCCCTCCTTCTTCCCACATTCCCTTGTTCCAACCCTGTTCGCCATAGCCGATGCACCGTGCTCGCATCCATGTGGTATCAGCTGCAATTTGACGTAAGGACCAACCGCCCTTCTCAGTCCGATTACCATAGCCCTCGTAAAATCGTCTATCTACTGGAAGTGCCTTCGTTGACGGCGGCCTGGCATTCTCTCCTATCACACGTATCCTTCCGAACAAAAATCAACTTTCTTCGATAATTCGTCTGGCAGAAATAACGACACAATATTGCCCATTCTGCACGTTCCTTGCCTTATATCTTACTTCACGTGCGTCGGAGAGCTGCGTATTTCACATCATTCACATAACTTAGTGACATGCGTCTACTCTAAAATTTGCATAAATTCCTGCCCACACCTCCTTGGTGTTGCATTTTCAATGTCGAACAGTGTATTTAAAGAAATTAAATAATGAAGATTCCGCTTAAATGTATTTATGTTTCCCGCATAGTGATAAAACAACGGTACCTAGAGCCATCGAATTTTGAATAGCGTACGTTTCCACTCGAATATGGGCATCTGGAGGCCCAAATTTGGAATATGTTTTATTATCTCTTTCATATTATGTAAAACTTTAACGAATTTTTAATTAACAAACTTAACAATTTAAAAGCGAGCAATGGCAACACTCTACGGGGGGAGAAACCTTTTATCTAAAGCACGCGAAATTGTGTATCGGAAATTCTAAAGATATTCTAATATTAAACTATTTTGCGATACTGCTGTTGAACTGAATTTTATGGTTTAAGAGCGAAGAGCGTGATATTTAATAAATAAACGTACCACACAAAACGTTAAAATAACGCCCCTTTGGACGTAATTTAAAATCTGAAACATTTCAGTTTCCCCACCCCCGCGATGTACAAATTTTTTTCCATCTTATCCTACAATAAGCAACTTATGTGTTATGTATTGCGGAATCACCGTAAGGGCAGTCACTTGAAACAGAAAAACGAAAAGAGAGTTCTGAGATCAATACGGGTAAACCGCTTGCGTTAGAACAATATGAAGTGTTTAGTTAAGGAGATCTGAGGCAATCTTGAATTAAAAGCTAACTAGAGTCGAACTGGTCGCTAACGCAGCCGATGCACAAAATGGTATGTGGAGGATTGGCCTGTGATGAGCTGTGCTTGGAGCTTAGAGGATAAACCAATGGTATCGGAAGCATAATTCTCTTGTAGAATCTAGATACTGCAGGTTTGGACCTATCTGCTGTTGCCATCAAGCACAGCGGCGTCAAGGTATTTACAAGAACACCAAGGGTAACTTTTCAAGAGGAAATGATATCGAGGTTCATCCTGAAAGCAAATTCTCCAGAAGAATCGGTATTCGTACCTGGCAAGTCTTTAAGGCTATCCTCCTTAACCAAAGTATCCGTTAAATCATTTCTATACATATCAAGATGAAACTCATAGAAAGAGCACCTTATGGTGTTGCCATACAGATTTTAGGACAATGTTTACTGTAGTAAGCTCACTAGGTTTCCATTATTTAGCTGATGCTGAATACAGGACTCTCATTTAGAATACAGACATCCCATTTTAGTCAAAATTAGAAGTCAGTTACAAATTTGAAGTTTTATTGATAGCTATAAACTCTGATTTTAAAACGGAGCAGCAATTAGGTTATATCATATCTTTGCAAAGGAAAGTCTACCATAGGAGTTTTGCAAATTGTAAAGTATTTTTAATTATGTAAGCTAAGAAATCATGACTTGCGATGATTCTGCTTAAGGAAACAAAAATAAAAGTTTCGAAATTCCGTAAGTCCCAGAAACAGCATAATCTTCTTTGTCTTTTGTTCACCGTTTCTTCTACTTTTCTTTTAGTTTCTAACTCAAAAAATTTACAGCATGTAATTTATCACAGCCATCTCTTTGAAACAAACAAGGACTGATTCGAATCGAAGAATCTTCCATTTGGATAGAAACCGTTTCGCTTAGTAGAGATGTATATAACTAACATAAGAGCATTCATGAGCGCTCTTTTAAGTTTTTGCAAAGTCATCTGTTTACGTCAGACCAAAGTAGCTTTCCTGGTACACATTTCTTGACTAAAAAACTTATAATTGAAAGCTGTTAACTGTATGTAGGCTCATTAGATTTATTTCAAAGCAAGCAGCATGAAAAATCAACAATGCACTCACCGAGATTTGAAATCCAGACCCCCGTAACTGCTAGCCGAACGTGCATCCACAAAGGGCACGTTAAGGGAGGAGCGTGTTCGTTACATTCTCCTTCACTTAGAGGGTGACGCGAAAGAAGAGAAACACCTTTCACCATATTTTGGTGATCAAATTATGATTAAATTATGATTGGATACTTAACTGGTGATCCGGATGATTCCCTAGGAGTTTTAAGAATCAAAAAACGAGAAAAATCAGGCATCGCGGGACTCGAACCCCTGACTTTCCGACGCCAGCCGGATGTACACCCCAAAGGTACACGTAAGGGAGAAAGTTTCTTACTGATAAATTGATATTTACTGAGTTTTTGTCCGTTAGAAAACAAAAATACTGCAAACAATGTTTAATGAAATATGTAATATTTAATTAAGCCAAAATTTACGTGGCATAATATTAAACTACTAAAACATAACAATTGCTGTTGAAAATTTATTTTATTTCATTAAAAGAAAGGTAATTATTTTTTAAACGGGGAATGTTTATATAGATAGAGATGATCTTATTCTTGAAAAATGATAAAGCCTCTCATTGTCTGGAAAATATTTTTTAAAGCTCAGGGAAATTATTTCAAAATTAAAAAACAAAGTCTGAAATGTTTCAGATTTTATATTACGCGCCCAAAGGGGAGTTTTCTTAACGTTTTGTGTGTTACCTTTATTTATTAAATATCATGTTCTTCGCATAAAATTCGATTAACAGACTATCATAAAACATTTAAAGGAGCATATCTTTAGAATTTCTGATGCAGTCTCGCGTGCTGGAGATAAAAGTGTGCTTTTTCGTACAGTGTTGCCATTGCTCGCTTTTAAATCGTCGACTTTCTTAATCGAAAATTCGTTAAAATGTTACAAAATGTGAAATCGATAATAAAACAATTCCCAATTCTAAATTTGCGCTTTCAGATGTCCATATTGGTGGGAACAAAACTGGATGTCTCTAGATACTGTTGTTTTATCACAATGCGAGAAACATACATGTACAGAGGCTGTTCGCACATTTTTAGATGCTGTATATTGTATTCACAAAACTAAATTACATAAAATTCTTGTGTTTTAAATATTCTATTTGATATCCCTTATTCTGACCTATCTTTCGCACCGCAATTTCCAGGATAATAATGCCCTTTGAAGTGTCAGAATAGGTGTTCTATCCCATTCCTCCCGAACAGCTTTCCAGAGTCCTGTTAGGGTTTGGGGATAGCGTTTGGATAATGCAGTTTTTAAAAGTCCGAAAGCACAAAAATCCATAGGTGACACATCGGGAGATTTAGTAGGGATATCTGTGAAGGGTATGGCCTTGATACCAGTTTTTTGTTCCATTTCTTTTAGGAAATTTACAATGGATTTTGATGTGTGACTGCTAGCTTTGTCCTGATGGAGTCTCACAGATGGATGGCACTGTGGCTAAAGCAATGGTATTTCATTCAGAAACATTGGCGATAAAATATATTTCTAATAGTATTTGGAGTTAATCTTGACATTTTGTTGCACTCTCTTTATTTTTAACTTGCCATTATAAGAAAAACCAGCAACAATCATGAATCCCTTAGAAAAACTTTCTTTCGATTCTTTGAACCATGTACTTAAATTTTTTTCTTCCCTTTTATGATAATAAATGGCTCTTTTTTTGATACAGTTATTTAAATACACCCCTGCTTCATCTATCGTGACAATTGTTTTCCATTTTTCTTTGGATAAGTGTTTCTCATATAGAATTCTGCAGCGTGTCCTGCGTTGAGGGATATGCTTTGGAAGAAGACGATGCACATTGCGTTTTTTCGCTTTCTTAAGATTTAAATCAACGTTTATCATTTTGTTTACAGCGGACACCGAGCATTTTAATGATTTTGCAACTGTCCTTTGATTAGGGGGATTTTCTTTTAACATTAAACAACGTACCTTTGCAATAGTCTAAGATGTCCGTTTTTTCCTTGGATACTTGTTTGGAATTTTTGTCCCACTTGAGGCTTCAATGTGACGTTTTTTTTCTTTCTTGTTGATGATATTACCTATCGACGCTTTAGATATCACAAAACCATGACTCTCACACCGTTTTCTGATAACGGAGTATGCATATTTCTCTTCGGAAAGAGCGTAAATGTAGCGTAGCGTAAATGAGCGTAGCTTTCGAACCACTGCTTTGTTAAATTCGCCACTTTGAATAAAAACAAAACTTTCAAGCCACAGACGATACTTTTGACTTTTAAAAACATAGTATAATTGCTAAAACTAAATTGCTAAATTAAAAGTTTAATATTTTAAATTGTTTGACTTTTAACATGGATAGAGAGCATAGAGCATGTTTTTGTTTTTGTTAGATGGGCCTGTGATCTTTTATCCATAAGGCCGTTTATTCGGCTAGGGGGCTGAGGGCTTGGCCCTTTACATTACATAGTACAATTGCAATTACTTCTTTTGCAGCAAACGATTTTTTATTACCGCTTACCAAAATCGTCTAAAAAATGTGCGAACAGCCTCTGTATTTATGCAGATTCTGCATTATTTAGTTTCTTTAAATATAATATAAGTCTCTAATATTTAGTGGCAACAATTTGAAAAGTGAACAGACACTTATAGTGAATCAACGCAAAATGCTAAAACCAAATTAAACTTTTGCGTTGGCATTTTGCGTTGACCTTTTGGACTAATGCCCTTCGAGCTAACAAGTATTGTCTTGTCAAATCTCGCTGAGTAATTTTTAATCCGTTTAACAGACAAGGATAGTAGTATTTCTTTATGAAACATTATTTTTATACGCAAGAAAAGTAATAAACTTAGGATATGATGTAACGGGAGTGAAAAACCAACATAAAAGAAAGCATTTAGGATGTTCATGAAATGGGAACTCAGAAGCACATAAAGCAATATTTCTCATAATAACCTAACTATTTAGCCATTATACATTCAGATATAAGTCTAAAAACATTACTTTGTTCCCGCTTTCACTATTTCTAATCCTACTCGAATAGCCCTCGCCTCTGCTTTCAACTGAAATTCTACGAACAGTCAACATAACAATAAAAACAAAATCCATAAAACATCAGAAATAAAAGTA
The DNA here is from genome assembly GCA_000611955.2 of Stegodyphus mimosarum. Taxonomy (NCBI): domain Eukaryota; kingdom Metazoa; phylum Arthropoda; class Arachnida; order Araneae; family Eresidae; genus Stegodyphus; species Stegodyphus mimosarum. Next base: position 29,705 of record KK114206.1, on the reverse strand, counting down.
CGGCATAAACATTTCTTTGTAAACTGAATTCCGGGCATTTTATGGAAATGGCTCGCTTTATGACCGGAAGAAGAACATTCTGGAAACATGGTGCTTGCTGGCTGTGCATTTTATAAGGCTGGATTTGTAAATAAATATGAACATGTTTAATGAAATATCTAAGCTATGTTTGCCAAAATATTAACGGGCGAGTGCTTGCAATAATAATATATGACTCTCCTAAAAAATTACTTCTCTGCATAAAACTAAATGTGTTTACTTAGAGCTCCTAAACCTCAGTACTTGCAAAGTTTCCCATTTCGAGGAACTGTATGACAAAGCAATTTGATTTTTCTATCGTTCGTAAGTAAATCATTTTGCTTCTAATTGCTAAAGAAGTATTAAAGTTATTTGTAAAGGTCTTAATGTTTTGTATTTGGGATCTGAATTCATTTGTTGCCATAAAATGGATGAAATTATCATAAAACGGAATTAAATATAATGTCGCCAGGTCATAATTCCTCCATTCTTTTTATTACAGGAATCATTGTACAAGGTATTTAATTTACGATGTATATTAACTTAATGAACGTATTACACGGAGTTGATTACAGCTTTTATTTCTTAATTAACTGACTAAAGGAAATACCTGGATTTCAAGAAATACTCGTAATAAAACGTGCTATTGAGTGCTGATGGGTTCGTAAACGATCGAATGAACACAGGTCCGATGCTAGGTTAATAAAATTTATTTTAATTAAAAATTACAATTCCACATATAACTGCATTAAAATCACCTATATATGTACAAAAAATTCTGACAATATTTAATCAAGTAGGTCATCCAATCGTTGAATCCACTCACTTGGATTTTTACGCCGAAATTAGAACTTGTCTGCTACAGAAATCTAAATTTGTGGGCTCTATATTATTTGAAGATTAGTAACTAACATATGACTATCCATTAGGATGTAATAGTATACTTTTAAAGCAACCCTCCCCCACAAAAAATATGAATTGCTGGTTTCCTTTGTAGTAAATGCACATTTACCGTAAGGCAAGTAAGGAAAAAATCATTTTCACTTTCTGGGACAAAATAAAGGAAATATTTTCATCGGGAAAAATTTCGGGGATCATATTTCAGCGAAAATATCCATTTTGACCGTTCTTGAATCCATTTGAATGAGGTTTTTGCGTGACAACTGTACGTATGGACAAAATAAACGACTTTCAGTTCCCAAAACGGATAGTAAAATGTATTTAAAATACATTTAGAACAGATTTGTCCACCAGCGCAGAGCGGTAAAGTCACTGGACATTAGTGTTTTTGTTATTGTTGTTGCTCATGCTCACTTGCCTGCCTGACATAGTCAGGCCCAAGCCCACGAAATTCTTCATGGCAAGGAGAGGTAGATTACGCCTGTCTTGGCAACAGCCTTGAGCACCTGACAGGTGGCAGTGCGATTTGGCTCAGTTCCCCCCCCCAATTTTGCTGGAGAGCAAACCGGGGGAACGGGTCCCAGGGTCTTCCACCCCTCTCCCCTTCCACCAAACCACACGAGAGGATTTTCGTCTCGCCGGATATTTAAAGTGCTGCCATGCCGCACCGACACTATACATTTACAAACATCTATGCCTTCTCCGGGATTCGAACCCAGGCCCTTCGGCTCGGCAGTCAGCGACGCTAACCAATATACCGGTTAGGCGGAACTGAGGCAAATCGCACTGTCACCTGTTAGGTGCTCAAGGCTGTTGCCAAGACAGGCGTTATCTTGCGCTCCTTACCAAGAGAATATCGTGGACTTGAGCTAACATCATAAGACAAGTGAGCATAAGCAACAGAACACTAGTACTTCTATCCGATATTCGAATCCCGCGGACGGGCTGGCTGCATGGACGCTTTCGTTGTTTTCCTCATGTGTAACCTGTATACAAGCCAGGTTGTAGTTCTGTCCGATGTTCGAATCCCGCGAACGGGCTGGCTGCATGGAAGCTTTCGTGGTTTTCTTCATGTGTAACCTGTATACAAGCCAGGTTCCCTTAGAACGTCCTCCAAGAAGGTGTACCTTCTCTTAGGCAGATAACCCTTGAGTAATTTGCCGTAATCATATACAGCAAACACCAAAAGAGATTTTCTTTCATGACGTCTGTACGTATATTCGTATGTGCCTGCATAACTGAAAAACACGTACCCTTAGAATGTTGAAAATTTGTATATCGGACTGCTATAACGTGTAATAGTTAGTACAGGTCTGTTTTGGATTGCAATCGGCCGCAACAAACCCATACATATCCACTACGTTACCTGGCTCAGTGAGATTTTTTCGTGACGTCTGTTCGCATATACGTATGTACCTGAATAACTCAAAATCAATTAGCCTTAGGACGTTGAAATTTTGTATATCAGACTGGTATAACATGTAGTTTCACACATCTCTTTTCTGTTGCAATCGGCCGCACCAAACCCATACATATCCACTATATTACCCCGCTTAGTGAGCTCAGTTTTCTTAATTTTATATGTTGGTAAATTGTGCATATTTTTCTTTAAAAATGATTAAATTACATTGTTCTAATGTTTCGATTAAAGTTTTTATGCCTTTAATTACTCTGCATGCAATAGTCGCAGAAATATCAACGACTTAAAAGTGGCGCTAGGTTTAACGAGGCCGCCATTTGTTTACATTTGAAACTCTCAGTACAACAGTGAACTAAGTCAGCTGATGGAGAAAATTCAGTGTCTTTTTGCCTAATGGCACAGAAAGTTAACTTTTAATTTTGTGCATCGTAAGTTTTGTCATCCTACTTGCTGTCTGAAAAGTTTTTTTTTTGGCAGAAGCGTTTATTTAAATTGTTTTTTATCGTTTTTGCTTTCTTAGGTTTTTCTGTATTTTGCAATTTTAGTGAAGATATTTTTACTATATTTTGCCTTGACGCGAATTGAAAACTGAAGTAACTGAATGAGAAATATATCTCTAACAAAATTCGATAAAATAAGTTTAAATTATCTGCAGCAAAAAATGCGTATAATTTAATAGGCCGTACAATGAAATCGTGCGGTGTCCGCATCAGATATTTTCATTATCGTACTTCGGTTCAATAAAGATTAAACAAATAAATACCTTATTTCTGTAAAAGAAAATGGAAAACACAAAAATTGGACTTGAGTAGATTCAAATGGGATTTTACGCAACGCTTATACGTACATACGTACGTACAAATCTCGTGTAACTCAAAAACATAGCCGAAGAATTTTGAAATCTTTTATATGAGACTGCCATAACATCTAACTGTGCACCTCAATTTTATTGCAATCAATAATAACAATCCGGCTTAAATTTAAAAGTTTAGCAGATACCTTATATATACATATACACATACACAAAAGATTAAAAATATAAATTACAGATACAGAGGTTAAACATACAAAATACGTGCTCTTTATTCTTACTGGACTAGACCTTCAGATATAAATTTATCCCCTTGAAGCAAAACACATAATATATTTCTATTCCGTTGAAATTAAATGGATATGAAAGTCTCCCATACGTCTTCTCCTACCATCAACCGCTCACTAGAACTTTCAGAGAGTCAGAATGTTCAGTATCCCATGCCGCATAGTAACAAGCATCCAAAGCTACTCCGATATTCGAATACAACAGCCAAGAACGATAACCAGTCCACCATTCAGGACATCATCGTGGAAAATTATAGCTTCTGTGCACTATCTTATGAACATAGACTCAATAAGGTGTATGTAGAGGGGCGTAAAAATAATATCTTAAAATTCATACGAAAGATTAAAAACATAGATTACAGAAATATAGGTTAAACATACAAAATATATGCTCTTTGTTCTTACTTCTTTGTTTGTCTTGCTTCTTTGTTTCTTAGACCTTCAGATATAAATTTATTCCCTTGAAGCAAAACACGTAATATATTTCTATTCAATTAAAATTAAATGGATCCGAAGGTCTCTCATACGTCTTCTCCTACCACCAACCGTTCGCCAAAACGTTCAGCGTGTCAGAATTTTCAGTATCCCATGCCGCATAGTAACATTACATTTACAAGCATCCAAACCTACTCCGATATTCGAATCCAGTGAATACAACAGCCAAGAACGATAACCAGTTCACCATTTAGGGCATCATCGTGGGAATGTAATGAAAATTATAACTTCTGCGCACCATCTTATAAACATAGACTCAATAAGGTACGTAGTGAGGGGCCTAAAAATAATATCTTAAAATTCATACGGTTTCCTTAGAGTCAAAACTCACGTAATAAAATAATATTTGCTAAGCTTTAATTAATTAAAATCTAAAATTCTGAAACTCTGAATATAAGATTCGTAATATGTTGAGTTGCATCATTTTTAACGTCTGTTATTGAATTAGATTCTTAACTTTTGAAGCTAAATTTAATACATTAAGCGACAGACCTGTTTTATGTTCCTTTCCATTTAGCCCTCGATACTCGAGCAGTAAACTCGAGCAATAAGAAGTAGTATTTATGTATTTTCTTTTACGATCTCCGAATTATTTAATATTTATTAACAGAAGAATATACTTTTATAATTTCATGTAATGCCAGTCACCGATGATTTACGGGATCCGAAAGGCAAATATAATATCACTCACCAGTGAATGACATGGAGGTTAACTTGTTTAAGAGAAAACACAAAACAAAAACTTCCCATATTCGCCATTACTTTTTCCACTCCACGTAAAATAACATACATTATTAATTACAAAATTGGTCATTTTTAGGAGCTTGTAAAAATGCTTATTAGTCATTCCTTTTCTATCTGCTCGCTGAAAATACAGAAATATCTCATAGAGACCAAGTAATTGATAACGCCAGTATCTCAAACTGGTTTAAAACCGGATTAATTCAGGAACAAAATCATATAAAAAATTCTAATTGGTTCAAAAATTAAAATTCTCTTTTTTTATTTCATTAAGTTTATTATAAAAAGTATTGCAATCGCGAAAAATTTCCGGTATCATATTTCAACAAAAGTATCTATTTGGACCTTTTGCGTATCCATTTGGAGGAATTTTTCGCCTGACTCTCTTCCATGTATTCGGGTAGTATAACCACGTATAACCTTAAATGTAAGGCAGCTCAGGAAGCCCGTTCAGCCTAATGTACAGTACTACTCTATGCACGGTCAGAATGAAGGATTGGTTTTCCCAAAACGGATTGTAAAATGGACTTCAAGTATATTCAAGTGGGAATTTTTAGTAAAGTTTATACGTACGTACAAATCTCGTGTAACTCCAAAACAACTAGCCGAAGAACATTCAAATGTTTTATATGACACTGCTATAACGATATCCACCGAAAACATCGCGGAGAAAACAACGCAAGGCGAAAAAGTCGTAATACAAAGCATCGTGGGAGAAAAGAAGGCAAAGAGAAAACCCCGCAGTTCTAAAACGTCGTGTTACAAAATATCGTGGTCGAAAGTAAAGCGATTCAAAAACTTCGCAGTTTAAAAACATCGTGGTAAAAAATAAACAACCGATAAAATCATCGCATGACGATAACGTCGCGTTTTTCATGTTTTAAAAGTTGTAAGTGCATTTTCGCCTAATGGTTTGGGAGTGCAAGAAAGAAATAGGGATATTTTTACTTCTACATATCATACTTTTAATGAACTAATAAATTTTTGCTGAAAAAGTAATAAGTAAACTTAATCATTTAAAAATTTAAAACGACTAAACAATTAATGCAACTTATAGCCCTTAATAGAATTTTAAATTTACATAGTTAATTAACAAAGGCCATTAACAAATTAATCTTTTTTGTAACGTCTTACTGAAAATTTTTCATGAAAAACACAGTCTAAAAATGTTTAGAAAAAGAAAGATAAATAACTGCATGAAGTTACTTCTACACAAATTGCTTAGTTAACCATCAAATTATTTCCATTCACATTTGTTAATCTGTTATTATTTTAGTAAAAATTATATCTTGTTAGTCCAAAGGGATTTAGTCCCGAAGGACTATTACTTTCGTTTTGCGATTTTGCGTCGTTTCACTCTGAATGCCCGTTTCACTTTTCAAATTGTTGCCACTAAATGTTATTGCTCTGCATTAAATTTTAAAAAATGAAAAATCTGCATAAATGTATGCATGTTTCTCGCATTGTGATAAAACCTAGAGCCATCGAATTTTGAATGACGCAATCCTACTGCGAATATGGGCATCTGGAAGCCCTAATTTTGAATTTGAAATTTGCTTTATTATCGATTTTATGTTTTGTAACATTTCAACGAATTTCTGATTAACAAACTAAATGATTTCAAAGCGAGCAATGGCAACACTGTACGGAAAAAAAACATTTTTATCTCCAGCGCACGAGACTTACGAAAATTCTAAAGATATGTTCATTTTAAAATGATTTTGCGATATTGATTTTGAACTGAATTTTATGGTTTGAGTACGTAGTACATGATATTTAATAAAAAAAGGTAGCACACGAAACGTTAAAAAAACGCGCCTTTGGACGTAATTTAAAATCTGAAATCTTTCAGATTTTTTTTCTTTTATTCTTGAAGTGTCGTTAACATTTTCACCCTGTTTCCTTCTTTCTTTCTTCCGCTTCCAAATCATTATGTGAAAATGCATTTACAGCTTTTAAAACCTGAAAAACGCATTTGTGCCATGTTATCGTCATGCGATGATTTGCAGGAGCTTTATTTTTGACCACGATATTTTCGACGACGATGATTTTAAACTGCGAAGTTTTTGAACCGCTTTATTTTCTACCGCGATATTTTGTACCACGATGTTTTAGAACTGTGATATTTTCTCTTTGTTTAACTTCTCCCACGATGTTTTGTACCACGACGTTTTCGCCTTGCGTTGTTTTCTCCACGACGTTTTCGTCCACAATGTTTTTGCCGCGTTGTTTTCGGCTGTAACCGCTGTAACATCTAGTTGTGCACCTGAATTTTATTGCAATCAACAATAACAACCCGGCTTAAATGGTCCTTACACTTACTTAACGACTTAAATGCTCCTTACCTTCCTTATTTATTTTGCGAATCGTTGGTTCTAGTCATATACTTCCAGTTATAGAAGTGTTTGAAATGAAGAAAATATTTCTGCTTCGGCAATGCCAAATTAAAATAATATTTATAGTAATAATTAATTATCCTCAAATAAGGAAACTAATTTTTAGGTTCCTATACTTATATTTGGGCACGTGTTTTTCCTAGTTATGAAAAAATAAAATTAAAAGAACTTTAACTTTCGAATGACCAAAATTGACTGGGACATTTAATTTACAAATTTGCAGTTTTTGATGTCATTTTCAATTTGCCTGGAGAGATCGGTTTATTACGTTGTAGAGACATTAGGTATTCTTTCGAAGCAGAAGACATGGAAAATGTGCAGTGCCTTCTCCAGGAATCGAACCATGGACCTCTCGAATATGCACCGAGCGTACTGACAACTTCACCACAAAGGCCTGTTAAGAATTCGGGACAAATGCCTTATATACTCCCCCTTTTAAAGGGCCACTGGGGATTAGGGGACCCAATGGCCAAAACCTGGTGGTGGAAAATCATCATCCAAGGCCTTTTAGTTCGGGCGCCACTGTAGAGACATTATGCCCTCGTCAGGAGATGGACCTCTCGAATACGCGCCGAATGTGTTGACAGCTGCACCACGAAGGCCTGTTAAGAATTCGGGAGAAATGCCTTATATACTCCCCCTTTTAAAGGGACACTGGGGATTAGCGGACCCAATGGCCAAAACTTGGTGGTGCAGAATCATCATCCACCACCTTTTAGTTCGGGTGCCATTGTAGAAGCATTAGGTTGTTTCGAAGTAGGAGACATGAAAAATGAGCAATGCCCTCGCCGGTGCTCGAATCACGGAGCTCTCGAATACGCGTCGAGCGGGCTGACTACTACACCACGATGGCATGCCAAGAAGAGGGAGAAATACCTTATAATGTTATATCCTAACATTAAAGTTTAAATGAAGTGTAGCAAAAAATTCGTATAATTTAGTAGGAAATATAAGAACGTCATGTGGGCGTACAAGAAAGTAGCATCAGATTTTTCAATAAATGAAATGAGACTAATTAATTCAAATGTGTTTACTATAAAAAAATTAAGAAATGTCTTTTTTCCTTAAAAACTGTAATTAACTGAATAAAAACTGTTTACGGACTTTTCTTCTTTGATGTTTTGTCTTCAAACGTTTCTTGCTGGGAACAAATTGCATTGTTTATTGTTCAACTAATTATAAGGTTTTTTCAGCTTTGGAATGAGCTTCCATGATATACTCTGAGATTCTCATTCAGCTGTCAGTTGCCGTGCAGGCACTTTAACACAGCTGTTGTCTAATTTGTTCTACCATCTCTCAAAATGTCGTTGTTCGTTTGTATGAATAAATACTATATTATCTACATCTTCACTGTTTGATAGAGTTCACTCAAATACATTAAAGCAAAGTAACTTATTGCTGCCAAAATCTACCATATTCATTCAAATTAATGTCAAAAACCAATGAAATCATTTGCATAATATGTTTTGATGTATTTCTATACTGCATTCATACTGCTTACCGATAATGACACAACGCTGCGCCTACATTTTGGATAGCGTTTCTGATCGTAAGAATTCAATGTGGATTTTCAATTCAATGTGGAGCGTAAGAATTCAATGTAGATTCTCGTATGCGGATTTTCTCCTTCAGGGATAACTGTCACAGTACACAGCCCAAGTGTAAGGGCATATAACAACTGTAAAATCCATCGTAAGTATCATATCACATAACGTTGAAAACTCATAAAAATATTAAGTTGTGCAAAAACACACTAAACGCCACAAACATAAACAGTTCTTCATTTATATATTAAACACTAATTTTGCGTACTACTATTTTTTAAATTGATTTATATGTAGATCAATTAAATTATAGTTTGGTTTGAAATTTTCGAACTAAACTATATTTAACTGGAACTTAAACAACCAAGACTATGCGTGACGTTCTAATACAACTCTTGTAATTAGCTGCAGTACAGTGAATGATGCACTGCTTCAACGTTCTACACTATAGAATTAATTTTTACTTCCTTATACGAAGTAAAAAGGAATATTGTAATCGCGAAAATTTTCGAGTATCATATTTCAAAGAAAATATCCATTTTGACCGTTAGCGAATGCAATTTAACGAAGCGTTTGCGTAATATCTGAAGGTAAGGACAGAATAAAGGACTCTTTTCCCTCAAAAAAAAATCTAAAACTGATTTAAAATGGATTCTGAAGAGATTTTTTCGTGGCGTCTGTGCGTGCGTACGTATCTATGTATGTATCCCGTATAACTCAAAAACAAATGACCTCAAAACGTTGAAATTTTCTACATAGGACTGTTATAACATGTAGATGTGCACCTTCTATTTTGGATGCACTGTTATTGGGCTCAGTGAGCTCAGGTTCTTTATTCATATATGTTTATAAATTGCGCCGTTTATCCTTTAAAAGTGATTGAATTATGTTGTTCTTATCTTCCGGTTAAGGTTTTTATGCCTTTAGTTAACCTGCGTGTTATAATTGCGGAATTATCCACAATTTGTCCAAGTTATTTAATTGCGGCTAAGCGTAATTATTTTGGCCATAGCTGCCATATTTGTTTACACTTGAAACTTAACAGAATAGTGGATTTGTTGCCAATCTAGAAGCACTAAACTTCGCAACAACAACAAAAACGCCTTCTTTTATTATTATCAATTAAATCATGCTTAATCCATTCTGGAATTTATTCGAGGAAATGAGTGTTTAGAATTTATTTCGTAATTTTGAATATAGATATTTTGAGTTTTTATGTATTTTTGCCTTGTAGCAAAATGAGATCTGAATTAATTGAATGAGAAATACTGAATCTTCTGTGAAAAACTGTTTCTTTCTTTCTTTTTTGGTGGGGGGTTTAATTTCTTTTATACATAGTTTTAGATTTATCATAGTATTTCAATAGAATATATGGCAACATTAGATAATTCTTCAAATGATATACATAATTTTTGTGCATTCTGAGTTACAAAATGAATGAGATGTAACGATGTTAAGTGAACCTAGCGCCAGAATGTCGCTATGGTAAACAAATATAGTGAATTTTAAAAGTGCATTTATTCTATAGTGATTTATGCGCTATCCATGAAGTAGATTTAATTCAATCCAATAAGTTTAAATGAAGTGCAAGAAAAATGCGTATAATTTAATATTCCGGACAAGGAAGTCATGTGATGTACATATCAGATTTTTTATTTTACAGGTAATTTCCCGCTGCGAGTGTTCAGACCGCTTTTATAAAATTCTGCATCTTACTTTTTTAAAAAATATTGTTATTAGGGCACTTGTCAGTATTTAACAAAATGAAACTCTTAACCTTCTTAAGAAAACAAAATAGGTAAGCAAAAAATGTTAGCTTACTTTACAATACACACTTAAATCCCCTATTTACTTTTTTACACTTTCTGTTCTAAAAGTAATGACGTGCTTATAATAAATCGCTTTAATGTACGTCATTTCGCAATTAACATAACTCACGTGATAGTTATATAACTTTAACGGCGCATGTACTAACGTAACGCTTAGACCAATAATATATTTAAAATTCCCAAAATTAAAATTTTATAGGTAATAGATGTAAATTCAAAACAAAACTGGAGTTTTCTTATCGAAACCTTCATATTGGAAACTTCGTATTTCTTCTTTGCTTCTTCGTCCTGCTAGCTTGTTGCCATTTACAGCTTTTTCTGTGCATTCTAAAAATTTATTTTTCTTTACAAAATTAATTATAACGAAAGATTTACCAATATAACTGTTCAGGAATAAGCCACCTTTCGCGCCTAATTAGCGTGTATATATTTAAAACCTGATGTTACCAATAAAAGAAAGTATTTAGTAGATTACAATGGCAGATATGTCTCCTTATAAATCGATCGACGTCAACGGTTCTCAACATTTTGACTAACGCAAACCATCTAAACAAAAATTAAAAAACTTTAGCATCACTACATTTTACAATGATTATTTTTCAATTTCCCAATAGAAATATGAAACAAAAATATTTTGCCATTTTCACAACCTGTTGGCTATTTGTATTAAATATGCACACATAAAAGTGTTAGATTAAAAATTGGTTACCATTTTAATTATCAAAATTTAAGTCATAATACTTTAATTCTAAAATTTATTGCGAAATTTGAGCGTGTTTAAAATACATCAATTTCTTTATGTCTGGTTATTTTTCACTTAGCTTTACCAGTAAAGTACGAACCACTTTTAATTTTCTGTATTTTTTTCCAAATATAAAATAGAAGAAAATCCTTTTTCACACAAATAGGTTGTGCAAAAACGGAAATAAAAATTTAATAGCTTTGTTTGAAATGCATTTAAATTCCTTTTTTTTCAGTTCAGCCTAAAGTTAACAAGTGTGTCATTTTTGAAATCTTCAGTTAGAAATCAATCATAGAAAATTTCTATCAACTGTCCTTTTCCTTCACGCGATTTTTGAATTTAATAGTTTAAAATACTTTGCATTCCACCTATTTTTCTCATGCGTCCCACCAGTTGAGAATCACTGATCTACGTCATAATCAAAAGTGATTTCAATATATTCAATAAGGTCGACAGGATTCGAAACTATTCGAAGAAGCCCCAATGAGTTTCGAATCCTGTCGACTTCCATTAAAATTATTGAAAGAAGATTGAGCGCATAACCTTGAGCGGACTTACCTATGTTATCTTATAAGGTATTTCTCCCGTCTTCTTAGCATGCCTTCGTGGTGTAATGGTCAACACATTCGGCGCGTATCCGAGAGTTCCGAGATTCAAATCCCGGGGAGGACATTGCTGATTTGTTTCTTCTCTTGCTCCAAAAATACGTAATAAATTGTCAGTGGCGCCCGAACTAAAAAAAGGTGGTAGATGATCATTCTTTACCACCAAGATTTTGCGATTGGGTCCCCTAATCCCCAGTCGCGGTTTAAAAGGGGGCTTATATAAGGTATTTCTCCCGCCTTCTTAGCATCCCTTCGTGCGTAATAGTCTGCATACTCGGTGCGTATTCGAGAGGTTCTACTTCCGGCGAGGGTACTGTTAATTTTTCATGACTTTTGTTTCAGAAAATATCCTGACGAACTCTACAATCTGTACAAAGCATTTTTGTTCAATGTAAAAATAGTTAAATTAGCCAGAATGGCATGTATGTCTTCACAAATCGTTCACGTTCAAATCGTTTGTTTTCATTGTTCACATTTACCTCATCATTAAAAATGATTTCGTTACAGACATACTAATAATTCTTATATAATATACATATTAAATTTTGTATGAATTTTTCTATTGTGTTTATTTAATAATGAAATCAAAGTTCATCTTAATAAAGCATATAAAGGAATGCTGCATGAAAAAGATCACTCACAATTATGTTTTCTATTTACAGGCTGTGCCTCCACTTCCTGCCCAGCACCTCCAGTCTAGTGTCCAGTGCCCTGTTTGCAGTCCACCCGGTTCACACAGAAGCCGTAGGTAGCTATGACAATCTACCGATTTCCGAAAGATTTTTACGTCCACTTTGTTGGATTCCTAACGCTTTAATTTGAAGCAATTCCTACGCATAAACATACAATAATATAACAATATCTAGACAACCATTATTGTTTTATTTACCCTTCACAATTATTTAATTTCTAGTCGGCAATACGTGTTCAGTATTTATATTTATATATTTTAGTAGTACAATAGTACAACATAATTTTAGTGGTGTAATAGCTTGGCGTTTATATACAGGGTGTTTATAAAGTTCCGTACCCATTTTGATGTTTAATAACTCATAAAATAATAAAGATAGATTAAAATTAATAACATAAATGGTTAGATAGACTCAAAAAGTTTCATGGCCCTTGTCAATGAACTTCCACGCGTGCCCCCGTCTTCGCATGAAGAATATCAAGTCGATATTCAATTTCACGCCAGGTACCGGCAAGCATGTCGGCATCCACACAGGCTGTTGCGGTTATAATTCTGGGTTTTAATAATTCTGGTTGTAATTCTGGTCATCAATGTTCGACACTTTCCTTCTGTAAACGTTGTCCTTTGCAAATCTCCAAAGGAAAAGGTCCAGTGATGTTATATCAGGTGATCTGGGTGGCCAAGGAATTAGACCTCCTCGTCCAATCCACCTTCCAGTAAAATGGTCATTCAAAGAACTACGAATGATGGTAACCCAATGTGGTGGTGCACCATCTTGTTGCAAAAAGACATGTGGCTGAAGCTCTTCTAGTTTTGGAAATACGAAGTTTTTCAACATGTCTAAGTATACGACTGATGAGACCGTCTTTTCTGTAAAAACGAAAGGCTCAATGACTCGGTCGGGCATTAGTCCACACCACACATTAACCTTTGGAGAATCCTATTGTGCTTCACGGTATTCATGAGTTTTTTCGATCCCCATATGCGCACATTATGTCGATTAACAATGCCAGAAAGATGAAAGGATACTTCGTCGGAGAACATTATGCGCTTTAGAAATTCAGCATCATGTTCTATCCTCCTTAGCATATCTGTTGCAAAGGCCATCCTCCAATGGTTGCCAAAGAGAGAAAAATGCAATTAATAAGCAGACGATCTTTAGAAAAGTACAGATATTTAGATTGGAAAATGAAATTATCTGAAATTAACCACACGCGCAGACCATATTTACAAAAGTAAAGATTTTCAAACCTGAAGAGGAAAATATGTAAGTTATTGCATCAATAAATGCGATAAGTTTGTTTATATCTTTATTAGTTTTATGAGTTATTAAACATCAAAATGGGTCTGGGACTTTATAAACACCATGTATTTTAAGTGGAATAGTAGCGCGATGTTATTCATAAAAAATATTTACTCGGTCAGCAAAGTTAAAATATAGCTACTTGACGGAGTATGGAAACAAGCAACAGTATAAAATGCTTGTAATCTTAGTCAGCGACAAACACTGTACTTCAACCATACGCATCCATGACAGTCTTCCAGCGGCTATCAGGCAGGGTTACAGCCGAAAGCATCGCGGACGAAAACTTCTTTGAGAAAACAACGCAAGGCGAAAATGTCGCGGTTCGAAACATCATGGGAGAAAAGAAACCAAACAGAAAACATCGCAGTTCTAAATCATCGTGTTACAAAATAGCGGGGTTGAAAATAAGCAGTTCAAAAACTTCGCAGTTGAAAAACATCATCGTCGAAAATATCGTGGTACAAAATAAAGTACCTACCAATCATCGCATAACGATAACATCGCACACAATGCATTTTTCAAATCCCATACTGATATATTATATAACTGACTTTCGTGATAACTAACAGATCGGCATATTAATGGGCACAATCGAAAAATTGATTGCAGGCTATGCATGAACATGTTAACGACATTTTAACAACAAAAGGAAACAAAACAAAATATAATTTTCGTTAAAATAGTATCATATTGTTATGGATTTCATATTTATTCGGTTATTTATTTAGAATTGTAATTAAAATTGCTTTACATTTCCCGTGCAACGCAGACGATTTTTAAAGAGAAAGCTACGTCAAAAAAATAATAAAATAAAAGAGCGCGTGCATTTAATGTTTAATAAATAAATATCTCGTAATTACTGTTGCTATCCAGAAAAATCAAGATTGTTCTACTGATAATTATAAAAAATTTTATAAAAGCCGAATTGAAACACCTCATCTCAGTTGTTGCTGTTGTTGTAGCTGTTAAACCTGTAGCTGTAAAAAGCGAACTGCTGTTTGTTTACTTAATGCTGTTATGGATTGTAACGATCTTGCTGTGAGATAGAACTATTTTATCTGTTTTTAACTGGGTTTTTGCTAAACGTTTGAGATATTGTGATATTGTGCGAATATCTCTGAAAAAATATTTCAGCATTTTGATTTATTTCTTGTGGAAAGAATACATTTTTTTAACTTTTACGACTTGTGCATTCAATCCATATCGAACCCGTGTTCACACAACAATATTAACAAATGTGAAGGAAAATAATTTGATTATTAACTGAGCATGTTTTCTAGAGGTAGCCTTCTGCAGTTTATGTTCCTTTCATTTTTAGACTGTATTCTTCATAAAAAAATTATCAGTGAAGCTTTATAAAAAAAAGGGTAATTTGTTAATGACCTTTGTTAATTAACTATGTAAATTTAAAATTAAGTTCTATAAGTTGCATTAATTTTGTTCTCATTTTCAATTTTTAAATGCTCAAGTTTCCATCTTAGAGCAAAAATTCAAAAATAGGAAATATAGAATTAAAAGAATCTATCTTTCCTTCTTGCGCTCCCAAATCATTATGCAAACAAACATTTACAACATATAAAACTTGAAAGCGCATGTGTGCGATGTTATCTTCACGCGATGATTTGTAGGTACTTTATTTTTTACCGCGATATTTTCGACACCGATGTTTTTAAACGGCGAAGTTTTTTAACCGCTTTATTTTCGATCACGATATTTTGTACCATGATGTTTTCTCTTTGCTTTCTTTTCTCCCACGATGTTTTGTACCGCGACGTTTTCGTTCGCGACGTTTTCTGTGGACACCATTAGACAGAGGCGTAGATAAGCAATGACAAAATGCTCCTAGCCTTACTCTAGATCGGAATATTTTATTATGCTACGAATGATTTAGTTTATTTAATTACAGCAAAGCACTTGAGAACTGCCTGCATAAGGAATGCCTTAACAGGAGACATTCTAAGGAAACCTAACTCGCATACACCACATGGGAAGAGCCACGAAAACGGCCATGCAGCCAGCCCGTTTTACAAAAGTCGAGCCCCGGACCGAATTACCAGCGTTCGGTGACTTTACTTTTCGACCGCTGATAGGCCTATGCCTTGACTGAATTCGTGATTTAAGATAGTCGTTGTGTTTAATTTTATCTTCGTTTGCATTCTCAACAGCTGTTATTTGAAGCCTCTAGGGTAATAAAGAGTTTGAATTAATCAGTCATCATTACATGTGCGGAATTACTATGAAAAACTTAAATATACATTTACTTTTTATTCAACAACACTGGATGTGTATAAGTGTATTTTATTAGAAACTAGCAAGAGAACTATAAAGAATGTCAGATTCACTCTTTTACGTTATGAGACTATTAACATAAAATATTCTGAATATAAATGAAACAAAAATTGCTTTCGGAGTTCTTTGCATAAAGTAAGATAATTAATAACTGAAGTAAACTATCAACGTAAAATGAAGTCTGAAAATTGCTATTTTCCCCATCGTCAACGTTTATGAGCGCTTTTTAAGGGTACATTTTTTATGGCAAAAATGCTGTCATCAATAAAGCTTTGCATTGGGGCTGTATAAAAATTACTTAGGTAAACTTTTGAAGCTTTGGTTATGCAAAATTATTTCTCTTTCGATTTGGTGGTTTATTGAGTAATTAGATTTAACTCCGGAGAAGGTAATTTTATTTAAGCGTCAATTCGACGTAATACAGAAAAGTGAAATTAAGACGTCTGATTTACCATATTCAGGAAACAAGTAACACTATATCAAATATAACTACTCACTCACATGAGCAATCAACTTTAAAATGAAATTTAGAGCATCTCCGCTGTCTTTCTGTGATTTTAAACTGGATCCTGCTCAGCTATTTTGTTCTTTTCCGGTGAAAAGCACTGCAGGTAAACTGAAAGGTACAACTGGAGACTGTTGTTGTTGTTACCAATCACAATTGCCTGACAAAGGTGAGCACAAGCCCACGACATTCATTGTGCAAGGAGTCAAATGCGCCTATCGTTGGCAAGAGCCCCGAGCAATATATATGTGACAGATCGACTTTAACTCAGTTCTGCTCCCTATTTTGAGAGAAAGCACCGCGAAGATAATTTTATTTTATTAATTTTATTACCCATGGTCCGAGGGTCTCCTACTCCTCTTCTCTTGCCATCAACCTCTCGAGATGACTTTCGGCTCGCCGCAAATTTAGAGTGCCCTCATGCTGCACAGACACTGTACATTTATAAACATACATGTCTTCTCCGGAATTCTAATCCGGTACTTTCGGTGCAGTGGTCAGGGTCATTGGAATTTGTTATAAATTATGTAAACATTTTCCAAGAGTCCTGTAAATATTGTTGCAGGTTTTCTTTACGTACGTACGGGTTCTTGGATTTGGAGTGAATAACGATGGCACTGGATGAAGAATGGAAACAATGTATTAACCAGTATTATTCTAGACAGCTTCAAAATCGCATTTACAGCCGTCGATAAACTACTATAAATACGCTGAAACAATCAGCGACAATGTCAGGCTATCAGACTATAACGGTTAAGACAGCTTCACAGCAAAGCACCAGAGTACAATTCCCGACTCTGCTCGGTCGTTCTCTATACTCTACGTACTCTAGAGACTCTCCACGCTACAACTCGCGAAGGACTCGACGATGCACTAGAGTACAGCTTCAGACTCAGTTTGGTCGTTCCCGGAGCTCAACACACTCTAAGATAAAACTCGACGATGCGGTAACTCGCGATACACTAAAAGACTTTCTCGATGCACTCGATAACCAACTCGGCACTAGACTTCGATACACTTGCTCACTTGACTCTTAACTGACTCGAATAGTCACTCACTGACTGACTATCAACTCGATAGACTCCGCAATGACTGACTGTCCACGCAGCAGCGGGATTTATATAGCTTTTGGCTTATGTTCGAGGACAGTATAGGCTAAACCAGGAGGAATTCGTTCCAGAAGTTTCTCCATTCGTGTATGACACGTCGCCAAATGTGACAACCCTGCCTTTCCTTACCATTTTCTGACAACCCTAAACCTGCTTTGCGGGGAAGCTATTCTACCGCGCCTGGACATATCGTAACAATATTTTTAATTATTGTACAATATTGTTCTGTAAGCTTCACTATGTAGCTCAGAACCAAGAAAATTAATTTAATAGATATCCCGTTAGAGTATTTATAAAATTTAATTAATTTAAACTTAATATCGAGTGAAATGTTTTTCAGCATTTTTTCTATTTTGTAAATTTTATTTAAATTTTATAATGCGTTATTTTATGTCAATTTTCATTCCTATTAAGCTTCGTTTCATTGCTCTGCTACAATGTAAATTTCCAGGGCGCGTGATATTGAAATTAAGGAGAATTAAGGAAGTATTTAAAGGAATTATTTGAAAGTGAAATTGGAGAGTGCTCTGCCTGCTTGAAGGCCAAGTTGCTAACTTTGAATCTCTAACGATTAGAATTCTGCGGCGTAGAGTTATTCGTCCGAACAGACTTGTTTACATCGACTTTGACCAAAGTCGGCTTCAGCGCTAGTTAAAGTGCGAAGCCGTTAGACTAGACATAAATTTCATTAAATTTAATTTATCCATTATTTTTTATTTCATTTATTTTATTTTATTTTTTTTTTATTTTTCATTTTTATCATTTTTTCAAGTGTCGGCTTCTGTAAGCACGAGTTGGTACCATCTTTATTTGGATTAATAAAAGGATACATTAGACCCTTTCTCTGTCTCTATTCTACTTAAAAGACACAGCTAAAATTCTCATGCTACCACGGAACACCGAACTGTGTAAGTTTCTTTTTTTTTTACTTTTCTTTCGGTTAATAGTGATTAAGTCATTAAAGCAGCAAACTCTAAGTGCTCTAACACGGATACCTTTCGAAGACTACTTTATAGGCTGGTTTGATAAGATTTTTATGACTTACCCATGCGAAACAACGAAAATCGTGTCATCAAAATATCACTCATATCAAATCTCCATTATATACTAGTATGCAAGCCATTATATAATAATGTTATGTATATAATAACTACACTCATGTCCAAAATTATGTTTACATGCATAAATTCACGGATTTCTCAGAGACTATGACTTATAATTTAATGAATTTTCGTGGAATCATACATAACATGATGACACATAAATGCAAAAGAAAAAATTGAAGATCACCTCATATGATATAAAATTGTAGCATGAAACAATAAAATGGTAATAAAGTGTGACAAAGAGAGTTAAGAAAAAAAGGAATGATTCAGAAAAAGAATTATGTCTTACGAATTTAATATGGAATATGATCTCCCCTGACTTGTACACACCTATGACAACGTGTTTTAAGGCTGGAAATAACGTTGTTAACCACAGTTTGGGGAATTAATCTCCCCTCTTCCAGCAATGCCGTCTTCAGAGCATTTACATCTCTAGGAGGAGGATGTATACGTGCAATTGCTCTTCCAAGGTAGTCCCATAAGTTCTCTATCGGGTTAAGGTCAGGAGAGTTTGGTGGCCAAGGTATTCGCTTAATGTCTTCACTTTCAAGGAATTCATCAACGAGGTTTGCTCGATGTGGACGGGCATTATCATCCATAAATAAAAAGTCAGGTCCATATGCACCCCTGAAAAGTCTTACATAAGGATCTAAGACCTCATCCCGATATATCTGGCCTGTCACAGATCCGCTGCTGAACACGTGTAGGGGCGTACGTCCATCGATCATTATTCCACCCCATACCATCACACCTCCACTACCGAAACGGTCACGTTCCACAATGTTCGAGGGATCATTTCGTGTTCCTGACTCCCTCCAGATGTAAACACGTTTAGAATCACCAGTTAAACTAAACCGCGACTCATCAGTAAAGAGAACATGGGACCATTGATGTTCAGTCCAGTTTTGATGTTCTTTACACCAATTAAAGCGATCCCTCTTTTTCTGTGAAGACAGTAAAACACATACCCTTGGCTTTCTGGCATAAAGGCCTTTTTCATTAAGCCTTCTGTAAATTGTTTGCCGTGATGCAATAGTTCCAGTGGCGGCTGCTAGCTTTGAACTTAACTGGCGAGCAGTAGCCTTTCTGTTACGACGGGCAGTTAATGCCAGATACCGATCTTCAGAAGCAGTTGTCATTCGTTTCCGACCTTGTCCAGGCCTCCTTACAGCACTTCCATCATTTTTAAACTGTTTCCATAGCTTAGAGAATGTCTGTCTTGAAATATTCAGACATGTGGCTGTTTTCATGATTGACTGCGCTGCTTCTAAACGGCCGATAATTCGCCACTTTACAGATTCTTCCAAATGATACTTCGAAGCCATAACAAACCGCTTTGAGGTCCTACACACTGAAATCAAACGCTATGTTGCAGAAATTCACTCAAATATTCAGTTTGCGCAAAGCGCTTGATTCACCCTTGGATGACGTAACGCCTAGATTTACATATCACAAACCGTTTGATTACTTTTGATTGGATAATGCTAATTAGGCTTGTTTTTCACACATTCCCTGCAAATACGGATCACATTGATCCGATATTTCATTGAATATCATCATTTTTGGGTATGTAAAGATAATTTTGGACATGAGTGTATATAAAATAATATCATGCAGACCATTATATAATCCGTTATGTTATATTAGGAAATTAATAACAGTTTATTTGATTAGATGGCAATCCTGTGTTGTTCCACATATAACATAATGAGTCGTATAAAAAGTCTCTGCGGTTTTTTCCCACTAGATGGTTTTGATGCGTATATAACCGGCAACGCACACCTGATTTTTCAAACGAACATGTGCTTAAAAGGCGATATTCAGCTTCCAATGTTAGTGAAGATATCTTCTCTAATTCGTTGCTCGTGTAAAAAGATGTATTGTTTTGAA
Source organism: Stegodyphus mimosarum (assembly GCA_000611955.2). Taxonomy (NCBI): domain Eukaryota; kingdom Metazoa; phylum Arthropoda; class Arachnida; order Araneae; family Eresidae; genus Stegodyphus; species Stegodyphus mimosarum. Next base: position 9,021 of record KK114206.1, on the reverse strand, counting down.
AATGAGGAAAATATCTGAAGAAATAAGCTATGTGATGCTTTTTTACTGTAAAAAGGGTAAAAAGGTTGCAAAAACATGCCGAAAATTTATCAAGTGTACGGTGAGAATGCTGTGAGTGAAAGAAGGACACAGGTGTGGTTTGATATATTCCGCTCCCTAAATTTCGATGTCAAAGATGCACCTCGCTCTGGTCCACCAGTCACTGAAAAAAGGTCGATGAAATTTTGCAACTGGTGGAGAAAACCGGTCCGGAAGTTTGTAGAGTCATTAGGATTTTTGAAATACGAAAAAGGAGCAATGCCCTCGCCAGAACTAAAACCACGAACCTCTCGAATATGCGACGAGCATGCTGATTACTTCACCACGAAAGCAGGAGAAGAAGGCAGGTGAAATATCTTATATACGCCCTCTTTTAAAGAGCGACTGGGGATTAGGGGACCCTATCTTCCAATATTGGTAGCGTAAAATTATTATCCACCAACATTTATTTCGGGCGCCACTATAGAGACATTTGGTATTTTTTTAACGCAGGAGAGGTGAAAAATGAGCAATGCCCAAGCCGGGACTCGAACCACTGACCTCTCGAATACGTATCGAGGGTGCTGACCATTACGCCAGGAAGCCATGCAAGCTGGTGGGAGAAATACCTTATATACTCCCCCTTTTAAAGGGTGACTGAGGATTAGGGGACCCGATCAACGAATCCTGGTGGTGGAGAATTATCATCCAACGCCTTTTTTTATTTTGGGCGCCACTGTAGAGACATTATGCAATCGGCAGGACATGGACTTCTCCAAAACGCGCCGAGCGTGCTGACAACTACACCACGAAGGCCTGCTAAGAATTCGGGAGAAATGCCTTATATACTCCCCCTTTTAAAGGGCCACTGGGGTTTAGGGGACCCAATCGCCAAATCCTGGTGGTGGAGAATCATCATCCACTACCTTTTAGTTCGAGCGGCACTATAGAGACCTTAGGTTATTTCGAAGCAGGAAACATGAAAAATGAGGAATGCCCTCTCTGATACTCGAACCACGGACCTCTCAAATACGCGTCGAGCGTGCTGACCACTACTGTCAGAAAATAACGGAGGCACTAAACATCAACCACATGACAGTTTGGAATCATTCGAAAAGAGCAGGCTACAAAAAGACCCCTTTTCTCCTGTATATACAGACCCCTTTTCTCCGGAGGTGTCGGCGTAGGAAATACTGTGATGCTACTGGCTAGGATCTGTACTTAGGGAATCTCGACCACGGAAGTCAAAAATCAATCATCACAGGACTAGAACCTCCGTTCATTCGGAGGATAATTCAGACTGGCCAGGGACCATATCGCACGGTCTTGGCTGTCCCTTGGATCGCAACATTGTTAGGCTATTCTTGGGAGTTTGGCCCTATTCCAAACCCCCAAGTTCCAATTGCTGTGGGAATGATTTGGAGGATCGCCGAAGTCTGGACTTCAGTCTCTGAGAGTGTAAACCAGGGCAGAAGTTCATCTCTGATTTTCTGTTCTATACGTACGGACAGAATAAAGCCTATTTTATTCCAAAATAGATTGTAAAATACCACAACAGAAACACAGTATTCTCAAGCTTGTCGGAAATGTATGACATAATTTCAAAGTCAAATTAAAATATGAAATATGAAATGCAAAGTAACACATGCCAAAATAAACTTCAGTTCGGCTTCTAAATTCTCGCGAAGCAAATGCTCCTTACCGAAGCTAAAGCTGAAGAATCAATTTAAATAATAGGGAGGTGAAAACAAAATAGCGAATGAACAAGTCTTCCAAAAGTTCTCTCTGAAACTCTAGATTTCTGTGCGTATATACGTTACCGCTAATGTGAGAAAGTCGTTAATGTAGGCATTACCTAGTTAATCTGAAGATTAAAAGATTTGCTTCGTCAAAGTGCGGAATCAGTAGTTTTCCGCATTTTACCTAAGTAATGTTCACATTAACGGCTTCCGTGTCGTTAAAATTGGAACGTTCGTTTCTCTCATTTCCTTTCTCTTTCTATCCCCTTTGCACATTATCTACTAGACACTCGTTAAACTGAAAATCAGGTCTTTGTTAGAATATCACAGCGTTTCTGTACGCTTAAATTAACATAATGTTATTTATTCATTTTTCTATGTGTAAAAAATTAAGTTAATACAATCAAATAATCAAGAAATTGTTTAACAGACTCAATCATCAATCAGTTAAAAAACAAGACTACAAAAAATAAAGCGGTTTAAAATATTATTATAATTGAGGAAATGAATTTGCAAAACCTATGATAAAATTATGCTCACTTATTAGTGCAATCTAAAGATTGGTGACACTTTGAATTACACAGCAAATGGATTTTGCTACAGGTACAGATACAGGTTGAAATGTAATACGGCACCCAGTGCTTCCTGTAAGTTAATGAATATAGTCCTATTACATTTCCATTTTTATTAATTTTGAATATAATAAACAAATAAGTGTTTCCGGTTTGTGCCTTTGCACTTACAAACTTTGGAGCCATTTCCAGAATTTTGGTAGTACAAATTTTGTAATAGGAGGAAAATATAGCTAATTGGTAACAATTTGGTAGTATATACATAAACATTTGAAACAATTAAGACACAATAACACGCCGAACGAAACTAATTCAGAAGTCAAAACAACAAAAATCAGCGTAATATTCTCAATATTTTCACAGGACTAGTTTCGATGGTTTTTACCGAACCGTCATCCTCAGCTGCGAAACACGTAAATGAAGAAGATCGGAAATAATGATTAGATAAGATAAGAAAGCCTGGACAAGATAATATAAAAGTGTGTATAAAAGTATATAAAGAAAAACTAAATAAAGCTCACATCGCAATGAACTCTATTAACTCTGAACAGCTTTATGAAATACTATGACCGACTACGAATGAACCTATGAATACACCATTACAAACGACAAATGGACTATTACGTATGAACTCTAAAGCCTGGACAAGATAATATAAAAGTGTGTATAAAAGTATATAAAGAAAAACTGTCCATATACACTCACGTTTGTGAAAATTGCAACACCATGAAGGACTTACGCGAGTGAGCTGAAATTTTAAGGAAATGCAAAGTAGCGCATGATATGCAAATGATTAGAATTGCAAATCCGTAGCGCATGCGTATGCTGAGCAGCGCCCTCTGAACGGCTGATGGATCCGAATAAATAGACGGCTGTAGCGAGGCGTGTATGGTTATCGGTGGTTATCTGCTAGTGGTAAACGTTAACTCAATCTGTACTTATGCCTCGTCGACGAAAGAGAGCGAGATTTGAACAACTTACAGAGTTTGAACGAGGGAGAATCATCGGCCTTCGTGAAGCTGGATTGTCGTATCGTGCAGTAGCCTCTCGTGTGCAGCGTAACAGCAGCACAGTGATGCGCGTTTGGAAGCAGTGGACGGACGAGTGTCGGACAACTCGGAAATCCGGGAGTGGACCCCGAAATGTGACGTCAGCTCGCGATGATAGACACCTGGTCCGCATGGCGCGGACGGACCGTACAGCTTCCTCTAGACAATTGGCAGCACTGTGGTCAATAGCTACAGGTGTTTCATTGTGTGCTTCATCAATTCGTAGACGTCTGCTGCAGTGTGGACTGCGCGCACGGACTCCTTTATACAGGATCCCCCTAACGCACGACCATCGCCGCCTGCGGCTACAATGGGCCAATCAGCATAGAGACTGGCGTGCTGATTGGCAGCATGTCGTGTTTTCTGACGAATCCCGCTTTAATTTGTGGTACCATGATGGCCGCATTCGTGTCAGACGCTATGCCGGTGAACGCCACCTTCCGGAGTGCATTATCGAACGCCACAGTGGACGAACACCCGGAGTTATGGTCTGGGGCGCCATAGCATATCATAGACGATCTCAATTGCTACGAATTGTGGGCAATCTGAACAGCAACCGGTATATCCGTGAAGTTCTACAGCCCGAAGCTGTTCCCTTCCTTCAAAGCTTGCCAGGCGCTGTATTTCAACAGGACAATGCCCGCCCTCATACTGCTCGGATTGTTAAATCCTTCTTTGCAGCGCAGCAGGTACAGCTTCTTCCTTGGCCTGCGTGTTCCTCGGATATGTCGCCAATTGAACATGTGTGGGATGTCATTGGTCGGCGTCTTGCTCGTGATCCTCGTCCTGTTGCGTCTGCAGACGAACTTTGGGTACGCGTACAAACGATATGGAATGCTCTTCCTCAGTCAGACATTCAAACTTTGTTTGACTCCATGCCACGTCGTGTAGCAGCACTTATTGCGGCGCGTGGTGGCCACACAAAATACTGATTCTGATCTCTTGTTCTTGTTTGTTTGCTTTGAACATTTAATCATTTATTTGTACCACTACCACTCAACTGTGTATTAAATTGCATTCAATTATGACGATTCCTTCTTGGTGTTGCAATTTTCACAAACGTGAGTGTATATCTTGTCCAGGCTTTCTTATCTTATCTAATCTTTATTTCCGATCTTCTTCATTTACGTGTTTCGCAGCTGAGGATGATGGTTCGGTAAAAACCATCGAAACTAGTCCTGTGAAAATATTGAGAATATTAAGCTGATTTTTGTTGTTTTGACTTCTGAATTTGAAACAGTGTCTCATGAATGTTGATTAGTAGTAGGTAGTAGCATAGTATATAATGAATAGATGTGATGATAGTGTACTAATAATATGTAATATACAGAATATAGTTCATAATGTTTCAGAACAGTATAAGTTTGTTAATTCATTCATTACAGTATACGATTGTTCGTGGTAGTTCGTAATAGTTCATAATAAATTTGTAATAGTTCGCAATAGTAATTGTTCGTAACAGTTTTACGGTGTTTTTACAAACATTCATGTATTATCAAACATTCTTGATTGTTCATACGTAATGGTCCATTTGTTATTTGTGATGGTTTTATTCATAAATTCATTCATAACAGGTCACAGCATTTCATAAAGCTCTTTAGAGTTCATATGTAATAGTCCATTTGTCGTTTGTAATGGTGTATTCATAGGTTCATTCGTAGTCGGTCATAGTATTTCATAAAGCTGTTCAGAGTTAATAGAGTTCATTGCGATGTGAGCTATATTTAGTTTTTCTTTATATACTTTTATACACACTTTTATATTAAACTATTATATATACTTTCATATGCACATTTATATACACTTTTTTATAGTTTGTAGAATTTAGCCATAGTATCTAATTAATCATATTAGATCTTTAGGATCAGGCTTCTAACAGATCATATGTTTCTAGTTCATAAATCATCATTTGTTGTATATGTTTGTATATTTATATTTCGTAATAGTAGAATGTACTTGTAATTCATAATAGAAATATTTATAGTTAATCTGTGAGGTTGTAACTGTTGGAGTTATTGGATAACTGAGCTGTGTTTCAGTAATTAGGATAAAGTTTTTCTTAATTCTAAAGTTGTAACTAGAACCCCACGAATACTAACAAGCGAATAATCGCTTAAGTGTGTAAACAAAACAGGTAAGAGTTAAGAAGGGTTCACAACCCTTTATTTTTCAGAATATTTACAATCAGTTTCTACTCGGAACTTTACACAAAGCCTCCACTTGGGCTTAAATAATAATGAATTTAAATTAAACTAAACTAGCTTAACTAAGTTATCTGGAAGGTATAGCCGAAGTTATCAGAAATCTAACTAGTTGGCCCCTAAGTATTAATTTAATCGGCGAAGCCAAACAAGGGCCTAAGGTATGGTCGAGCATAGCAAATAAGAAAGAACATTGCTAAAGGCAAACGCGCGCTAGTCACGGAATCTGACTCTCTCTCTAGAAGTTGGTGAAGTATCGACTTCAATAGTACTCTTTCTCATTTGCATTTACTGCGTTTCTGAAATTATATTCTGGCAGAAAATTGTAAGCTGAAATTAGAATAAGATAGGAAAGACGCAAAATTTAAGATAACTGTTAATAAACCTCTGATAAACCTTACACGTGATTTAATATGAAACGAAATATTAAGGGGTAGGCATTTGTATAATGTTTACGATCTCTTCTATCCGCACATACGCATTGATCGGAAGCAGAGATATTTCTTTGTTCAAAGTAGGAGGGGAATGGGCCATGTCCTGTGAGAAAGCAATTTATGTAGTGGTCGACCGTTCTGCATTGTTCGTTAACAAGAGGAGCGATTTCATACAATCTTCTACTTGTGTCGTTATTTTCCCATTCATTTTCCCTATTTCTATTCCATCATTTCGCGACAAGCACACTTATTTGTAGTGCATTCTGATTTGCAGTCACATTTTCTGATATCCTGTCCGATCAACAATTTAGAAGTATGTGGTTATTTTAAGCGCCCAGAAATGTTGCTGTTGTTCCAACAAGGATCTTATTTTCACTTTAACGAGAATATTATCAGCCTAATAGGTAATGTGCATATTATCTAGGTAATTTGAGAAATGGAACAATTTTCCGCAGATAAATGGATCACCCTAGTTGATCTGCGGATCAGCTAGATAATCTGCAGAATAACTGCTGATTTCCACACTTTAGCGGTAGCATAAATAAATTAACTACTTTGGATTCCGCTGAGAGTTGACGAAAATCGAATTAATAGAAAAGCACAAACCTAAAACAACTAGGCTAATTAATATTAAACTTTATAAAGGGTAATGTGATTCTTAATCTCATGCCTGAGTATATTCCCACAGAAAAATCTTCCACAGTAATTACAATAGGGTAATGGCGCATCTGTTTTTGACTAAACAATTCGAGCTCCTATTATGACAGAGCGGGGTTTTCTAGCTGCATAACAATTTTAACGGAAAATCTATTATGGAATGGAACCAAAGAAGCTCGCACTCTGTTTTCTGTGTAAGCATCCTCTCGACAAGACTTTCCTATCAACAGATTTTAAGGGATCAAATTTTTCGGCGATGGTATAGAAACAGAAACGATCGTCCAAGTGTAAGCCGTTTGACAGCGCAGCGTGTTTTTGCTAACCTCCAATCCAGTTGAAGCTTCTCATAATACATTTACTGTAACGTATTGTTGAGTGCGTACGGGTTCGTAACAGATTGAATGCACACAGGTTCGATCATAGGTTATTGAAATTTATTTTATCGAAATATACACTTCAAAGGTCTGGCATTTCCCACAGAAATCCTTGCACAGGCGTTCACAGTGCCATAGAGTAAAATCAGTAGTTACACTTCTAAGTACTAAGAACGTTAACCACAACGCAATGCAAATCCCATCTAAAGACAAAGCCAACGGAGATATCTCAGTTCACGTTGAACTAACAACTGGCAACAACAATAACTAAGCAACTGTGAGAGCAGATGTCCTTTCTTCGGCCTTATATAGTTTTCAACCAGCCGCCGAGGTATTTCTATTACTTTCTGCTTTTCGAAATCGAAAGCAATATAAGGGTCGAATTAGGGTTACAACTAATATAGCGATCAATTACATTTATTCAGTTACAATACTTATTAAAGTGATACAGGGATCGGACCGCAATGTCGCCAGATCTTCGCTAAGTTTCTGGACTTTGGGGGAAGACTCGCCAAATTTGGCGATAATATAAGACGCCAAAACCGTTGTCAGCTTGGCGAGGCGCCCATTTACTCGATAATGTTAAACGTACTTACCCTTGTATTCTTACTTTTATGTAACAGCTTTTCTCTTTAGGTTTTTCGCGTAACATTTTAGAGACATTAGGCATTTTTAAAGCAGGAGACATGGGAAATGAGCAACCCCTTCGCCGCGACTCGAACCATGGACCTCTGGAATACGCGTACAGCGTACTGGCCAGTACACCACGAAGGCATGCGAAGAAGGCAGGAGAAATACCTTATAGCCTCCCCTTTTAGAGGGCTACTGGGGTTCAGGTGACGCAATTGCTAAATCCCGGTGGTGAAGAATCAACATCCACCACCTTTTTTAGTTCGGGCACCAGTGTAGAGACATTAGGTATTTTTTAATGTAGGAGACAGGGGAAAATGAGCAATGTCTTCGCCGGAACTGAAACCACGCACCTCAGGAATACGCGCCCAGCGTGCTGACCACTACACCACGAAGGCATGCGAAGAAGGCGGAGAAACACTTTATAACATCACTCGGAAAAATGCAACGATTTCACATATAAATGCATTAAAATCATCTCTTTACGTACAAAATTCGTAAAAATATATATTACATTTACAAAACACTTACGGTACATTATATTAAATTTAAAAAATACAGCAATGAGAATCCTTATTTTACAATGTGGAATTTCATTTGGAGCAACGACGTAATTTATTTTATGTACAAATCTATTTGAAGAGTTACTTGTTATTTAAACTTCTTGATTATTTAAACTTGGCTTTATTATTTGATGTTAACAAACTAGCTTCGTAAAATTTATAGTAGTAGCTTATTTGAGCAAAGGCTTCTGAGTAATTTACGAACATAACATATATTTCAAAATTTATGCAGAAACTGTCGAAAACTTACTTTTATATATACATTCTAATAATAGTTTCATCAACTTGTCCCTGTGGATTTAAAGCTAATGGATACACGTCTTCTTCTAAATTTCAAAATTTCCAATAATTCCATTTTTATATTTCAGTTATTAGTATTATAAATATTTCTGATTCCAGATTAAATTGATTAATTGAGTTCTACATTAAATCCAGTTAAATACAAATCAAACACATTACCGTTGCAGAGAAGTCCGAAGTCTTCGCATTTAGAAACGTCTATCGATTTTTCGATTAAGCTATGATGTATCGATTAAAAAAAAGCGAGGAGATGTTTCATTTACGGTCCATTAACGACTTCGCTTTTTATCCTGCGATGTTTCTGGGAAATAATTAGCTGTTTGACGTCCTGCAAATATTTGATCTGCCAATTTTTGTTCTTTTCCCTTGATATGTGTTATGTCTGCATTTCATTTATCATGTACTTGGAAAATAAGGACGAGATATTTGATAGCTCAAAATTATTTCTCACTAAGATGTTGCCTGTGGCAGTTTCAGTAGAGTT
>KK114205.1:710877-725302 GCA_000611955.2 Stegodyphus mimosarum | reverse complement strand
TTATTGTTCTGCATCGTGTTTTCATCGGATACTCTCAAATCCACGAACCCGTAAAACGGAACAGTATAAATGTCTTACAGTTTTGAATAAATATACATCTGCTGTTTTCAAGTAATAACATTATAATGATTTATTAATTCAGAGTTGTGTAGTCAGCCTGATGACCCCACATATGGTAAGTAAGTATTATTACCATATGTGATATATTATTGCCATATGCGGTAAGTATTATTGCCATATATGGTAAGTATTATTGCCATATATGGTAAGTATTATTGCCTAACTGAACATACTGGTTATTTTCAATAAATTATTACTTGCCACTGACCTACTCGTATTTAGTGCTACAAACAAAAGTTTGAACATTGGCGTATAAATGTACATCATAATCAAACTCTAAACCTTTCTAAGATAGCTTATTGAAGAAGACGGGGCTGAAATAAAGTTGCACTCCCGTTCCCTTCATCACCGGCCATTAATCGAATCAAGTATAAATTGGGCTTCGGGAAGCGGCCTCCTACTTTAAGTGGCGCTGAGGAAGCACCAGTATCAGCGACATTTCCCACTTTTGATTTTACCATAATAGTGGAGGACAGTGGAAATTGAATTGCCTAGAGATAACTCGGTTTCCTTAATGGAGGGGGGCTTCTAAGTAATTGAATGGCGCTCTAATTTCATAACACTGAGAAATCCGCCTCCTCCTTACAATTATCTTTAAACAATTGCTCCCTGAAACGAGATACCGAAGAAATAATAGGGAGAACAGGGAATGCCAGTAAGCACTACGTTCAGGAATGAAATTCTTTACTGGATACAGATCTTAACTCGAGTATAAAAGAGTTTTAAACTCTATCAATGGACAAAGAATCCTTTAACAAAGTAACTGTTCTATTGAGATGTTTGAGCGGAGTGATTATAAAAGCGCTAAGAGCAAATCAGAGTACTTTCGGAAAGGGGAAATTGAAAGATTGATTAGTGTACGACGCATAGCAGCTTGAATTTTAGAAAATCCTGCTCGTTATCATATAGGGCAATGTGTCTCTTTAAATAAAATTAATTTAAGAAAAGGCATTATAAAAGAAAAAAAAATCTAAAATGTTTCAGATTTTAAATTACGTCCAAAGGGACGTTTATTTAACATTTTGTGTGTTACCTTTATTTGTTAAATGCCATGTTCTTCGCACTTAAACCATAAAATTCAGTTCAACAGCAATGTCGCGAAATAATTTTAAATTGAGCATATCTTTAGAAATTTCGGTACACGCTCTCACGCGCTGGAGATAAAAATGTTTTTCTGTACAACGTTGGTATTGCTGGCTTTGAAATCTTTGAGTTTGTTAATGAAAAATTCGTTAAAGTAGTAGAGAATATTATTACGAATTTCACATTTATTTGGCTATTTATTTAGAACTGTAATTAAAATTCCTTTTTATTTTCCCGTGCAACGCACGCAGACGATTTTTGAAGAGAAAGCTACGTCAAATAATAATAATAATAATAATAATAACATGCATACATTTATGCAGATTTTTCATTTTTTAAACTTTAATGCAGAGCGATAACATTTAGTGGCAACAATTTGAAAAGTGAATCGGGCATTCAGAGTGAATCAACGCAAAATCGCAAAACGAAAGTAATAGTCCTTCGGGACTAAATCCCTTTGGACTAAAAACAGAAATCTGAAGGGGATTTTGCATTACACCCAAAGGGACTTTTTTTAACGTTTCGTGCGCTACTTTTATTTATTAACTACCATGTTCTTTGCATTAAAACCATAAAATTCCATTTAATAGGCAATATCGAAAAATAATTTTTAAATAAGCATATTATTAGAATTCCTGATACATAATCACGCGCGCTGAAGACAATTTTTTCACCGTACAGTGTTGCCATTGCTCGCTTTAAAATCGCTGAGTTTGTTATTAAAAAACTCGTTAAAGTTTTACAAAATATGAAATCGATAATAAAATAAATTCCAAATTCGGGCTTCCAGATGACACATTCGATGGAACATCACGTTATGCAAAATTCGATGGCTCTAGGTACCGTTGTTTTACCGCAATGCGATAAAAACATTTAAGCAGATTCTTCATTATTTATTTATTTTTTTAAATATAACACAGAGCGATAATATTTAGTGGCAACAATCTGAAAAGTGAATCAACGTTTATAGTGAATCAACGCAAAATGCCAAAACGAAATTAATAGTTCTTCAGAGCAAATTGCCCCCTAGGACTAATAATTGCTGTGTTATTGATATATTATTGTTATGTTATTGAAAACTATTATGTTACTAATATGAAATTGCTATGTTATTGATATATTATTGATATTATTGTTATATTATTGAAATAATTATGTAACCAACTAAAGAAATATTACATATAATTATTATATATTACATTATAAAATACAAGTAAAAAAAATCTGAAATCTTTCAGATTTTAACGGTCGCCCGAAAGGGTTTGTTCAGGTTTTTCATGCTCTCGCTTAGCTCGCACTCTACCAGTCTGCTATGGCATTCATTCCTGGTAACCCATTTTAGCCCAAAGAGGCGTCAGAACCAAAGGGTGTAGAAACTATAATTACAGGAGCCAGATGGCGCTGTGCGTCTGACTTCCTTTTGAGTTAAATTTATTGCGATTGAGATTGCGAAGAATGATGAACTATGAAATGTTAAGTGCGAACTCCATATGTAACTCTAATTATAAATGTTTTCTTTTCGTCGTGTATTGTTTGTGTCGTCAATAAAATTGGATGGAATATTGTATTGAATTGATCTCGTCTGACAGGTAAGAAGCTTTGATTATTTTATTTGCTCGAATGTTGAATTAGAATTCTAAAGCGAAAGCGATTTTTAGATGTAAGTTTTATCAAAGGGCTATTAAGTCTCAAAACGGCATTTTGAGTCGTTTCACGCTCTGCCTTGATTCGCGTTTCAAACTGTTGCCACCAAATATTATTGCCACGACGAATTATATTTAAAGAAACTAATTAATGAAGAATCTGAATAAATGCATGAATGATTCTTGCATTGTGAAAAACGATGGTGCCTAGTGCCATCCAATTTTGAATAACGTAGTCCTCCAACCTAACATGGGCAGTCGGAAGCCCGGATTTTGAATATCGAACTTGTTTTATTATCGATTTCGTACTTTGTAAAACTTCACAAATGTTTGATTATTAAACTCAACGATTTCAAAGTGAACAATGGCACCACTGCACGGAAAAAAACATTTTTACCTCCAGCGTGCGAGACTCTGTATCAGAAATTCTAAAGATATGCTATTTTGCAATTCTTAAACATTTCGTGATGTTGCTGTTGAATTAAATTTTATGTGGTTTAAGTGCAAAGAACATGATATTTGTTAAATAAACGTAACAAACAAAACGTTAAAAAAATGGCCTTTTGGGCGTAATATAAAATTTGAAAGCTTTCAGAATTTTTTAATTATTATTATTAAGCACTGTTTTTTTCGCACTAACGCCATATACAATCCAAGAGAAAAATCGCAAAGTTTTAGGGCGTAGAAGCATATGCTTAGGACTCCCAATGCTGTGTTAAGTGTTAGCATATTTTTGTTTTCAGTCGTTTTTCAGTTTATCATATCAATGTTCAGTTTTCTCGATAAAATGGCTTACAAAACTTTTTTGTATCTTTTTAATATTAACCTTTATCTTTTGTGACTTTATTTTTTAAATATCACGTTCTTAGCCGTTATGTCACATAAAATTCAATTCAAAGGCAAAATAGTAAAATATTTTAAAACAACATATCTTTAAGATTCCCGATGGAATGATAGAGGTTGAAATACATATTTTATATTCACTATTCTTTTAAAACTATGAGCCTAAAATAGTTATCATAAAAAGAAAAGGTATGTAATGATTTCAAGTCAAGCTTGTGTACTTAAATAGAAATATTGAATATTTTAATTAAACATCTCATGATTTTAATACAGCTTTAATTAAAGCAATCACATTAAAAAGTAATAAAAAATATTAAGAAAAACTGTTTATTGGATTTACATCGTTTAGTTTATTACTCAATATACTTCTGCATTCAATTTATAATTATTTTAGGCTTAACTGAATGGCAACATGCTGGTGCATGGAAGATCAAAATATTTTATTTCTGGTTGCAATAATACATATTGCTTTCACAGATCCGAATTTGTTAACTAAATTTGAAGCATAAATATTTTACAGTTTTCTGAATGGCAACAAACTCGCACTTTCGGAATAAAAATATTTAATTCCGTGCAATGTTGCCACTGTTCGCTTTTAAATCATTGATTTTGTTAATGAGAAATTCGTTAAAGTTTTGCAACATATGAAATATGAATAATAAATTAAATTCGAAACACAAAATTCGGGCTTCCAGGTGCACCTGTTCAGATCTAGTTATTCAAACATTTCATAGCCTAAAGTAACTGTTTCTTTTTTTTTTCTCAAAGCAACGAATATATAGATCCTTCATTATTTAATTTTTTAAAAAACAATACTCGGCGATAACATTTACTGGCAACAATTTTAAAAGTGAATCATTTAAAGTGTTAATCAGCTTATTAGAAAAATGAATCAGCCATTTCTAAATTAATAGCCCCTTTTCGGTAATGGTTTAATAAAATGGTTTGTGAACACTAGGGTCTTGAAATTCTCAATGATGAAATTTTTATAGCTAGTAAAAATATATTAGTGTGCAAAACCTAAGCAAAAATTTCATATTTCGACATACATCCATGAAGCTGTTATAAAGAACTTTTTGCAATCATTACACTAACAGCCCACTTCAGTAGTGTTATTTTTAGTCCAAAATATAGTCCAAAAATAGTCTTTGCCCAGAAAGACTATTAATTTCGTTTTGGCATTTTGCGTTTATTCATTAAAAGCGTTGTTTCACTTTTCAAATTGTTGCCACCAAATATTATCGCCCTCTATTATATTTAAAGAAATTAAATAATGAAAAATGTATATAAATGTATGTCTGTTTCTCGCATAGTGATAAAACGATGGTACCTAAAGCTATCCAATTCCGAATGACGTAATCCTACTGCGAATATGAGCATCTGGAAGTTCAAATTTGCAATTTGCAATTTTGAACTTCAAAATAAATTCAATAATAAACAAATTCAATTGAATTTGAATTTGTTTTATTATCGATTTCATATTTTGTAAAACTTTAACGAATTTTTGATTAACAAACTCATGGATTTCAAAGCCAGCAATTGCAATGTTGTACAGAAAAAAGATTTTTATCTCCAGCGCACGAGACTGTGCTTCAGAAATTCTAAAGATATGCTCATTTTAAAATTATTTTCCTATATTGCTGTTGAACTGAATTTTATGGTTTGAGTGCGAAGAACATGATATTTAATAAATAAAGGTAACACACAAAATGTTTGAAAAACACCCCTTTGGACGTAATTTAAAATCTAAGACCTTTCAAATTTTCTCTTAAGATTTTTATTTATTTTCTATTTTGTATTTATTTTTTTTTCAAAAAGGGTGTTTTTTTATTTATGTTAGTTCTTAAACACGACAAGAAAAGGCTATAAGGTATTCTCCCGCTTTCTTATCGTGCCTTCGTGGTGTAGTGGTCAGCACGCTCGGCGCGTATTCGGGACGTCCGTGGTTCGAGTCCCGGCGACAGCATTGCTCATTTTTCAGCTCTCCTGCTTTAAAACAATACCTAAATGACTCTACAAGACTACTAGTGGAAATACATTTCCTCAAAGATTTATGGTTTAGGTGCCATTTCTGGCAACAGTAACACCCAGTCAATGCATCTTAAATTCTAATTTCCATGATATTAAAACTCAGGCAAATTCCACTTTACATACAAATTACCATTTCTAAAGTATTCAATACTACATACCATTCGTAATGAAAGCCACTGAACGCAGGTTTATTATAAAATTTCATCAAATCATTCGTTAAAATTAGCTAAGATCACAGCGCTTTTCAGCTCTGCTCCGTTAAAATTACATTACCATTCTTTAAAGCAGTTCTTTTGAAAATGGCTCTTTCACTCGTAAAGAAAACAATAGGCAACTAACAATCCTCTCTATTCAGCAGTTCAGCATTGCAAGAGAGCCAGAATATAAAGAAACCTTTCCCCAACGTCAGCGTGTAATTTCTGCTTACGTACGCAAAATTCTAACGTTCAGATTTGGGAATTTCCAACTGCATTCGGCTTATATTATATTGATATCGATTCCGAGAAAGAAAAGATTAAGAATGTCTTCAGCTGGTACCTAGATCTGATACGAGAAGAGAACTTAGTAATTTCACCGCTGAGTTCAAAAACCTCTTCAGGTTAGGAGAGGTTTCCGAAAAAGACATAGCGTTCGATCACCGACACTCGAAGGCAAAGAAATTGCAAGAATAAACGTGCTGCTGGGATTAACGTTTTTAGTGTAATGGTTAACAGATGCACCAATAATATTAGATCGGTGTTTAAGAAATATTTGTTTCATGTATTTACAACATGTGCTCATGACATGAAAAGCCATTGATTGAGCCATTAGGAATAAAGTGAAGTACATGAATCTTATGTAGAATATTTTTCTCTTCATGCCTGCAGTACGTTATTTAAAACGTGAAAAAACAAATGTTAGAATTACATTTTTTTAAATTACACTAATTTTGAATGTATAGTATTTCGTAATTGAAATAATGCAAAATCTTAAAAATTTATAACACATTTTAACAATTTATAACATTTTGCGTTGGTTCACTGTAAATGTCGGGTATATTTTTAAATCTCGATTATTAGAAAGCGAAATTAGTTCTTCCTCTTCATTCAAAGTTAATTCAAATACAGATGTATCCGTTATCACAAATGGATTACGAACCCCATCAATTTTTTTTTTATACCCAAATTTGGGAAATAATGAATAATTCTCTCCTCTAATGTTGTCAAATGGTCAATAACAATTTTATGAACAGCTTTATTAAAATCTTTTACGACTGACTTAAACATTTCCAAATTTCCTTCCTGAGCTTTGTTCTCCCATCAGTTATTTGGTTTTGGTATCTCACCAGTTTATCTGTTGAGTTTAATATATTTTCTTTCGGCCCTTGGATATCTGAATTTATGTTATTAGAAATAACAAAAATATCTGATAAGTAAGCTAATCTCCTATCTGCAGCAATCAAAGCTTCTCAAATTAAATTATATACTGAACATGCGCGAAAACGCTCCGAATTGTGCTCTCTTCCAGAGCACCCAAATCGGCTTGGATACCATAATTGGCTAGCTTATCTTAAAAATCGAATTTCGCCAATTCTCATGTGTACCGTATACTAGGATTAAACACATTCTAATTTTTACTACATACATTTCTAAAATTTGATGGCACACTTTAAGAATTTGGCGGCATACAAAAGTGCCGTGACACAATGGTTGATAATCACTGCTTTTACTACGCTCGGCCGTATTTCAGGCCCTCGATAGCTTCGCCAGCTTATTTGAGATTTACGAGCCAACTATTTAGAATCTTCATAGCTTCGGCTATGTCTTTTTAGCTAAGCATTAGTTTAGATTTACTTTGAATTCAAGCCCAAGTGGAGGCTTTTCTGTACGCTCTGAGATAGGAGCTGACTGTGTTAATTCTTATTTTGAGAAATAAAGGATAATAACCCTTCTTAAGTCTTACGTCTCTGTTCACACACTCAAGCGATTATTCGCTTATTTGTTCGTAAGGTTCCTTATATTTAGCTGCTAGATAAAAGGTTGGAACTCCACAACAACATATTAACCTATATATTTTAGGTTTTGATAGGGAACATTTTGATGCGAAATGCAAGAGTACTATATATAATTCCATTAAATTATTCGTGATTAATTTTAGCAGCAACTTCCTCTTTTTTTGACATATTAAAAATTAATAGTAACAGTTGCTTACATTTTCTTCTGAGTTCCTTTAAAGTTCATTGTATTTAAATAAATAATTTTGCTTTAGTATCTATTTTATATAAGTGTTCAGCCTTTTTAGAAATTTAAATAATCTTCCGTTAAAAATAAGTGCAATATCATATATTTAACACTCTTATCTTATCTGCCAGAAAATGAATCTTCTTGAATCACTCCCAGAAGGTCTATTCATGCGATAATTTCTCCATCTTTGGAATTAAAGGAGAATAGAAAGATAATTCGGAAACTAAGAGAATTAGCATAAATTTTCTTTGCTTGCTAAAACTCCCTAAGCCATTTTGTTAGTGGCTTCGTTTGGCTTTAATTGTCGGAATATTTACGTCGCCCAGTTTTCACAAATAAAGATCCAAGTTTCGTACTCGAGAATCTAATGTCGCTCACCAATTAGTGACTTTTACATAAGCATCGTAACTGTTGGATACTAAGCCACGTAAAACTGAAAAATTCAGAGATCCTGATTTCACATAATACGAACGATGAAAGAGACGACCAATTATTCTCATTAAAATGATTCTTGAATAAAGTAATGAAGATATTTCATTCCTCAGCGTTCGCTTAGTCGTACTCAAAATGCTCCTATCTTTGACTCATAATTAGGGGAAAATCTCTTGCCTCTCTGGAAAGCTGACAAACAGTGCTTGACGCACAAGTAAAGCACAGCTTGCTTCCGCAATGATTTATTTTTAGTTCGAGCATCACTGATAATATGATAGTTATTTGTGAAAATATAAACACTCAAGTAATTAAATTAAGATATTTAAGGACTAAGTTCAGAGTTTTATAGATGGATTTTTATCGATCTCTATCTTACTAACTCTCTCTTTTTATCTATCTTCATTTGTAAAAGCAGCAATACAGTAGAAATAGTATAGATTACACATGGCAGGGTTTGTATGTCAAATAAGGCTGATATACACAGATAAGGAGATACTACTGTGGATTAATGCTTGAAAATTCTTTCGGAAAATTCTTATGCTAGCACTCATGCAAAGGTTTTGTACTACACTTATGTCTACAAGCTTGTGACCTGGAACATATCGTTTTAGCCATCTGTAAGAAACATATAAGAAGATGTAAAACTAAATTAAAATGAAACTAAAGTGAAGTTTTGCTTTGTAAAAGATTGTACATACATTAGATATTTTTTTTAAAGCAGGAGACATGAAAAATGAGCAACGCCCTCGCCGGGACTCGAACCACAGGTCTCTCGAATACGTGCCGAGCGTTCTGACCACTACACTACGAAGGCATGCGAGGAAGGCGAGAGAAATACCTTATAATAGAATAGCTGGTGTCAAAACGTTGTAAGGTTTTAGTTAAACTAGCAAAGTTTTATTTTAATTTAAATCTTTCTATCCCTTCTCATTTTCAACTTCCCGTTAGAAGAAGAGGGCGTTCTCAGCTTTATGCTAATTTGAAGTGGAGCTAACGACTATTTAAGCAAAAGGTAGAAACCTCTCAGTGTGAGAGAGCTTTTAGTCTAAGATCACGGTCACTCTATTCGACGTTCGCCTGACTAGCTAGCATTTAAATCCTAAGCCATAGCGCTTTACGTGATTGCTTATTGAAATAAATCCAAGTGCGTCAGTATTAGTAAATCTTGTTACGCACCATTTAGTTTAGAGGCCAACCTCGCGTTATAGCTCTGCGAGCAACAACTATTTAATTTCTATTTAGCTTTAGTTTTCAAATTTATCTGATTGTTCATTTTGGGCCCAAGTGTGGTCTTTACTTTCTGTATCCCTCCCGAGTTGGGAAGTGGTTGTACATAATAGTGATTTAATAAAAGAGGATTTTAAATCCCTTTCAAATGCAGTTATTCTCCAACTTAATCACAGTATTCTACCACTGAACATAGCTGCATTCAGCTCCCTGTTCAAGATCAGTACTTTAAGCTGTTCACGAAGATGTTTGCCAAGAATATGCACCAAACATTCAGTCCTGACAACGTTTGTGTCATGAATGCTACTCGAATGTTATTTCGCTACATTTAACACAAAAAATGGTTACCTAGAATGGCTGGTTCTGCATGTACAGCATGTAGTAAAATGTTCTACTACATGTTCTGCATGTAGTAAAATGGCTGCACATGCAGTACAGTAGTTCTACATAGTACTCATGATACCTTCCAGCAGCTTCTGAGTTAAAGAATCTCATCCATAAAGAATGCCTTCTTGTTGAGATATTCTGTGGTTCCTATTGGAGGTTAATGCGCTACAATCCCGAGGCCATGGGCAAGTAAAATATCAAGAACACTTTATGTCAGGAAGCTAACTGGTCAATCCAAATATGCTGTACTCTGGAGTTCTAAGTACTGCTCAACAAAGTAGGCCAACTATGATCCACAAAGTGTATTTATAACCACATATAGCTATCGGTATCGGTGATGTACTATAAACGGCGTATCACTTTTCAAATTGTTGCCACCAAATATTATCGCTCTGTATTATATATAAAGAAATTAAATAATGAAGAATCTGCGTAAATGTATATGTTTCTGCATGTTTCTCACATTGTGAAAAAAAGAGTGATCACATTTGAACGATGTAGACTTCCAACCGAATATAGACACCTGGAAGCACAATTTTTTTATTTCAAATTTCATCTATTATCTATTTCAAATTTTGTAAGGCTTTAAAGAATTTTTGATTAACAAACTCAGCGATTTCAAAGCGAACAATGGCAACACTGCACAGAAAAAAACATTTTTATTTTCAGCGAACGAGGCTGTCTATCAGAAATTCTAAAGATATGCTGCTTTTAAATACTTTGTAATTTTGGTGTTGAATCGAATTTTAAGTGACGTAAGAGCCAAGAAGGTGATATTTAATAAATAAAGTAAACACACAAAACGTTAATAATAAAAAGATAAAAAAAGTTTTGTAAAAACATGTTAGTAAGAAACCTGAACATTGATATAATGAACAGAAAAAAGACTGAAAAAAAAACAGGAAAATGTAGGCCAATACTCAACGCTGCATCTGGAATTCTAAAAGTATGCTGCTTTTATAATTTTTGTAATTTTGCTGTTGAATTGTATATGGCGTATAAAAGATGCAAGAAAATGAATGATGTTTAATAATAAAGCTAAAGAAACAAAAAGAAATGGGTTACTAAAAATCAGTAACAGTGGACTGGTACACTGAGAGCTCAGCGAGAGCGTAAAAAAACCTTAGCAACACCTTTTGGGCAACCGTTAAAATCTGAAACCTTTTAGATATTTTCTTTTAATTTTTATTTAAAATTTTAGTGTATGAAATGGGTAGCCAAAACATTGTACTTTTAATTTAACCCGAAGCGAATATCTAGAAGAAGATTGTTTACAGTAGAGATTGTTTTAACTGCACAGCGAGTAATTGATTTTCTTTTCTTCAAAGAATTATGGCTAAATTTCTTGGAATGTTAACAAATCCTACTACTCAGTTAATGCGTGTTTGTTAATCTTTTTTGGCAAATGCGTTTATTAACTGTAACAAAATAAAGGTATCATTTACAAGGGAGAAAAAACATTTCCACTTTAAAGTAACGGATAAAATTGTGTCTTTTAAACGAAAGTTCATATTCTGGACTAGAAGGAAATAAATTTGCTCGTTTCCTACTTTAGATGATTTTTTAAAAGAGGAAAATTTAAATACAGACTGCAAAACTTAAACGAAATTTTACAACATTTGCATAAACTGCAGCTATACTTGCACGAGAGGTAGTCGAATTTCCTACAGTGCCAGAAAGACGATTTCTGGATTCGAAATCATTTC
The DNA here is from genome assembly GCA_000611955.2 of Stegodyphus mimosarum. Taxonomy (NCBI): domain Eukaryota; kingdom Metazoa; phylum Arthropoda; class Arachnida; order Araneae; family Eresidae; genus Stegodyphus; species Stegodyphus mimosarum. The sequence goes on along the minus strand of KK114205.1, from coordinate 713,608 downwards.
ATGAGGACCGCTAAGCCCACAGATAATGAGCTCAGTCGATTTGCAAAAATTAATTAATTTCACAGCTAAATCTGACATAATAAAAAAAATTTAAGAACTACCATTAAACGAATTTTGCGTAAGTCTGTTATAATGTCACAGCTCATCAGTATAACATACTCATATTTTACTTATTTTTATAACAACGTAATTGTACGAGGGCAGGTTTTACATAGCACACTGAAACTAAATCGAAACACAGGAATCTATTTGGTGCTGGATGTGGTTAAAGAATTCAGGTTTCAAACATTGTCCTTGAAATTAGAGGATCAAAAGACATTAAAACATTACAAGATATTTGTAACTGAAGGCTCAAACATACCAAAGTCACTAGAAACTAAAAATATTTCCCTTTGCAGCCCAAACGAGCAATCTGCCCATAAGGGATATTAATTTCGTTTAGGCATTTTACGTTGGTTCACTATAAACGGCGTTTCACTTTTCATATTGTTGACACCAAATATTAAAGCCCTGCATTATAGTTAAAGAAATTTTTTAAAAAATATTGTCACGACTGAGTGTTCGGTGCATACTCTTGGCGAACACATTCGTGAAGTAATCTAAGTCCTGATCTTGAACAGGGAGCTGAATGCAGCTATGTTCTGTGGTAGAAAACTGTGGCTAAGTGGTAGAATGACTGCACGTAAGAAGAATTTAAAATCCTCTTTTATTAAACCACAATTATATAAAGCCACTTCCCAACTCGGGAGAGATACAAAAAATAATGACCGCTCTTGGGTCTAAACTGAACAATCAAATAATTTAAAATAAAATTAAATAGAAATTAAGTAGTCGTTGCTCACAGAGTTATAAACGCGAGGTTGGCCTCTAAATGATCAATGGTGCGTAGCAAGATTTAGCTAATACTAACGCACTTAGATTTATTTCAATAAGTAATAGAGTAACAGCGCTAAGGCTTAGAATTTAAATACTAGCTAGTCAGGCGAACGTCGAACAGAGCAGCAGTGATCTGAGACTAAAAGCTCTCTCACACTGAGTAGTTCCTCGCTACTCTTTAAATACTAAAACTTGGCTCCACTTCAAATTTGCATAAAGCTGAAACGCGCGCTCATTCCAACGGGAAGTTGAAATAAGAAATCATAGGAAAGAGGAAATTAAAATAAAACTTTGTTAGTTTAAACTAAAACCTTACAATATGAGGGACGAAAGTAAGTATTTTGGTAAAATTAAATTTAATATAAAAAACCTGAAAGGTTTCAGATTTTAAATTACGTCCAAAGAGGCGTTTTTTTAACTTTTTTGTGTTACCTTTATTTAGTAAATATCATGTTCTTCGCCCTTAAACCATAAAATTCAGTTCAAGAGCAATATGAATCAAAACAACAGCAATCGCAAAAAAATTTAAAATGAGCATATCTTTAGAATGTCCGATACACAGTCTCATGCGCTGGAGATAATTTTTTTTGTACACCGTTGCCATTGCTCGCTTTGAAATCCTTTGAGTTTGTTAATCAAAAATTCATCAGAGTTTTACAAAATAGGAAATCGATAATAAAACAAATTCTAAATTCCAAATTTGGGCTTCCAGATGCACATATTCGCAGGAGGAGTATGTTATTCAAAATTGGATGGCTCTAGGTACCGGCGTTTTATCACATTTGAAGAAATATATATATATATTTATGCAGATTCTTCATTATTTAATTTCTTCAAATATAATACAAGGCGATTTTGCATGGTACTGGCATGTGGGGATGCCTGGCAGGGGAACTGGTTAGATTGAGATACAAATTAGATAGATACATTGCAAAGGAGCTGGCTGCTTGCAATAACCAGAGCTTTTCGTACTGTTTCCACTGAAATAATTTGCCAGCTTTCCGGCATTCCGCCGCTCTCTATATTTTATAAATTTCATTATGAAAAATGTTTACTTAGTAATGGTTTAGTAGAGAATTTAGTAAGTGAGAAAGGAGTGATATTGAGTAGTAATACCTTAACTGGAAGAAATTCTTTTAACATACATCCAAAAGATTTTAAGCGAATACCGTATGATAGAGATTATATGGAAACTGATATGTCTGATATTTACACAGACGGCTCGGAATATGATGGTCGAATTAGTTGTGCTTATGTTATATATTACTACGGTACAGTGATATGCAATAGGAAAATTCACTTGAAAGGTTAACTCCGTTTATCAAGCCGAAGTAATTGCAATTAGAGAAGCGTTAAAATGGATTTACAAAAATTTGGAACGGAGTTCTGTAGTGCATATTTACTCAGATGCTCTTTCGGCTTTACAGTGTTTGAATAATCCAGAGCCTAGCAATAAATTCGTTATAGAAATAAAAGATATTTATGATGAAATTAGAAACCACAATAGTATATTTTGTCATTGGGTCCAGGCACATATTGGTGTTACAGGGAACGAGAGAGCGGATTTGTTGGCAAAAGAAGCATCCCTGGCAGAAGGCGATATTTGCAACGATATTAGTGATTCCAGTAGAATTACAGTGAGAAAAATGAAAGAAAATGTAATTGAAAAATGGACTCGGGAATGGACTAATTCTAATAGAAACAAAAGATATTTAAAAATTTTAGAAATAAAATAAATATTAAAATAATGGGAAGTAAAATTAATATTATAAATAATGTAGATACAATACAGGTTATAACAAACCATGGCACATTCCCGGCCTATTTTAAGCGGTTTAATTTCCAGGTAAATGAT